>JAWZYT010002439.1:0-215000 GCA_034508575.1 Petrolisthes manimaculis | reverse complement strand
GATGGTTGGGATAGAGGTGGGGGACAGGTGAGGGCAGGGGGAAGGTGAGGGCAGAGGTGAAGGGACAATTAAGGTTTGGTATGTATGTGGCGCGTGGCAGGTTAAGGTTGTGGCCCTGGTGGTGTGATGTTGTGATGTGAAATGGTGTGATGTGATGATGTGATGATGTGGTGTGATGGTAAGGTGTGAAGTGGTGTAGTGTTGTGTGTTGTAGATTAGTGTGGTGTGGTGTGTTGTAGATTAGTGTGGTGTGGTGTGTTGTTGAGTGGTGTAGTGTAGTGTGGTGTGATGTTGTGTTGTGATGATGTTTTAGTGTGATAGTGTGATAGTGTGGTGTGGAGAGGTGTAGTTTGGTGTGGTGTGGTGTAGTGGTGTGGTGTGGTGTAGTGGAGTGGTGTGGTGTGAAGTTGTGTGATGTTGTGGTGTAGTGGTGTAGAGACTATAGACCCCTTTGTATTAGGAAGGAAACTACTGTATGCAAGTGAGTGAATGGGAGAAACTCATTTGTGTGTGTATATAGGTCAATTGGCTCCATGTGTGTGTTCTTACCTACCTATAGATTTGTTCTTACCAATTTGTATCTTTACAGGATTGAGTCAAGCTCGTAATGTCCCCTATTTTAAAACACAATTCCTGTGTGTGGATATTGAACAGCTTATTGTGTGGTTATGAATATGTATGTTAAAAGTCTATAGCCTGTACGTGTAAAATATAGACTGATGTGTGTAGAGGTAACGACACACACACACACACACACACACACAAACACACACACACACACACACACAGATACACACACACACACACATCATCCTTATTATTATTATTATTATTATTACACACACACACACACACACACACACACACACACATATGGCTGTAGGATGAAGGTGTGTGTGTGTGTGTGTGTGTGTGTGTGAGGGAGGGAGGGTGGAATGGCAGAGGTGTTTTAGTTAGATAGGTATCCCTGACTACACACTAACAACACAACACAACACAGAGGCCTTTTGGTATTTCTATGTTTTTTTGAATGAGTACCTGAACCTCAAGAGCGTGAATTAGAAGGGTGGGTGTGTGTGGGAGAGGGGGTGGCGTGGAGATAGTGTAGTAGTGGGCGTGGAGAGAGTGTAGTGGGCGTGGAGAGAGTGTAGGGGGCGTGGAGAGAGTGTAGGGGGCGTGGAGAGAGTGTAGTGGGCGTGGAGAGAGTATGAAAAAGCTTACTAATGGTAGATAGTGGACAGCACGCCCTTATAAGCCATTAGAGAGAGAGAGAGAGAGAGAGAGAGAGAGAGAGAGAGACCTACAGTTTAAGCCATATGTTCATATAACACGACAACCATTCAGTTTGGGTTAATATCCATGCATGAAAAAAATGTATGTAACGTACAGTTGCCAAATAAGGTACTGCGACAACTATTGATACAACATTAAATATATTAATTTCCATAGTTGTTTGTAGGGATTATAAGTATGTATTACAGAAGGATATGTATATTTCCTTCTGTTATACATGCTTATAGTCCATACAAATAGTTGTGGATATTACTAGGGTTAAAGTTTTATCAAGATTTGTCGCAATACCTTTTTTTTTGGGCAACTGTACATTTTATTAAGGAGGAAGTTTTGTGTTGGTAAATCTGGAGCAACAAACTGAATCCTCCAAACTATTCCAAGCAACAACAGAACACTATTATATTTGTTTTTCTGGTCCTGTTTCCTGGCATACTTTGGAGGAATCAAGGCACTCCAATGTACAGTTGCCAAAAAAAGTATTGCGACAAATCATGATAGAACTTTAACCCTAGTAATATCCATAACTATTTGTAGGGACTATAATCATGTATAACAGAAGGAAATATATATATCCTTCTGTAATACATATTTATATATATCCCTACAATAAACTATGGACATTAATATATTTAATGTTATATCAATAGTTGTCGCAATACCTTTTTTGGCAACTGTACCAAAAAAGAATTACCGCCTTAGTTAATTCATGTAGACACAGATGTGTTTATGTATTTTTTTTTTCTTCCATAGTGAAATTATATAGTGTTTATGTGTGTACTTATATATTGTGTATACTCAAAATGTGTGTGTGTGTGTGTGTGTTTGTGCATAATAAGTATGTATGTGAGTATGTGTTTGTACAGAGTGAGTACGGTATGTATGTGAGTATGTATGTAAGTATGTGGCTTGAGTATGTATGTGAGTATGTATGTGAGTATGTGGTTTGATATGGTTAATTTGAGTAATGTGTTTGTGCAGAGTATGTATAGCATGTGAGTATGTATGTGATTATGTGGTTTGAGTATGTGAGTATGTGTGTGAGTATGTGGTGTGTATAGTTTGTTTCAGTAATGTAGGTATCCATGTTGTATAAATGTGTGTTAGTATGTGAGTATGTGGTTTGATTTAGCTTGAGTAATTAATGTCAGTGTGTATGTTGTATAAAATGTATGTTATAGTGTGTCAGTACGTGTGTGTGTGTGTGTGTGTGTGTGTGTGTGTGTGTGTGTGTGTGTGTGTGTGTGTGTGTGTGTGTGTGTGTGGTGGGTGTGGTTGAACGTGCATAAATTTGAGGATATGAATATTCTACAATGCATGTGTGTGTGTGTGTGTGTGTGTGTGTATGTGTGTGTGTGTGTGTGTGTGTGTGTGCGTGCGTCTGTACTGCTGCTTCTGCTGTGTGTATGTGTGTGTGTGTGTGTGTGTGTGTTGAAGTTTAAATATATTAATATATGTGTATGCAATATTATATTTTTATGGATGTGGCGGAGAGAGAGAGAGAGAGAGAGAGAGAGAGAGAGAGAGAGAGAGAGAGAGAGAGAGAGAGAGAGAGAGAGAGTGTGTGCATGTGTTTGATATATGTGACCATGTGCTGTGTGTGTGTGTGTGCGTGTGGATAGAGAGAGTGTGCGTGTGTTTAATATAAGTGAACATGTGTTGTATGTATGTGTATGTGTGTGTGTGTGTGTGTGTATGGACAGATGGCAGACTAGTGGTGGAAGTGCCGTGGGGTCTGGTTAGGTCAGAGATCATGGGGGTGGAGGAGGGCAGAGAGAGAGAGAGTGAGGAGGGGGAGTGTTAATGTCGCGGGAGATGAGAAAGAAATATACAGTAGAGAGAGGAACAGTTGGGAGGGAGAGGTGTGCTGAAGGGGAGAGGGAGGAAGGGATGTTTGTGAGAGGTAGATGAGACGAGAGGGATGTTTGTGTGGGTGGTGAGAACGAGGGGACCGTTTGTGAGAGGTAGATGAGAGGGATGTTTGTGTAGGTGAGAGGTAGGGAGGGCTGTGTGGGAGAGGGAGAGAGCCATTTGTGAAGGAGAGGTGAGAGGGAGAAGATGAGAGGTGCATGAGAGAGGGAGGGAGGGAGGGCTGTGTGGGAGTGGGAGAGAGAGAGGGAGAGAACCGTTTGTAAAGGAGAGGTGTGTGTGATGAGAGGGAGAGGGCTGTTTGAGAAGGAGAAATGTGTGGGAGATGAGAGGGAGAAGATGGAGAAGTCCCTTTTTTTTGTGAGAGAGGAGAGAGAGAGAGAGGGAACGAAGGCTGTGTGTGTGTGAGAGATGGAGTGAGAATGAGATGGAGAAGTCCCTTTTTTGTGAGAGAGGAGAGAGAGAGAGAGGGAAGGAAGGCTGTGTGTGTGTGAGAGATGGAGTGAGAATGAGATGGAGTGAGAATGAGATGGAGTGAGAATGAGATGGAGAGGTAAAGTTGTGTGTGAGTTTATGAGGGACCAAGCTTAATTTTGCCGGTGAGTTTAGAAGGCATTGATTGACTGATTGATCCCTCCACAACGACTCGTATAGAAGGCACAGTTGGACACATGAATGGGTGGTACAGCTCAGGTGAAAGATACTTGTCCCATTTGAGTAACCATTGTGTGTCTATTATCAGGTACTTGTTTTTTATTACCATCCTCAATACTGACTTCTGCCCCTGATGTCTCCTATTTGGCACTAAGGAACACACACACACACACACAAACACACACACACACACACACACACCATCCTCAATACTGACTTCTGCCCCTGATGTCTCCTATTTGGCACTAAGGAACTTGATATTGGGAGAAATGGACCATCTTTCACTTGGGCTGTACCACCCATTCATGTGTCCAACTATACCTATGAAAGATTGAGATAAAGAATAATTATTACTATTATTACTATTACTATTATTACTATTATTACTATTACTATTATTACTATTATTACTATTACTATTATTACTATTATTACTATTACTATTATTACTATTATTACTATTACTATTATTACTATTATTACTATTACTATTACTATTATTACTATTATATTACTATTATTACTATTACTATTATTACTATTATTACTATTACTATTATTACTATTACTACTATTACTATTACTACTATTACACTTACTATTATTACTATTATTACTATTATTACTATTATTACTATTACTATTATATTACTATTATTAAGCTGATTAATTTTTGTTGAAGTCAGGATATTTTGGTGAGGCCTTATTATGTCCTGTCCACCACACATGACGCACATTGAAGGGGGGGTGGGAATAGGGGGACAGGCTTGGGGGGTGCGGGAATAGGGGGACAGGCTTGGGGTGGTTAGTAAGCCTGTCCCCCTATTCCCGCATCCTTCTAGACCCCCCTTCCAAGCCTGTCCCCTATTTTCGCACCCCCCAAACCTGTCCCATACCCCCGCACCCCCTTAAAGTGAAGTGAAGGATGGGGGAGGGGCATGGAAGGAGGGATTAGTGAGGGGGGAAGCCCTTTATTGATTTTGAAGGAGGAGAGGTTATGAGGAATGGAGGAGGAGGAGGCTTGGAGGAGGAGGAGAGGTTATGAGGAATGGAGGAGGAATGGAGGAGGAGGCTTGGAGGAGGAGGAAAGATTATGAGGAAGGGAGGAGGAATGGTGGTGAGGAATGAAAGAGGAAAAGTGGTGAGGAATGGAGGAGGAAAGGTGGTGAGGAAGGGAGGAGGAATGGTGGTGAGGAATGGAGGAGGAAAAGTGGTGAGGAATGGAGGAGGAAAGGTGGTGAGGAAGGGAGGAGGAAAGGTGGTGAGGAAGGGAGGAGGAATGGTGGTGAGGAAGGGAGGAGGAAAGGTGGTGAGGAATGGAGGAGGAATGGTGGTGAGGAAGGGAGGAGGAAAGGTGGTGAGGAAGGGAGGAGGAATGGTGGTGAGGAATGGAGGAGGAGGAATGGTGGTGAGGAAGGGAGGAGGAATGGTGGTGAGGAAGGGAGGAGGAATGGTGGTGAGGAAGGGAGGAGGAATGGTGGTGAGGAAGGGAGGAGGAATGGTGGTGAGGAAGGGAGGAGGAATGGTGGTGAGGAATGAAGGAGGACGTGAGTAGTTATACCCTGTTCAAAACTTGTGTTCCTTTTGGCCTCTTATGCTTAGATAGATAGAAATAGATAGATAGATAGATAGAAATAGATAGATAGATAGGTAGATTGAGCGATAGTTAGATAGATAGATATATAAATAGAGATAGTTAGACAGATAGAAATAGCTAGATAGATAGAGGCTATAGTGGAACATACATTTTGAACAGACTATAGTAGTGATGAGGGAGTGGAGGGTGGAGGGGAGGAGTGAGTGTAGTGAGAGGGTGGGATGTGGGAAGAGGGGGAGTGAGTGTAGTGAGTGGGTGGAGGGGAAGAAGGGGGAGTGAGGGTGGAGGGAAGGGGAGGGGGAGTGTGGGTGGCATATAAACTGAGGGGACGGGATTGAAGGGATGATTGGAAGGCGAAGTTAAGATTATTGAACTCAGCTGATAATAACTCCCCTCCCAACACACACACACACACACACACACACACACATGATTACTCCCCTCCCAACACACACACACACACACACATGATTATTTCACTCCCAACACACACACACACACACACACACACACACACACACATATTACTCCCCTTCCAACACACACACACACACACATGATTACTTACAGTATAATATATAGTCACACTTACTGTACGTTTGAACACATTTAAGTAACATACACACACACATAACACACGCACACGAGAATTAAAGAAGATAATCCCAAACCAATGCAGACACATACACACACAATCACACACACACACACACACAATCACACACATACACACACACAATCACACACACACACACACACACACACACACACACACACACACAAACACACACATAAATGAGATCAGGCTTGGACACATCAACAACATCAATTTCCTTAAGGGGGTGTGGGAATAGGGGACAGGCTTGGGGGGGTTTGGGGGGTGCAGGAGTAGGAGGACAGGCTTGGGGGGTTTTGGGGGGTGCAGGAGTAGGAGGACAGACTTGGGGGGGTTAGGGGGGTGCGGGATTAGGGGACAGGCTTTCTACCCAACCTCCCACCACCACACCAAGCCTGTCTCCCTATTCACGCACCCCCCAATAACCCCCAAGCCTGTCCCCTACTCCCACTCCTCCTTAAGGTGTTATTTAATTCTTTTTAGATACATTGGAGTGCCTTGATTCCTCTAAAGTATACTAGAAAACAGAACCAGATGAGCAAAATTAATAGTGTTCTGTTGCTAGGAATAGTTTGGAGGATTAAAGATACTCCAGATTTACCAACACAAACCTTCCCCCCATAAGGGACCCTGTGTTGTAGTCAGAAAATTGGAGATAAACGAGTCCTTCAAATATTGCCACGAAACACTACCTATAGGGAAGGAGCTTGTTTCGTGGCATGGTTAGGAGGAATCAGAAGAAGCCACCTATTTTCATACACGAACACACACTGAAACAAGAAACAAAATTGACAAGTTAAGGGGAGGGTATAGTTTTGTCATTTTTGGAGATAATGATTCCTCCAAACTATTCCAGGCAACAGGCCACCATAATTTTTGTTCATCTGGTCCTGTTTCCTGACATACTTTGGAGGAATCAAGGCACTCCAATGTACCAAAAGTATACTCTCCCCTTAATTATGTCCCACTGATATCAATCCCTTTTAAGGAGGTGTGGGAATAGGGGACAGGCTTGGGGGGGGACTGGGTGGTGCAGGGGTAGGGGGACAGGCTTGTGGGGTGGGTTGGGGGGTGCAGGGGTAGGGGGACAGGCTTGGGGTGGGTGGGTTGGGTGGTTAAGGGATAGGGGGACAGGCTTGGGGGGTGGGGGTGGTTAAGGAGGTGTAGGAATATGGGGACGGGCTTTCTACCCACCCCAAGCCTGTCCCCCTATTCCCGCACCCCCCCAATCCACCCCAAAGCCTGTCCCCTACTTCCACACCCCCTTAAACCCACGACATTTTTAAGCTTCTCCCCACACGTTATAACATCCACGGTTAAAGTCTTTCCACTTAACCTTCCATGAACTGTCAAGCTAAGACAAGGTTGCGAGCCTGAATTAAGCTGGTAAGTCTTTTTTTGGTACATTGGAGTGCCTTGATTCCTCCAAAGTATATATGCTAGGAAACAGCAGGGCAAAAATAATGGTGTTCTGTTGCTAGGAATAGTTTGGAGGATTCAGTTGCTCCAGATTTGCCAACACAAAATTTTTAATGTTCCCCCTTAACACACTATTCCTTGCAAAATACTTTCCAATTTTACCTTCTGTGCACAACTTTTTTTTTTTGGCTTCATCCATTCTCATTTCATACTTTCTTACATAATCACTCACCATGTCATGTCATATATTGATAATTATTTTTTTTCATTGCCCCTCAATAATAATATATCTCTTGTACAGTTGCCAAAAAAGGTATTGCGACAAATCTTGATAGAACTTTAACCATAGTCATATCCACAACTATTTGTAGGGACTATAAGCATGTATAACAGAAGGAAATATACATATCCTTCTGTAATACATACTTATATATATATCCCTACAAACAACTATGGACATTAATATATTTAATGTTGTATCAATAGTTGTCGCAATACCTTTTTTGGCAACTGTTCATTACACACACTCTTCAGCATATCCATCTCTACTGCTCTTATTCTCAATTACCTACTGTATATTAATGTCGCTCCAAAGTTTCTCAAGTATATGATAACACGCGTGGGCATTAGCACTTGTTGGTACAATCCAGAGACAGAGAAAGATTCCAGTTACTTCAGTACGATAATAGAGAGAGAGAGAGAGAGAGAGAGAGAGAGAGAGAGAGAGAGAGAGAGAGAGAGAGAGAGAGAGAGAGAGAGAGAGCCTTGTTATTGTCATGTAAAATAGAAAAACACCACCGCCTGTATTCTTTATGATTTCAGGTTGCATTCAATGATATCGGTGTTGGCATATAAACTTGTTGCAACACATTATCTTGCTGTTTCTCTGGTGAACATAGCAAAAGAAATACAATCAATTGACAAACTACTACATTACTTACATCAAATATTTTTTTATTTTAAATATCAGTAGTACTACCATTACAAACAATATTACCATTTACAAACATCTTTCGTTTTAAGATGATGGTAACTTAACATTTTAAATATATCATAGTAAGACACAATAATAACAAGTGTTGATATTTGTAATGTATGAAATATGTACATTTTTTAATGTATTACATCTAGTATCACATTGGCTACACAGACTCAAGAGGTCATTGTAATTTGTGTACATAAGGCCCACTGACAGCCCACTGTTCATAATATTATAATTAATATGTGACTGTGTAATATAATCCGTTTAGAGTTTCTACAAGAGCCACGTTTGCTGTGTGAAAGTATACAACTCCACAATACACATAACGTGATTCCGGTGACGACTGGTGTTAACGTTAGGACTTTAGAATCTGACTGTACACTGACAGTCCTATATGGAGCTGTTAACACATCCCTTGGATCAACAACTAGTTGAGTTTTCGTTGTAAATAACATTGGCATTTCCCATCTGTCAGTGAATCCATTAAGCCCGATAAATTTGGCGTCCATGATAGCATATCCGCGAGCATCCGGGTAATCTGTGAAATACCTGGTTTTCCCCTGAATAAAATATCATGACACGGAAATTCATTCACGGAGAGAGCCGACGTCACAAAATGCAAGCTGGAATTCCTAGCGTGAAAAGAAATAAGCCGATATATTATTAACCAGAAACATATCCCAAACGTATTCGTAAATATACCCATTCAAACGAGACGTGATGAAATATTTTTGCTTTTGCCTACTGATTGTGAATCCGGATATGAGCGTGGTATTCCTCCATCCCTTCCTTCATCCTCCCCCTCTCTCCCTCACTCACTACCACGGCCACAGCCAGACGCCTTTAATCGTACTCCCGGCAGACACGCGACGCCGAGGAGCCAAGGCAGGCAGCCAGCGTTGAAGTTCAAGTTATCAGTGTTGGTGAGTTGTGGGAGTGGTGGGTTGTGTGTGTTTGGAGCGGGCCAGGCAGAGAGGGGGGGAGTTTGGTGCGGGAAAGTTGCTCTCCCTATTTGTGCTTTACTCTTAGTTTTTGGTTGGAAATATGATGTGACCCAGTGGATTCTAAATATGGTTGACAGCACGCTAGTTGAGGGTGCTGTAAAGTTCAGAGATGGCAAGAAGGTAAGTTGAAGAATGTGTATATTGTAAGTATGTTTGCAGCCTACACTCGCAATCCAAAATTTGTATCCAGGTATTATTGAAGTTTCGAATCATATGACATACTAGTGAACCAATTACAACGCTTATGCTGTATCATATTTGCTTGAACTGGCTTAATTAATACTCGATCAGGCTATTCGAAGCAAGCCTGGATACATATTTTTTGACTGCGAGTGTACAATAGGCCCACACCAATCAGCCCAAGTTATTTATGACAATCTTATAAATTTCCCAGCGATTCTCAGCGAATAGTTACGTGTGTGCAAATGAATAACCTTAGAAACTGAGTAGGCCTAAGTTATCTGCAGTGTGGTCTGTGGGAAGGGAAAACCAATATGCTATTTTTGTTGCATATTCAATAATGGTAAACTTTAACAGTCATTATGAACAGTATTTCCCTACGATCCATACAAGTTCGATTTGTGAACGTATGCAATCTAATTTCGACACTGTCAAGTTTTCGGTGTTGTCTTTTAATTTATTTTGATGCAGTGAAAAATAATTGTATATATATCCTACATGTATATAATATTCGTGATTTTCTGGCATCATAATACCAGCAGGACATAGGCCTATATGCATTTATCATTAGCAGCAACATAAGTGATGTTGAATAGACTAGGCCTATAGACTACTCATTATAGTATTGCCTCCGCATTGCTGGAATTGCAGGTAAAGTGTAGTAGTGTACAGTTACTCTATGGTCTCTGCTGCAGACTACCGTACCTTGATATTGCTCTGTACGTTTGTTTGTTTGTGTTAGTTGGATACCAGTGGTGAGCTTTTTAACGTTTGTGTTGGGACCAAGTCATAGTTCAGTTTCGTGTTTAAGTGTAATGTTCTGCCAAATACAAATGAACGCGTGTTGCTGTACATTAGTTAATACCGTATCGTGCACGTTCTCATATGAACTCTCGTGATGCTGTAGTTTATTTTAGTTAAGGGGCCTGTTGCTATTTAAGGCACAGCAGATCAATAGTAATTATAAGTGTCTCGTTCGTCTCGGGGTCTGCCTTCTTTACTATCGTTAATCTCGTGATGGTTGTCTCAGGGCCTGGCCTTCTAACTTGAGTGAATTACTCTTCTAATTCTGTTTCTTCTTCACGTGTGGTTTTCCCAGCAAGGCTCTTCGGGCTCGGTCTGTTTGTCTCCCTTTAAGTTATCTTACCTGTCTCGCCCTCACCTCTCATGTGGTTCTGTTTCCGTCTCGTGTTTCTATTTCCCTGCTTCTCTGTTTATCATTGTTATATTTTCACGTGACCCCATGAATAGGAATCCCAAACTTTACCGCTGCATCACGTGCCTTGCTGCTGGGAGTTCTATCAAGACTATTCCCCGAGTAGCTACTAGATTCTGATCCTGATGAGGTTATCATGATGATTTATGATTACTGCAGAGGCATTTCAGTGTGGATTGGTTGTGCTAAATCTTACTTAGCTTTCTGTCCCTTCCTCCCTGTCTGCTTTTCCTCCATATTAAATACATTTGCTTTTCTTCCCTCTCTTCCCCTTGCAACTGCATAAACTTTATAGTTTCTCTCCCTTCTTATATTACTCGTATGTTAGTTTCTTACGTAGCCAACATTAACTTTCTTAATATTACCTCTTTCTAAAATTGTGTATATTGAGGATAAGGATGGGTGGCTTTCCACGGAATCCACGAAGGCTACGGTACCTACTAACTTTCAGTAGCCTACAATAGTTAGTTTATTTCTCGTGTAAATATTCATCCTATCTTGATGTTGCAGCCAACATTCCAGTATCGGTGGTAGCCTACCTCTCTTCATATTTCCCCTTATTCATTTTACATTTCAGTTTGTCTGTCTTCTATAATTTCGTACCGGTACCAGTTGCTATTTTCTGTTTTACAGCATAACTCTCCCTGTCCACGCATGCCAATTGTGTTCCTAGGCTATTTCCGCATTATTCCACTCTTTTGGGCTTTTCTTTGGTGCAGGTACAGTACGATATTGAGCTATAATCACAGTTTTCTTATTACCGTATCAGTACAAACTGTATATATCGTTCACGTATTTTCCTGCTTTCGTTTCATTTCCTTTTCATTATCGTCTCATCGCTCTGTTCCCCCACACTTTCCTCCCCTTCTCTCATTTCCTTCATACTTTTGTGATTTGCAGCCTCTCTCTACTCCATTTACTCTGCTTCCCTCGCTCCCGGTCACATCCTCACCAACTGTATACTGGTTGGACGCCGCAGCAGCAGTGGGAAACTCACGGATTGTAAGGGAGACTGAAAGAAAAACGTACAAAATCAAACTTCATATACTTATCAACCTACACTATCCATATAGGCCTATGCAACCTATATATATATATTTCATGTTAATATCATACTTTAATGAATGATAGCATTTACGTATAAATAAGCAGCACAAGAGAGAGAGAGAGAGAGAGAGAGAGAGAGAGAGAGAGAGAGAGAGAGAGAGAGAGGTTTTGGGCAAATTATGAGATTAATAATAGAAGGGAGTAGGCCTTGCTAGCAACTATGATTTTTATACGGTACTATAATTATAAGACTCATTATGGCATGGACGTGAGAATCCCAGGTAGGTAGTCATTAACTGAGGCTATGTCATAGAAATGAGAATTACAGTGAGTGGGTGAAGGATATGTTGGCCATTGGAAAGTGAAACTATATCAGACAAACTCTGTTGGCTAAATATAATGCATAATAACACAGCAGAATAAACAAGAGCTTTTCTCTAGGTTAGGCTAGCCAGAAAAACGTGTGTGTCAAAAAAGAATGACAGGATATTATGGGATCACTTGCTCATCTAGTTAGTACAGTGTAGCCTGTCTGTGTTGTGTTGCTTTTACAGTACGGTAGCCTACACTCGTGATACGTAACTTTTGACCAGAGACGAACGGCAGGCACCACACAAACACATCCCGGTACCCTGCATTCGAACTCAGCCTCTATAGGTGTACTGGGTGGGAAAATGAGCAATTCGAAGCTTTCTACTCCTCACACTCTGGTCAGAAATTATGTATCACGAGTGTACTAATGTCTGAGAAATACACGTAGTGAAAGTAAAAAACTACATGATGTGATATGTAGTTAGGAATAAAATAATAGGTAGCACTAATCTAGAGCTTTTGTTTATGGCCCAAAATAGGGTCAATTTTTTATATATTATCATTTCCAATACCGGTAATAATAAAAAAAATATGCTCTGCTCTCACCAGATTCATAAAATACATACCTAGCATACCGTAATAATAGGCTGCTGTGAAATGTATATCCATTCTGTATCTCGTTAGATTTTTGGTCGCGTCAAATTCCTTCGTTAATGGAACATGTGATTATGTTTGAGACCTGGTGGCTTCTGATTCCTCCTGAATATACCACGAAACAAATTGATTCATGTACAGTCGTGGTACAAAATAATAATCCACATATGGGTGCTGTCTAATGTGTTCACGTTCACATAGGCTATAGTGTTATTGTTTTAAGTAGGCCTAGTGTGTATCTGCTGGTAGTAAAGATGGTAGGATACTTAACCTATTTATTGGAAAGCATCTGCTAAGGAACAGAGGGAAACTCGCAATTTCTTACGTAAGGTACCCAAGCCTATATGGATGATTATATTTTACCACGACAGTACATACATACAGTTGGTGGTGTTTCGTGGCAACGTTCGAAGGACTCCCTCACATCTATTTTTTTTACTAGCCTACATCACTGGGGTTCCATATATGTTTATCCCACCCTCTATATTTCAGGTGTAGTTCCCTCCTCAAGCTCTCACTCTCTACTTTATTACCTTTCTTTCTACTTACACCTTTTTCGACCTTCTTCTTCATTCACTTACTAAGGTGAATTTTGAAAGTTTACCCTATCTCTATTTAGGCTACCGGTACCTTCCATCGGTCATCCCACCCTTACCACTATAGGCTAATGTGAATATATGTCTGTATGCTTGTGCTTCATTCTGTTACGATTTCATGGTGTGTGTGTGTGTGTGTGTGTGTTGTAGTTATTTGATTCTTATGGGTTCTGCCTACCTGTATGTACGGTTGCATGCCTGTTGATTGACGCTACGGTGCAAATAATAAAAAAAACCTTACCACTGCAATTGTGACATCAATCTGTGGTACACTCGTGATACATAATTTCTGACCAGAGTGTGAGGAGCAGAAAGCTTCGAATTGCTTGGTATTGCTCATTTCCCCACCCAGTACACCTATAGAGGCTGAGTTCAAATGTAGGGTGTGTGTGTGTGTGTGTGTGCCGTTCGTCTCTGGTCAGAAATTACGTATCACGAGTGTAGCCTACCAGTATAAGTCAGAACCGGTACTTGTAATTTTCACATCCATGCCATATCATAGAAAAAATATTAACAGTTAAGGTCTATTAATCTCTTATTGTTAATCCTCTAAGGGACCCCGTGATGTGGTCAGAAAATTAAATGGTAGCGAGTCGTTCAAATATTGCCACGAAACACCACTAATATGGAAGGATCATGTTTCGTGGCACAGTCAGGAGGAATCAGAAGCCTCCAGTTTTAATACACGATCACAGGGTCCTTAAATAGCTCTCTCTCTCTCTCTCTCTCTCTCTCTCTCTCTCTCTCTCTCTCTCTCTCTCTCTCTCTCTCTCAGCCTTGGCTATTCTGCTTCTATACTGCAGGTAAATTCTCATTTTTATCTTGAGCATTATAATATTATATAACATGTAATAATATACATTATAAATACATACAAATTATTATGCTCAACATATACGATAATATACAGCCACAATCAAATATCTAACTACACTTTCCTTCCATAATGCAAATAAATCAGGTTTAACATCAAAATATAATCATACAATCAACACCTTACGTCAACTCAACTCCCTCACTTATTATTATGAGGTGGTGCAAAATCATACACGTGTTGTTCTTTATTACCAAGATATTTACTACGATGGAAGGAAAGTGTCGGTGGATATTTGATTGTGGCTGTACATAGGCCAATAAGTACCGGTATGCCATGTACTATTTATATAAAGTTTAATATAAAGAAAAAGTAAACAAAGATACTACAGACTTGTGTAGGCCAGACGGTTGCTTGCAGATGTGAAATAAACCGAGATCTTCAGTTAATATAATAAAATTTAATGTGATTTAGAATGTGTGAAATGAGAGAATCATCTGTAAAGCCATGATATATTTAATAAGAGAAAGGCTAACCCAATACAGTAGGCTACGGTATATTTCTTACACCCGTAATTTTAAAACATTTGAGGGCTCTTACTGGAGCTCTATGAATTCTCCAAACTACTCCAGGCAACAGATTCCCTATTCGAAACACTGAAGCGTTTTGTGGCCTGGATTATTTGGAGGGTTCATAGAGCTCCAGTAAGGGCCCTCAAATGTTTTAAAACTACGGGTGTAAAAAATATACCGTACGGGTGTTAGTGCCAAGGTTGTGTTTCTTTCAGTCCCCCGTATTATCTGACACGTTTCCCATCCTGGCTGGCTGTGCTGGGGGCCGAACCGTACCACAGTTGGGGACACATGCCTTCCCCCTCCCCTCTATCATTCCGCGTCTTTCTATTCAACTTTGTCGATCACTCGTTCCCTCGTTTATCTTCCATTATTATCTAGCTGGCGTTCACTTAATTTTTACTTTTACTTTTACTTTTATATTCATTTCGTCTATCCTCATCATGCTCTTTAATGTTTCACCTTCGTCCTTCATTGATTGTTGTGTTGGCCTTGGCTAGGTTTTAGGTCAAGAGTTGGGTTGTTTTATTAAGGGGAGAGTAGGTATACTTTTGGTACCTTACAGCGCCTTGATTCCTCCAAAGTATGCCAGAAAACACACCCAGATAAAGAAAAATAATGGTATCCTGTTGCCTGGAATAATTTGGAGGAATCATAATCTCCAAAAATGTCAGAACTATACCCTCACCTTAATCGTTTCTGCGTTCGCTCATATAATTGTTTGGACTCAAATTCATCAGTGATATTTGGTATAGTCATTATCGGTACCTATTCATTTGTAAGAGACAAAGTTGTGGATTTGGTTCGATCTTTTAGTCTGTTAATAAGTGCTTGGTGGATTATAACAAAACTGCAGCAATAATCTGTAGGCTATCGAAAATCGGCCTAGCTGGGTTTAGATAATTATCTTAGGGACTGTTTATCCTATACAGAAAGGTGTGTCATATAGCCTATACGGAAAGCTATGAATAGCCTTCTATATAGGCTAGCCAAGCCTACCGTATTTATAAATAACGAGAAGGGCAAGTCACCGTCAGTAGATTGTGACATTCGGCCAAACAGTATTTTATACTGACTTATATTTCATTCATGGAACGGACTAAGGAAGGAAATGCGAGAATTCTATCTTTCCTTGCAAGTGATTCCCCAAACAAAGAATTACTTACGAATATATCCTACCTTCTCGTCTGACATTGTGTGTTTTCTTCATTATTTGGTGACTAGAGTCTCCGGCACCTCACTTATTGGTTCCAGAGCATGTGTGAAGTAGGTAGGGTGTTGGGAATTGGCATGAGCCTGTGTGGAGCTGGATGGTTTTATGTAAAATCCCGACTGCCAGTTCGCTGGTTGCTGTCATCCCGAGCTGAGATGTCTCCTTGATAATCAGGTTAGGCCTATATATTTATTTTAATGATGGTCACTCCAACATTCGCTGCTCTCTCTCTCTCTCTCTCTCTCTTCCCCCCCCCTCTCTCTCGAATTCTCTCTCTCCCCCCCCCCCCTCTCTCTCGAATTCTCTCTCCCTCTCTCTCTCGTGCAAATTCATTGGTACAGAACACACACACATTTCTAGTTATGAGGGTTGCCGGTACACCAATCGTGCTTGCGTTCCCCCTCTCTTGTATTAAATTTGAAGTACCCAGCACAGGAATCCTAACACTGATGACTATAGAGGGCGAATATAAATAAAGGTGAACACGAACTAAATGCTGTCAAGCGCAGGTGTATAATTATATCCTACATGTTAAACTGTGATACCTTATGATGCTTTAAGATCAAGACGAATGTTAATTTGAGACACACAGAGTTGGGATAAGGTAATATTATATAGGCTATGCCATGTACGGTACTAAGAAACAACAGAATAGGGTTTTGCTATGATTGGCTTATCCTTCACAATAATACAGAGTTAGAATTGAGAACGAGTGTAATTCGTTATTAATAAAATAAGACTGCTTGTTTACTGGTCGAATTTTCAGAAATTGACGAGGATTTTAAAGGAGTGAATATCTGGGAAGAAGGAAGTATTAATAAAAGCTACAGAAAATAACTTATTAGCAGCACGTAGGCTAATTAATAGAGCCTGGAATGATGGCATAATATTAATGTGGTTTTGGAATCACATGGAAGAGAAGAACGGGAGTCATATCTTACAGCAGGTTTTGGAGGAGCTTCTGGTACGCCACCCTCGATTTGGTGGATTTAAGTAGATCATAATGTAATTGTTTGTCTGTATGTTTGTACTTCATTCTGCTATGTTATCAAGACGTGTTTGTATGTGTGTGTGTGTGTGTGTGTAGTAATTTGATTCTCATTGATTCTGTCTACTTGTACGTATAGTCTAGTTGCATGCCTCTTGATTGACGCTACGGCGCAATTAATTATATATATAAAAAAGCCTCTGAGTGGGCTAGGTCATGGCCGAGGAATACCATGGGCTAGTCTAGGCTACGGTAGCCTACGTGGTCTGTAATGCTCGCTCTGTGTTGTAGCAATTTATCTGGGTTCATCAAACAATCAGTCCCTAAGTTTAGTCGTTATCCAGAGTAGGCCTAAAAAAAAAAAAAAAAAAAAAAAAAAAGTCTCCTACGAATAATATAATTAGATACCGTACAGAACTAGATTAGGTTAAGTCTATGTAGAATGTGTACAGTACAGTAAGGTAGCCAAGGTCAACGGTAGGCCTATATATCAATTAAGATAGGTTAAGGGAGTAATTCTTTTTTGTTACGATGGAGTGTCTTGATTCCTCCAACATATGTCAGGAAACAGAACCAGATGAACAAACATAATGGTGTTCTGTTGCCTGGACTAGTGTGGAGGAATCATTTGCTCCAGATTTACCAACACCAAATATCCCCCTTAATTAAGGAGAGGGTATAGCCTAGTTCTGACATTTTTGGAGATCATGATTCCTTTAAACTATTCCAGGCAACAAGATACCATTATTTTTCTTCATCTGGTTCTGTTTCCTGGCATACTTTGGAGGAATCAAGGCACTCCAATCTATCAAAAGTATACTCTCCCCTTAGGCTAACTCTGACAACGTTGGTTAGAGGGAGAATATTAGACAATGTGTTCCTGTTTGGGGTTAACCTAACGTGGATCAGCAATAACGTGGAAAAAATATCGTTGTTGTCATTAATTTTCATTGAACACTTTCATATCAACTCCATGTGAGCAAACATGACAGGGTTTTAAAAGTTTATTATTATAGTCTATTCAAAACTTGTGTTCCGCTGGCCTCTTATGCTTAGATAGATAGAAATAGATAGATAGATAGATAGACAGATAAGAGATAGATAGAAATAGAGACAGATAGAGATAGATAGAAATAGATATAGATATAAAGATATAGGTAGAAATAGAGACAGATAGATAAAGGAAAATGGAACACAAGTTTTGAACAGAGTATAGCACGGTACAGTCATGATGGTCAATAGTCCTGCAACACCTTCCAATGAGATAGATGGTTACGAAAAATGATCTGAAACTATAGGCTACGGTACTCTTGGATACGCTGTTAGACATTAAGTACGGTACCGAACCTATGGTATACTTATATGGTATACGGTACGATAGTATAGTACGGTACCGAAACTTGAAGCCTACATACATTAGCCTACCAGAATGTACAGTCGTGGTCAATAATAATCATCCACATATGGGCAACTTTAACAATTTACTGTCTAATGTTTTCATGTTCAAATGTAATGTTATTGTTTTAAGTAGTGCGTAGCTGCTCGTAGTAAATTAAACGATGGTAGTTAACCTATTTATTGAAAAGTTTATCAGCTAAGGAACAGAGGGAAGCTGTCAAAATCTTACGTGAGTTACCCCTATATGGATGATTATTTTTGACCACGAATGTAGCCTATGTTGATCGGGCTTTCCTTGACGACCAATAATTGCACACACATATCCTTTCTCAGTTCTCCTCACTGTTGTCTGTCTCCGAACACAATTAGCCTAGCCAGCCCCTGTCCATCTTTTCCTTCTTTCCTTTCCCTTCTTTCCTTCGTTCCTTCCTTCTCTCCCTACTGATTTCTCTTTCTCTCTTCCTTCCTTCTCTTTTCTTCTCCTCTTTTTTCTTTCTCTCCCTTCCTTCCTTTCATTCCTTTCTCTTCTTTTCCTTCCTTCCTTCTTTCCTTCTCTTCTCTTTCCACTTTCTCCTCTCTCTTCCTTCTCTTTTCTCTTTCTCCTCTCCCTTCCTTCTTTCCATCTCTCCATCGCCCCATAACGATAATGGACACAGCCTAATCAACAATTGTTATGAATGGCGGCGTATCAGTAACAAAATCACCGAATTGGGACCGTAATCAGTGACCCACTAGTGAATGTTAAGTAGGTTGGATAAATAGTAATCCGTAGTAATGGCAACGCTCTTCAAACTACAGTACAGGAATTATTGGAGCTCCGGGAATGCGTCAGAAAGATTTTGTTAATGCGGAATGACAAGTGTGTAATGAAGGTGAAAATTATATTACAATCCCTCCCTGACAGTATTATGTTTTTGACTCTTGAACCAATAACATATTATGATTAGGTCTAGGCTATTAATGGTTCATAGTTTTTTACACCAAAGAGAACAAATATGCATTGAATAAAGAAAGTAAAAAGAAATGTCTATACATTGGATTTTTTTTTACTTTATTTAGTTTTCCACTTTAAATTGTAATTAACATCTTCATTATAATGGACTAGTCCTAATAATTTATATGGTTATCATCACGTATGTATGAATAATGATTAGACTATTATTATATAGGCCTACAACAGTTGAAAATAATCCCCCCTACAGAGATCTCACACCATGATCCATAGGCCTATGCTACCTGTACAGCCACAGTCAAATATCCATCCACACTTTCCTTCCATCGTAGTAACTATCTTGGTAATAAATAACAACACGTGTATGATTTTGCAGGACAACAACATAATAATTGAGGGGGTCGAGTTGACGTTACTAAGATGTTGTAGGAGTAGCCTCTATTTTTATATGTTACTGATTTATTTGCACGATGGAAGGGAAGTGTTGGTGGACAGCCTATTTGATTGTGGCTGTACACTACAAAAAAAAACAAAGAAAAAAAAAACACGCACAACACAACACATCAACTTTAACCTTTAGTGGCAATGATCAATCTTTGCCATGCTGCTGTGACTTACATCTGTGTTCACGATATTTAAATTATAAAGGCAATGGTGTAATTCTATTTATGCTACATGTTTACTGACTAAGCTTTTATGTTTTCGTTACTGAATAGACGCAAAAGATAATCTTCCAGTTAGACTTATGCACTTAAGGGGGAGGGAAAGTGTTGGTTAATCTGGAGCAACTGATTCCTCCAAACTATTCCAAGCAACAAGCCACCATTCTTTTTCTTATGGTGGTCCCGTTTCTTAGCATACTTTGGAGGAATCAAGGGGCTGTGATGTAAAGTCATGGTCTAATGTACTGCAACCTGGTGAATAAAATCGAGCTAGGCCTATTTGAGTTAATTTTATGAACCAAAATTGCACACACCATAGCTATAGTTTCGGATCATTTTTCGAAGCCATCTCATTCGAAGGTGTTGCAGTACATTAGACCATGACTTTACCGGTATCAAAAGTATACCCTCCCCTTAACTTGCCTCAGTATAGGCTAGTGGCGGGAGGAGCAGGAGGAATGTGTCTACGTTGGAAAGAAAGAGACGTGTAAGAACAGGCCTCTCAGTAACACATCAAATCGACAAAAAACAAGAGTAGAGAAAGAATATGCACGGAGAGGAATGTTTATCAAGGAATGAAAACTTCGACAAACATCCACCTCCTCTCTCTCGCCTATCATTCCCAGCGTGTGTGTGTGTGTGTGTGTGTGTGTGTAATCAATAGTGACTGTCGAGGTATTTCAGCGTGTGTGAGTGTGCGTATGGGTAAGTGTACTTTAATGTCCGTGCGTATACATGTGTGCGTTTGTATGAGCGGCGGGTGGAGCAGACGTGTGAGAGGTCGATAGTGTGTGTGTGTGTCTGTCTGTGTGTGTAGAAGGGTAGCCTAAGTTGACAGCAGCTTGTGGTTGTGCTCGATTAGACTATGTAATCTATATAGCCTAGCTTGTGTTCGAAGTGGTTTGTGAAGGAACTACCTGTACTCGAAAGTGTTAGTGTGTGCTGCAATCAGTACAATGATGGCAGAGGCAGGCTGTGTGTGTGTGTGTGTGTGTGTGTGTGTGTGTGTGTGTGTTCGCGCTTTATATTTCAATTAGAGTTTTGTGTCCTTTGTGTTTATTTACATTTATATAGCCTATATATTTAGTTCTCGCTATGGCCACTTTAAAATATATACCGGTACACATTGTGAGAGTTAATGTAATGTTTGTGTGCCGTGTCGTGTCATACTTTGCAATGGCAGGCAAAAGCGGGTGTACTGTATAGTGTAATGTGGCGAGTTAATGTTAGGCTATTTTAATAATGGAAGTTTTTATTACATATATTTATACAGTACCGTAGATCTGGTAGGAGAGTGCAGAAAGTAACGTGAATACTATAGTCTGTTCAAAACTTGTGTTCCGCTGGCCTCTTATGCTTAGATAGATAGAAATAGATAGATAGATAGATAGACAGATAAGAGATAGATAGAAATAGAGATAGATAGAGATAGATAGAAAGATACAGATAGAAATAGATATAGATATAAAAATATAGATAGAAATAGAGACAGATAGAATGAGGAAAATGGAACACAAGTTTTGAACAGACTAGGCTATTCTGTCCTAGATATAATTACTGTTTATAATTAGCTATGGAAGCCAATGTTTATGTGTTTTTGCTAAGGTATAGCCACAAACATATAACCAACGACACTAACTTTTCTTCCATCGTCGTACATAACTTGGTAATAAAGAAAAATATATAGGCTAGTCCTATATGATTTTGCAGCACTTCATGATAATAAATGATGTAAGTTGTCGTATGATTAGGCTATATTTTGACATGATACGGTAGCCTACTGATTTATTTACACGATGGAAGGAAAGTGTAGGTGGTTATTTGATTGTGGCTGTACACTACCTACCTCAACCGAGTAGGCTATCCCAGGCTATACGACTACAGTAGGCTTGGGTCTCAATAATAAACATACCCAATAGGTTAACTAAGGACAGCTCATGTTATTGTTATTGTTATTTATACACACTTCATCACATTAACACTCACCACTGAAGGCTGTGTGTGTATAGTGTCTCCAGTCTGTATAAAGTTAATATTTATAACGTAGGTAGATACTTGATGTTTCGATATTAAATCTTGCACCAAACATAATTATAGGCTATAGGCTAGGCGGTGGAGCTGAAAGTTTTTGTATAGCCCACTGTAGTCTAATGGGAGTTCCTATAGACGAATGAAGGTACAGGCTGTGTTGTAGATATAAGTTACATCCAGGCATAGTTACATTAAGTTAGGCTACATACGAAGCAGCCGGTAGTAAACGACCAGTAACCGATTAGGATACACTATAGGCTTAGAGATGAGGTGGGTGAGTGGTTAGTGTTATGGACTACAGGTCGAGAGATCGATTCTTCTCAGGTGACGGACTGAGAATATCTACTTTTCCTAATCGAGTTCCAGGCACTAACTATAAGGCCACCGAACGTGGCTGGGTACCAGTTTGTTAGTCGCGACGTTTGTGTGTGTGTGAAGCAGTTAACCTGGGCCATTGTAACGTGTTTGATGAAGCCTATGTCCAGTGTCAGGACAAAAAATAAAAAAAATAATTACACTATAGTCAGTTTTATCTTGTCTGAGGATGAAAAACAAGTCTCATGGATACAACTTTTCATTGGAACATTACGGTACCATACAAACAAAACTGCCCAGGTGCCACATGTACAGCTGAGGAAGGGAGTTTTTTACCCCCAAGGAGTTCCCCTTACTCCATCTCACACCTTGGTCTAGTAATGGGAGAGAGTTAAGAATGAAGGATAGTAACATATAAAGCAATGAAGATGATTGGTAAATAAGTTGACAGGACATTTTAATTATAGTGAAAGATAATGATAAAGCAAGAGAGCATTATGGTCAACTAAAGGTGTGTAGGCTACTAGGGTATAGACTCAGAGGGACCTCATGGCAGCATAGAAACTCCCTTCCTGCAACTGTACGACTCACAGACCTCAGACACCAACCAATGAATGCCCTGTAGCTTCATACCAATATAATACTTTCAATAGGGGAGTGTGTTTGCCTTCAAGACGTATAGGCATACCTGAAGAAATTCTTAAGAGTATAATTCCCTCAGTAGAGCAATCAACACACTTAAAAGGAAGAGCAATAGGCCTACCAGAATATAGCCTATGCATGCCATAGGCTATAGCATATATTGTTATACACGTTGGCATATATTTTAGACTAGAAGCTTTCCACAAAATTTAGTAAAACGTTGTTATGCACTTACACCCGTAGTTTAAAAAAAATTGAGGGCCCTTACTGGAGCTCTATGAACCCTCCAAAATAATCCAGGCCACAAAACGCTTCAGTGTTTCGACTAGGGAATCTGTTGCCTGGAGTAACTTGGATAATTCATAGAGCTCCAGTAAGGGCCCTCAATTTTTTTTTAAACTACGGGGGTGTCAGCCTATCGTACACGGCGGCACACACACACACAGACAGACAGACTGGCTGGCTGGAGTACGGTAGCCTAATATAAAGTTGCTGGTATTGGATGAGTGTAATACCTCTGTAACGGGAATTGATTCTTTTTAATAGGAGGGAAATTTGAAAGCACTGTGTTGCCCCCGTGTAGTTCGTGTTTTTTTTGTCCAGAGTAATTGTCGTGGATTAATGGAGTAGGGGTTTGGTGCGTTTTGTGTGTGTGTGTGTGTGAGAGAGAGAGAGAGAGAGAGAGAGAGAGAGAGAGAGTAACAAGGATAGCCTATAGCCTAAATATCCTACATCCTAAACGAACAGAAGGATGAAGAAATGCAAGGTGGAAGGGAGAATGGAATACCGTATGTCGCTCACAGTTGTAAAATATAAATATCACTATATTGGCCTACTCGGGTAAAATTGAATGATGTACTGTAATATACGGCTTTGTGAGTTCTCGATTGAGTACCATAGGCTTAATTATTAGGAAAGCAAACTTGCGATTACTTAATATGTTGATGAAATAATCCAGTAGGCCTATTGTAATGGTCAAGGCCAGGGGTTTTCATTGGCGGCTCCAAAGAGAGAGAGAAGAGAGATAGAGAAAAAAAATGATAATCAGTGATCAGAGAAAAAGTCCAAAGTATTAGATATAAATTACATCACTAGGTCTATGCCGTATCAGGTGTATCATTTAATAAAATTACTAATGGGAATAGTCCTAGTGGCCCTGGCAATCCTTTACTTTTCATAATTATTCAACACAGAGAAAAGAAGAAAAGTGAGAGCACCCATTATACAGGAATGATATGCATTCAATATTGTTACTAGTCTTGTTTTATAAATCTGTGGTTATGGAAACACACAAAAATATATAATTTAGTTCCTATATATATATATTTTTCTGCTTATCCATGTGGTTTATGGCTTATGTGACTCTCACTCTGAATATGTCCTGAACTTTTGGCTCGTGAAAAAATGAGTGAATAACATTGGTCTAGGCTATATTATTTTCACTAATTATTATTCCTTACCTCGTGTAATATCAAGGAAACTATGGAGGCAAAGAATAACACAATAAAACAGAGCATGCCTGACACAACAGAAATGTAACAGGGAAAACAGACACAAAATAAAGATAACAAAACATACAGAACATACCGAACAAGATTCAGTACAGCAAGTCAGGACACACACACACACACACACCTCACTATAGCCTAATGCACGAATGGATAAATCCGAGCCCCAGTGGGAAATAAATAGTACCTATAGGGTAATAAAGGCAAGGACGTCAACGATGATGATAGGGACCAGCGAGCGAGCCTCAATATAACTGATACCATAACATATCCATTGAACGAGGGAGTCTGACACCCGTCGTTTTAAAACATTTGAGGGCCCTTACTGGAGCTCTATGAATTATTCTCCAAACTACTCCAGGCAACAGATTCCCTATTCGAAACACTGAAGCGTTTTGTGGCCTGGATTATTTGGAGGGTTCATAGAGCTCCAGTAAGGGCCCTCAATTTTTTTAAAACTACGGGTGTGCAGCCTATCTCCACTCACACCATCCCTCCTCCTCCTCCTCCTCCTCCCACATTACCCTGGCTACTAAGGTTTCTAATTATTCTATAAATTAGCCTATCCGTTATTTTTGGTTCTCTGTATTGTGGGACTTGGGAAACATGGTACCGGGTATTACGGACCTGGGAAACGTTTGGAAATGTTGGCTATTGTTCAGTAGTGAAAGCTTGATTTGGTTGTGGTGGTGGTACTGTTGGAGATCGGCTTATAAGCATGTATAACAGAAGGAAATATATATATATATCCTTCTGTAATACATACTTATAATCCCTACAAACAACTATGGACATTAATATATTTAATGTTGTACCGTATCAATAGTTGTCGCAATACCTTTTTTGGCTACTGTACATAGGCCTCCATACATACCGGTAGCCTATACCAGTCTACCAGGCCTTCATCTCCACGCTGTAAGTAGTCCTAGCCCCGTCACGTCGCACTCTCTCTGATACACGAATGCTCAAAAGTCGAACTTCCCCCTCTCCCCTCCCCTCCCAAACACTCCATATCTCAACTCCCAAATCCCTGTTGGAGGAGGGAGCAACCCCCCACAACACAAGTGCATCTCCGTGTGGAATATAACTGTGAATAATCATCAACCCTGCAGGACTTAGGCTATATTATTGTGATGGTGTCCAAATGTGTAAATGGTTTTGTGGTGTATAAATGATTGTTCCCTCAGATAACCTCAGTGCCTAGGCCTCAAGGCTAAAACTGAGTCACCTGTGGTTCAAACTACTAAACACCAAGAGATAGCCTAGAAGGCCATTTGTCCTTTGTTGTTTGAACCACAGGCAACTTAGTATAGGCTACTCATATTGTATCTGGCTGAGGGAATCAACTTTTGTACACCACAGTACATCTCGATACTCGTATTGTTTATATATTTATATCTTTGGGATTTTTGGCTGCCAGTATACAGGCTGTGACTCCTCCGAGAGCAGGAAGTTATTGAGTAGAACTTTGAGGTGTTGGGTGTTCTATAGGCTATATCTATATGACACTGGTTGGAGACAATGGAGCTTCATGGTGTTGGGTGCTAAGTTTCTGTCCCACTAGATGACAACACCATATTTGTATACACACCACTATCTAGAAAGAGCAGCTATATCGTCACTCAGAAGAGGTTAAGGATATATATTTTTTTCCAGGACACAGATTATCGTCACCTGGAAATATTAGGGAAAATCTTCAGGTTTATATATCTTTGATGCTGTGAGTTGGTGACCATATAGAAAGTATTTTCATTAAGTGTCGGTGTAGCCAGGATATATTGGCTACTTGGAAGAACTCTAGATGTCTGTCAGATCACCTTGAAAATATCAGACAGGGGTTGTGTTTGGAAGGTGAGTCTGGGGTTGTGTTTGGAAGGTGAGTCTGGGGTTGTGTTTGGAAGGTGAGTCTGGGGTTGTGTTTGGAAGGTGAGTGAGGGGTTGTGTTTGGAAGGTGAGTCTGGGGTTGTGTTTGGAAGGTGAGTCAGGGGTTGTGTTTGGAAGGTGAGTCTGGGGTTGTGTTTGGAAGGTGAGTGAGGGGTTGTGTTTGGAAGGTGAGTGAGGGGTTGTGTTTGGAAGGTGAGTCAGGGGTTGTGTATGGCAGGTCAGTCACTCAGTTGTTGTAAAGGACTAAGATGACGGGTGTAGGTGCCAAGCAAGAGGAGTTGGTGGCACTATTGATTGTCTGGCAGTCTGCAGAATCCGTCTGCACCAGTCTCACCACACCAACTACCTACGTACCGTACCATGTGCACCTGTGTAGACGAATATCCTAGGCCCTATAGTGTTAGTACCATACCCGGCCTGACTCTCTCTGTCTCTCTCTTACACCCGTAGTTTTAAAACATTTGAGGGCCCTTACTGGAGCTCTATGAACCCTCCAAACTACTCCAGGCAACAGATTCCCTATTCGAAACACTGAAGCGTTTTGTAGCCTGGATTATTTGGAGGGTTCATAGAGCTCGAGTAAGGGTCCTCAAATGTTTTTAAACTACGGGTGTGATAGGCCTATACTCATTCTCCCACAGTAGGCTTAGTAATATATATAGAGAACTTCACCCACACAATTTCCCGTTACGTTTTGAGGTTCGTATTATATGTATTTGTAATCTATTAACTTATTGTTTCGGAACGAGCCATTGTTTAAGTTACATGCCATGAGAAAATCTGGCCGTGCGTCACTGCATTTCGTAAAGTAAATATTTATGATGGAGTTGGTCAGCGATCCTCGGCAAAGAGGCTTACGATATAGGCTGTGCATCAGTGCACCAGATTTGCAACAATAGGCCAGACTACATTTACACAAGTGTACAGGTTTTTCCGTTCCATGTATTTTCAATAGATTCTATTCAAATGGTACCGTAGCCAATGTTTTGTATTTAGCCTATGATATGTTAGAGTAAAACAATATAATATCGTATAGTATAATATTATAATGGTCGTAGTTACAGTTATGTAATATATTATCTTGGCAATAGGCTTATATGTAAAGAAAAATTCGAGGAGCACTGTGTGTGTGTTGCCATCTGCAACTTCCTTAAAATAAAATATATTAATGTACCTTGTAGAACAGTACCAGTAGGCCTATAGTTTATAGTTAATAGTTTAAACAAGAGTGGAACAGGTTTACACTTGGTATGGTATGACAGGGGTGGATAAAACAGAGCAGGATATTGGCACCAATAAGCAACTTGTGACAACAGAAGTGTTATCTAGGTATTGGCGAGACAGATGAGGGCATTGTAAGACTTGGCTAGACTCGCTGGTGTCGCCTCAGCTGGAAGGGTCAGGGTGGCACCAAGGTTAAGTCTTAACCTTGTAGCCTACTTTATGTTGATTAGTCTCTTCAACCCTCATCACTGGCCTATCAGCTGCTTTTTATTATATTCACCCATTTCTCATATTAAAAGATTTAAGTTAAATGGCATTTGTTAATACTATGTTGTGCCGGTTGGATACGGTATGCTATTACAAATTGTAATTGATATTTTGTTTAAGTACTGTATCGTATACTTTTCTCGGTTGGATATTCGAGCCCCATTGTTGCTGTTAACTTGCATAATGTTTAATGCCAGTCTATTTACGTTGATTTTATAGTAATGTTATTACTGTTGCTACATTTACAATTTTCTGGTCATTAACCCAACTGTAAAATCGTGCCAGCCAATTTCCCGACAATTTGCTGCAACATTACCTGTTGTGGTTTTCACAGACAAGGTCAGAAGTAGTGAGTTGTCAGCTGTATAGCCTTAGTATGGAAATGCGTTCATTCATCAACAGGTTGTGTTCAGTTGATTGTGTCTAGAGTTTTCGGACGATTTGATGTCAGAATTAATTTGGTGTCTGAGTAAAGCGGACCTTTTGGACATGGCTGTGGTAAAGGTTAATACAAAACTTTGTTCTAAAAATGTGTACGTGAGGTTTAGAATACATGATTGGCGAGGTTGGTGTTGGTGGTGTGTGACTTGTATAGGGTTGTCAGGGTGTGACATTTTACCCTGTAGGTCTGGTAGTTGGACCAGCCACACACTAACATTCTCCAAATAATGGTTCCTTGCCTGTGTATGTTGGTTGGTTTGTATGTTTATTTGTGCATGTGTAGTATATGCTAACATTTTATATGTAGCCTAAGCTATATATATTGTGTGCTGTGTGGAAATGATTATCTATGACCCTCTGTGCATGTAGAGACTGTAATGTGTGTATTATTTGTAGCTAGATATACAAAGAATCTGTATAGGCTACAATACTTGAATGTAAAGTGACAGTCACTTGAAACTACCAATATTAATATAAGTGAAAAGCGATGATAATCAGTGGCATGAAAACAATGATATTCTAAGTTGAGCTTTCCTTAGTGTTGCTTAGTAATGACTGGTGTAGGCCCTACACACGGAAGAGAAAAAGAAAATACATATTTTTAAGATTTAGTTTCTTTAGTTTTTACAGTTAATTATGCAGGTATTGGAGTCTAAGTAGGCTATGTAGCCCTTCGAACAGTACTTTACTAGAAAACGAATCCTGTATTCATAAGCTTAAGTGTTCTCTATTTGACATGGACATCTGTGCATTACTTTCCATGTGTGTCTGTGAGAATGGTTGTGGTAGGATAGCCTAGACTAACTATGGATAGGCTACACTAATCAGGTGACCTACAGTCTAAATATTTTCCCCACAAGGAATTATGTGGTGCAGGTGATAGGTGGACTTTGTGTGTGTGTTTGTGTGTAGGCCTATGTCATGTTTTCTTTTCTTCTTTATATATTTAGTTATATACGGTATTTATTTATTTATTTATTTATTTATTTATTTATTTATTTATAAGCCAATGCTGTACTGGTACTTGCCTCAACCCAGGATTTAGTACCTCATTACTGCGCTACTATTGGTTGTAAACTCATTATACGTGTGTGTGTGTGTGTGTGTGTGTGTGTGTGTTGGGGGGGGAGGGAGGTCAAGGGGCGTGGGGTGATAAATTGGGCCTTGTCATAAGCCTAGATTGTTAGTACTGGTATATATTGTTTGTTACTAATATATTAGTATATATTGTTTTGTTAGTATATATTAGTATACCTATATAGCCTATTGTTTTGTTAGTAGGCTTAATTTACTTCTAACTTACTTCTTAACTTACTTCTAACTTACTTCTAACTTCCTCTCCTCTAACATGGAGAATGGAATCCATGTGTTTAAGGGTAGAACAGTGTTGGTAAATCTGGGGCAAATTTATTCTTCCAAGCAGCAGGACATCTTTAATTTTGTTAATCTGGTTTGGTTTCCTGGCTCTACTTGAGGGACCCTGTGTTGTAGTCAGAAAATTGAAGATAAATGAGTCCTTCAAATATTGCTACGAAACGGTACCTATATGGAAGGAGCTTGTTTCGTGGCATGGTCAGGAGGAATCAGAAGCCTCCAATTTTCATACACGATCACAGTCTAATGTATCATAGGGGCCTAAGTGTATTTCCATCTGACATACTATAGTCTGTTCAAATTTTGTGTTCCATTTTCCTCTATCTATCTGTCTCTATTTCTATCTATATCTTTATATCTATATCTATTTCTATCTATATCTTTCTATCTATCTATAACTGTCTCTATTTCTATCTATCTCTTATCTGTCTATCTATCTATCTATCTATCTATTTCTATCTATCTAAGCATAAGAGGCCAGCGGAACACAAGTTTTGAACAGACTTTAGTGAACCAATTACAACGCTTATCCTGTTTTATATTTACTCGAACTCGCTAAATACTCCACCAGACTATTCGAAGCAAACCTGGACACATACATATTTTGGATTGCGATGGATGGATGGATGGATGGATTGATATTAGGCGCCGCAACAGCTAAGGTCATATGGCGGCCGAGGAAAGAAGGTGATTGAGAAGTGGGACAGTAAACACAAAAGGTGACAGATGAAAATAAAAAGGACAGTTGGAGAAGTGAATAAGTGATGAAGATAAAGTAATGAAAAAATTATGAGAAAAAAGTGATGAAGAAAAAATTTATGATGAAAAATTTATGAAGAAAAAAGTGATGAAGAAAAAAGTGATGGAGAAAAAAAGTGGTGAAGAAAAAAGTTATGAAGAAAATAGTGATGGAGAAAAAAGTTATGAAGAAAAGTGATGGAGAAGAAAAGTGATGAAAAAAAGTGATGAAGAAAAAGTGTAGAAGAAAAAGTACCGGTAATGAAAATGTGATGAAGAAAATGTGATGAAAAAAAAGTGAAGAAAAAGTTATGAAGAAAAAAGTGATGAAGAAAAAGTGACGAACAAAAAATTGATGAAGAAAAGTAATGAAAAAGTGAAAAAAGTTATGAAGAAAAAAGTTATGAAGAAAAAAGTGATGGAGAAAAAGTGATGAAGAAAAAAGTGATGAAGAAAAAAGTGATGAAGAAAAAAGTGATGGAGAAAAAAGTGACGGAGAAAAAAGTGATGAAGAAAAATAAGTGATGAAGAAAAAGTTATGAAGAAAAGTAATGAAGAAAAAAGTGATGGAGAAAAAAGTGATGGAGAAAAAGTGTATATGAAAAAGTACCGGTAATGAAAATGTGATGAAGAAATGTGATAAAAAAAAGTGAAGAAAAAGTTATGAAGAAAAAAGTGATGAAGAAAAAGTGACGAACAAAAAATTGATGAAGAAGAGTAATGAAAAAGTGAAAAAAGTTATGAAGAAAAAAGTTATAAAGAAAAAAGTGATGGAGAAAAAGTGATGAAGAAAAAGGGATGAAAAAAGTGATGAAGTAAAAAGTGGTGAAGTAAAAAGTGATAAAGTGATGAAGAAAAAAGTGATGAAGAAAAAAGTGACGGAAAAAAAAGTGATGAAGAAAAATAAGTGATGAAGAAAAAGTGATGAAGAAAAGTGATGGAGAAAAAAGTGATGGAGAAAAAGTGTATATGAAAAAGTACCGGTAATGAAAATGTGATGAAGAAAATGTGATGAAAAATAAGTGATGAAGAAAAAGTTATGAAGAAAAAAGTGATGGAAAAAAAGTGATGGAGAAAAAAAAGTTATGAAGAAAAAAATATGAAGAAAAAAGTGGTGGAGAAAAAAATGATGAAGAAAAAAATGGAGAAAAAAAGTTATGAAGAAAAAGTGATGTAGAAAAAGTAATGAAAAAGAGATGGAGAAAAAGTGATGGAGAAAAAGTGATGGAGAAAAAGTGATGGAGAAAAAGTGATGGAGAAAAAGTGATGGAGAAAAAGTGATGGAGAAAAAGTGATGAAGAAAAAAGTGATGGAGAAGAAAAGTGGAGAAAAAAGTGATGAAGAAAAAGTGATGAAGAAAAAGTGATGACCTTTTGGATTACAAGTGTACAGTATAATGGACAATTGGTGTGGAGTGTATTATGCGAGAATATGATTTTATTTTTTTAGGATTTAAGTTTTTTTTTTTTTTTTTTGGCAAGGATTGGAGTTGATGTTGAAAATGATTAGTACTATACTCTGTTCAAAACTTGTGTTCCATTTTCCTCTATCTATCTGTCTATTTCTATCTATATCTTTATATCTATCTATATCTTTATATCTATATCTATTTCTATCTATATATTTCTATCTATCTCTTATCTGTCTATCTATCTATCTATCTATCTATCTATCTATATATCTATCTATCTAAGCATAAGAGGCCAGCGGAACACAAGTTTTGAACAGACTATAGTACCCTACCGTATCCATTTTCACTCCTTGTGTCTTTTTCTGTACACTCGTGATCGCCTACATAATATCTGACCAGAGTGTGAGGAGCAGGAAGCTTCGAATCGCCTACATGGTATTGCTCAATTTCCCCCCCAGTACATATATAGAGGCTGACACCCGTAGTTTAAAAAAAATTGAGGGCCCTTATTACTGCTTGCTGTCTCACCTCTCTTATCACCGTTTTCTGGCGCTATATGACCTCGCTGTTGCGGCGCCTAATATCAATCCATCAAATCAATCCATCCACTCCCTCTTCATTTCTCCATCATCATCTCCCTTCCCGTTCTTCTGTGGTCTGTACATATTCCTTTATCCTCAGTTCTTTTTCGTTTCTCCCTTCCCCTTCCCATCCTTCTCTGTATTATTTCATTTAAGGGGGTGCGGGAGTTGGGGACAGGCTTGGTGGGGTTTGTGGGGTGCGATAATAGGGGGACAGGCTTGGGGTGGGGGTAGAAAGCCTGTCCCTTTTTCTCGCACCTTCCCAACCCTATCCCCCTCCTCCCGCACCCCTCAAAACCCTCCCAAGCCTGTCTCCCTACTCCTACACCCCCTACTCCTACACCCCCTACTCCTACACCCCCAAAGCCTGTCCCCCTCCTCCCGCATTCCCCTAACCCCACCTACCAAGCCTGTCCCCTTATTCCCTCATCCCCTGAACCACTCCCCTATCCTGTTTTCTTTGCTTCCTTTGCTTTTTATTGTCCCTTACCTAGCTATCCCAAACCTCCCTTCCCTCCCCCTCTACGTAAAACATTCCCTCCCTCTCCTCCCCCTCCTTCCTCTCCTCCCCCTCCTACCCCTCTTCGTAAAGCATTCCCTCCCTCTCCTCCCCTTCTACGTAAAGGATTCCCTCTCTCTCCCCTTCTACTTATAGCATTCCCTCCCTCTCCTCCCCCTCCCTCTCCTTCCTCTCCTCCCCCTCCCTCTCCTTCCTCTCCTCCCCCTCCCTCTCCTTCCTCTCCTCCCCCTCCCTCTCCTTCCTCTCCTCCCCCTCCCTCCTTACTCTCCTCCCCCTCCTCCCTCTCCTTCTTCTCCTCCCCCTCCTTCCTCTCCTCCCTTTCCTCCCCCTCTACGTAAAGGCTCTCCTCCCACTCCTGCCAGCATCACCAATCAGCCTCATTACCAACACCCACGTCACTGGACACATTAGCACACGCACTAAGCATAATGTGTCCTGCCTCATGGGTCCGAATTGTTTGTAAACTGCTCGCGTAATGAGTTTGTTAATTAATATTGGACATGCTGGGTCTATGCTATGGTACGGACAGCCAGGTGGAGGAGGGGTGTGGGTTAGCGTAGCGTAATGTAGGGAGGTGTGTGTTGGTGTTGTTGGTGGTGGTGGTAGATAGAAACAGGAATGGAATGAGAGATGGGGAGAAAATTCGATTAATATAAAGGTTAATAGATAAGGTACCGGTAGGCCTAGTTAGATGTAAAGGGAAGGGAAAGGATGTGTGTGTTGTGGTGGTAGATAGAAACAGAAATGGAATGAGAGATAGGGAGAAAATTCGATTAATATAAAGGTTAATAGATAAGTAGTTGGATATAAAGAATGTGTGGGGAATGTAGCCTATGCCGAGTAGCCTATTCAGATGTGTGGACCGTCTATGTGGTGATGTATAGGCTATATAGTATGAAGGATGGTGCATTGCTGGTTCTACTGTGAGAATGTGTGGTGGTGAGGTATAGGATAACGATATGTGGTTAAGGGGAGGGTATAGTATTGACATTTTTGGATATAATGATTCCTCCAAACTATTCCCAGCAACAGGACACCATTATATTTGTTCATCTGGTCCTGTTTCCTGGCATACTTTGGAGGAATCAAGGCACTCCAATGTAACAAAAGTATACTCTCCCCTTAAGGTGTGGAAGATAGCCTATAGCTAACCTGTGTCGAGTGAGTGATGGAATGCGTTGAGGAGAGTGTATCATTGAAGTGCGACAGGCATAACATAAAATGCGAACAAAGTTTAAGTAAAAAATGTAAGGAGCCTGCATGTGTTTAGGGTGTGAGGGAATGTGTTTATTAATTAAGAGAGGAAGGAGTGTGTATGAGTGAAGTGCGACAGGTAAATACAGTTGGCTCCACTCCTGCGTTTCTCCCCTCGCGTTGCCAATGTTGGGCCAGTCAGAAATTCGAATCCCGATCCACAAGTTAAAAAATTCGAAACATTCATATCCTTAGAGTGAAATATATGAATGTTTCGAATATTTTAACTTGTGAATCGGGACTCGAATTTTTCACTGGCCCAACATTGGCAACGACAGGGGAGAAACGCGGGAGTGGAGCCAACTGTACATAGCCTACCATGTGAACAAAATATAAGAAAATATTTTTAAGAAGAGCCTATGTCGAGATTATGACGAAAAGTGATTATGATTAAGGAGAGAGTGTGTAATTGCAGTGCGGCACTTGTAACGTAAACATAAAGGGATGACATTGAAAGGTAACTTGTGTCGAATGTGTAACCTAGTCTACAGTTTCCTTCGTTAATTAGATATGTTGGTTCTTTTGGTGAATGTAGCCTAATGCAACTCAAGATATATACGGTATAATACAATATTTTCACAGCTCTCTACTTTATTCTAGCCCTGTGGGGGATAACTAATATTCACAGAGAATAAAGTCAGCCCCACTGGGCCCAGGCAAGGGTGTGATAGAGGTTCACAATTCGTCATTCTTGGATAACCAGCCCTCACCAGTGGGAAGGGGTGATAGAGAGGTGGGACAGCAAATACAAAGGAAAGAAAATGAACGGAGGGATACTTGAAAAACTGAAAAGGATTACCAGGGGCCGAAGGGACGCCAAAACCCTTGAAGTACTGCCCACGTCTCCGCAGGCAATACTTCCCTTACAGAGATAAACTCACCGTGTCTCCCTGTAATGAACTCTCCATCTATCCTTTTAATTAACACTCAACATCTCACTCTAATAATGAATTCTCAGTCTCTCCCTTTAATAAACTCTGTCTCTTTTAATGAATTCTCAGTCTAATAATAAACTCTCCATGTGGCCCTGTAATGATCTCTCAGTCTCTCTCACTAACAAACTCAGTCTCTGCCTCTAATAAACTCAGTCTCTCCCTCTAACAAACTCTGTCTCTCCCTCTAACAAACTCAGTCTCTGCCTCTAATAAACTCAGTCTCTCCCTCTAATAAACTCTGTCTCTCACTTTAACAAACTCAGTCTCTCACACTAATAAACTCTCCGTCTCTCACTGTAATATATTCCGTCTCTGCCTCTAACAAACTCTCCGTCTCTCCCTCCCACAGTGGAAGCAGCGGTGGGCTGTACTGGACAAACTCTCCCCGGTCGCAGGTGAGTGTTGGCGTCACAGCTGCCGAGTACAGTTGTTGAAGGGTTAGGTTAGGTTAGTAGGCTGTAGCGGTGACCAGGATGATGATGGAACAGCGAGGTCATATAGCGCCAGAGAAAGGTGATAGAGGTGTGACAGCAAGCAGGAAAAAAATAAGGATGGAAGGTGGAATGGGGTAGTTATAAAAAGGAAGGAGATAGGGAACAAGAAAGGAAGGTGAGGTAATTGTCTGAACACTCTCCCAAAAAGAGTTAATAAGTGTTAAAGTTAAGATGGTACGGTAGGCTAATTATTTTCTGGTACATTGGAGTGCCATGATTCCTCCAAAGTATGCCGGGAAACAGGACCAGAAGAGCAAAAATAATAGTGTTAAGTTGCTTGAAATAGTTTGGTGGATTCGATTGCTCCAGATTTACCAACACAAAACTTTCCCCCTTAAACACACACACACACACACACACACACACACACACACACACACACACACACACAAAATCACAGATGGATGAGGTACAAACTGTAAGCTGTGAAAAAAAAAACCTAAAAAAGGCAAATGTCGTGGGTAGGATAGATGAATATTATGTTTGATAGATAGTGTTTCTAAGTGATATAATAATAATAGGATAGGCTATAAGAAAATGTAATGTTTCCTATAACCTATATATAATAATTGTACAGTTCAAGAAGATGGGACAGACTTCCTCAAAAAATAGAACATGACCATTTTACAATAAGATGTTAGCTGAGGCAGACTTCCTCCCATAGCCTAAACAAGTAGCATGATAACTACACCGTGATTTGTGAAGTAGGCTGTAGAGGAGTTTTAGGCTCGTAGAACATGACCATTTTAAAATTAATAAAATGTCTGAAAAAAAAAAATAGTTGTGAATTAATATTGTTGAAGACCATTGTACACCTTTTAATTAGGGGGGGGGTGTCTGAGTAGGGGACAGGCTTTGGGGCGAGGGGGGGAGTTTGGGGGTGCAGGTATAGGGTGACATGCAGGCTTGGGGTGGGCAGAAAGCCTGCTGTAACCTATTCCCGCATCCCCTAACCCCCCCATACCTGTCCCCTACTCCCGCACCCCCCAAGAAAAAACCCGACCCCCCGCACCCCCCTATAGGACACCTAATTCCACCACACATAGGTACTGGTATAGGCAATAGTTAGTCCAATTTGAAATTCCTCAAACCGTATCGTTTGTTGCAGCCACAGAAAGCTATTTAAGGGGGTGAGGGAATAGGGGGACAGGTTTGGGAGGGTTTTGTGGGGTGCAGGAGTAAGGGGACACGCTTGGGGGGATTTTGGGGGATTAGGGGGGTGCGGAAATAGGGGAACATGCTTTCTACCCACCCCAAGCCTGTCCCCCTTATTCCCGCACCCCCCAGTCCCCCCTAAGCCTGTCCCCTACTCCCACACCCCCTTAAGTTGGTAATTCGCTTTTTGTTACATTGGAGTGCCTTGATTCCACTAAAGTATGCCAGGAAACAGGACCAGAATAGCAAAAATAATGGTGTTCTGTTGCTTGAAATAGTTTGGAGGATTTTGCTGTTGCTCCAAATTTACCAACACCGAATTTCCTCCTTAAGGGGAGAGTATACTTTTGATAGATTGGAGTGCCTTGATTCCTCCAAAGTATGCCAGGAAACCCAGATGAAGAAAATTAATGGTATCCTGTTGCCTGGAATAGTTTGGAGGAATCATAATCTCCAAAAATGTCAAAACTATACCGTCCTCTTAAATTGTCAGACCTGTCACCCGCCCAGGCTATCATGGCTTGTAGGATTGTCTGAGCAAGGTTACTGGTCACTGCCATCAGAGGGGGGGGGGCACTGGGGGAGCAAAGGAGGGGGTCACAGAAAAGGAGACTAGACCTATAGGGAGAGTACATCAATGTCACACACACACACACACACACACACACACACGGTTTGTCATCTACAGTGCGTTGACTCAATAATTATTAGCCTACCATTTAAAGTAGATAGATGTTACTGCCCTTCACGTGTAATGTGACCTCTGTAGTTAACACACACACACACACAGCCACGAGGATCGTAGGTAGTTGATGGTCGATGGTTAAAGATTCCTCCCTCAGCATTATCACACACACACATACACACGCACACTTCCCCTCCAGGAATACCCCTCCTTCCCTCCCTCTCCTTCCCTCCCTCTCCATGTCGATGCTCTGATCACGCCTCCTTCATTTTAATTAAATGTTTACAACAAAGTCCCCCACTAAGAACCCCCTCTCCTCCACTCCCTTCTCTATTCCTCCCCACTCCTCCCTTCCCTTCCCCTCTCCACTCCTCCCTTCTCCACTCTTCTATTCTCCACTCCTCCCTTCCCCTCTCCACTCCTCCCTTCCCTTCCCCTCTCCACTCCTCCCTTCCCTTCCCCTCTCCACTCCTCCCTTCCCTTCCCCTCTCCACTCCTCCCTTCTCCACTCTTCTATTCTTCACTCCTCCCCTCTCCTCCCTTTCCCTCCACTCCTCTCCTCCCTTCCCCTCTCCACTCCTCCCCTCCACTCCTTCCTTCTCCACTCCTCTCCTCTCCACTTCTTTCTTCTCCTCTCCTCTCTTCTCTTACCCTTTCCGCCCGTTCCCTTCCTCCTTCTTACTCCTCTCTTCCATCCCTTCTACTCTCATCTCCTTTATCCTCTTGTGTTCCCTGCAGACCTTCTTTTATGCTAGTCAAGTTTTCGTTTCCTTGCTGCTTCTCCTCTTCACGTTATGTCTTCATCCCTCTCCCTCTCCCTTGCCAGTCTTTTCATTATTTACCTCTTCCAGCTCCTCCCTTATAGACTACTCAGCTGTGTATGTTCACTCCTTCTCCTTCTGCTGAACACACACACACACACACACACACACACACACACACACACTCCTCTTCCCCTTTAGGTTAGTTTCGTCATGCCCTGTTTTCGAGAGTGTACATACAATAAAAGTCAGTGTGTGATCAAGTGGGTGATTTGGAGGAGGTTACTGTACTGATTCCTTCTGGCTTTATGAAAAAATGGATGGTGTGTTTATATTTATGTTTACGATATATACTGTATATATATATAAATATCCTCTCTTCTCTCCCTGTCTTCTCTCCTCTCCCCCTGTCTTCTCTCCTCTTCTCCCCTCTAATGCAGGATCATCAGTCTTACTTGTTGAGGAGGAGATAAGTAGGGAGAGGGAGAGGGAGAGGGTAAGAGATAGTAGGGGAGGGAGAGGGTAAGAGATAGTAGGGGAGGGTCAGACGAGTGGGAAGGGAAGGGGGTTGAAGAGTGGCGAAGAAAGAAAAGGAATTGCCCAGAGAAACAAGGTTGGAGGGAAATAGAAAGGAAAGATGGGGAGGAAGGGATGGAGAAATGAAGCAGGGAAAATGAAGGAGGGGAATAATACGTATCACAGAATTGTTGGGAGGGAATAGGGAGATGTGAGAAGAGGAAGTGCAGAAGAGAGAAAAAAGGAGGGGACAGAATAACGCCTCTCTCTCTCTCTCTCTCTCTCTCTCTCTCTCTCTCTCTCTCTTCCACATGGGTCTCTGCTTCACCACCCCATCTTTCTCCCACCTCCCCATCCGTTTCTAAATACCTTCCTCTTCTTTCCTGTCCTCCTCCATCTCCACACTTTCCCCACCCCTCCTCTCCCGTCACTCACGTCTCCAGCTTTTTCCCTTCCCTTTTTTCCTCGAGTGTGTTAGGTTTTGCACCACCTCCTCTCTCCCTATTTCATCCATCCCCTGTTCCTTCTCCTCATGGAAGAAATATTTAGCGTAGGAAATGGTAAGAACAGTCGTGGACAATAACCATCATCCCCATTAGGGCGACTCGTGTAAATGTTTGACAACTTCCCGCTGATCATTAGCCTAGCTGAGAAACTCTCCAATAAATATAATTTTCTAATTTACTACAAGCATCTGCTCAGTATTTAAACAATAACATCATATCAGAAAGTGAAAATATTACTCTGATATTTGTGAAAGTTTTCCATATATACAGTAGCCCGTATTGAAACTTAATGTTCACGACTGTACTTCCCATTCATAATAATAACAGGAGAATAAATTGTTCTGTGAATGATGATCAACTATCAGGATACTCAAAGCTTGCAAAGGCGCCTTTCCTTCTCGCCTGTTCTCATAAGACCCATACCGTACCCGGTACTCAAAACCTCCACTGGGCTAACTTGGAAACAACTGCTATAGTTAGAGCCTTGGAGCTAAGGCTGGGTCAGAGGAGCTAAGGCTGGGTCAGAGAAGCTAAGGCTGGATCAGAGGAACCATATTGATGGAAAGGCGCTTTTTGATGAACAAAAACTGCAATATATTGGAGGTGAATTTTTCGCTTTTCACTCCAAATTAGATGTAAAACTGCCTCAATACTTTGTTAACCCTCTAAGAGCAGGTCTTATCTTCCGTGGCCAGCTCTCTCGCCCGGACCATTTTCCAGCATCACGGTCACGATGTAAACAACACATTTTGACGGCTAATAGCGTGTAAACCAATTACGCTACGAGTATAAATGATACATGATATTGAAGTACAAACTTTTATCTATCACCTGATGTATGGGTTGCCAGCTCAGAATGACTACAACTTTAAATTCATTTTTACACTCTATTTACATGTCAAAGTACGTTTTCATTCTCTGATTGCATTATGAATCGTGTCAGAATTACATTTTTCAACAAAACAATATGAAATGTATCGTCACTGTTGTTTTTACGTACAGTTGAGCAAGTAGAAAGTGCAAGAAAAATTAGGACAGACTCGCCTCGATTCACCTTTTCTCAGCTATTGCACCTCACCTACATATTGCATGCTAGGTCAGTGTTACTGACCATGGCTAATCAACATTCATTCATACCATTTAATGGAAAATAAAATATTATACTTTATTGATAAGGGACATGCATAGCTATCTATTGTTATATTAATTTGTTAGCATAAATACCATTTAAAATGTACTTTTTATATGTATTAAAAACTAGACTACCTAGTGACCCAGAGGGCCAGAGCTAATAAATCAGGAACTCAGGAATGTATATTACTATAACATCCTAACATGGACTAAATACAGCAAAGAGATATGCATACACATTCTCACAGTTTTCGCACAGGACAATAGTAAAGGAGACACGCACACACACTATATCAGTCACTATCCCTAACAATGGGGAATTTCTGGAACTAATCCGCTAGATGTCTCTGCTGTAAATAGGTTTCATGCGACATGAGCTAAAATATTGTTTTTTTAAATCCCATCAGCATACAAATGCATAGAACCTTGATCATTATGATACTTTCGGAATCCTGCATCGACTTTTTAATAACCTGTATGGATAATTTTGAGATAAGTTGGTTAAATTAGATATTTTTGTTTCGTGATTGTCGACCTTCTGCTATCGATATTTAAAGTAAGGCATATGCCAAGGCTAAAATCTATTTATTTGGACAATACAAATAAATATGATTAAGACTGTACTACATATTATGACGTAACATACCCAGTAACATGGTAATATATAGATAGAGTTATTTTTGTGGAGATATTAGTATCTCCTTCACCCAGTGAGCGACAAGGCAAAATTAGCCGAGCGAGACTCGAACCAAAACAAACATCAGCTGAGAGCCTGTCTGGTGTCGGCCTGCTGTGAGTCCTCACTCCTCAACAATCAACTTGATCAACCATGCCAACATCGTGTTGTGTCCCTCAATGTGTTATTAGACATGGGGGCCACAAATTCCCCAAAGAAGCTGGACAAAGGAAACGGTGGATAGTTGCTATACGTAGGGACAAATGGAGCCCAACAGAAGGTAGCGTGGTGTGTCGCAAGCATTTCACCGAGGAGGATTATGTTACTACCACAGCTATTGGTAAGTGATATTGAAAGCATTTCCTTTTTGGTTTTATCCCGTTTCCCATCCTGTGATGTCCCCCTCACCCTTCCACATATATTTCTAATTTGTCCAGACTTTACCCCAGATTTGCTCCACTACCTTTCCTCCCTACCCCATACCTGGTACTCCATTCCTTGTTGATATTCTTTCAGAAAAGCCCTTATTCTCCATATTTAAACTCATGGGTAAAATTATATATTAACTGAGTACTGATATTGTATATTTAAATATTTTTAACCACTATTTTGGACATTCTAAGACACTTCATCTATGATGTTTTTTCTTCCAAACAAGATTACAAACTAATAGAGTGGGATATGTGAAATATTTATTAAATAAAGAAAACACACTTGTGGGTGATATATATATAAGATTAAAAGAAGGTTATAAAAATGTTAAGTTGTTAAAAAGTATACAACAGACAACTAGAGAGTTGGAACTAAATGAGGACACCATAAAGAAGTTAAGGAAAAAAAAGATAAAAGAAAAATTTAAGTGATGTATAATTGCTCTTTTCAGGTGAGAATTGTAAAAACAAAATTCTGAAGCCGGGTGCAGTGCCTTCGCAGTTCAGATGGACAAAGACAAGTTCACCGGCAGTGATAGCTAGGCGTGAGAGAGCTAAGCAGAAGGAAAGAAGTAACAACTTTTCACCTGCAATATTCCTGCATCAGTCAATAGATGCTTGCGATCTTGGTGCAGAGGTTGAAGTGGGTGCAACGGTTAATGAAGTACCGGTACTGCAGAATCAACAACCCACAACAACAACTGTAGGAACCATGACGGAACCTATCTGTGCCAATACTTTTCCAAGATTCTCAGAAAAAGAGTCCTATTTCTCCATTGAAATGCTCATGGAAAATGATAAGGCCCTCCATTTTTTCACAGGATTAGAAAATTCCACTAAATTCAATTACGTGTTTCAGTCACTTGGACCCGCAGCATATAAACTTAATTACTTTTTTGGTCAGGTATCTAAACCCAAGGTTGAATATCAGTTTTTGCTGGTGCTCATGAAACTTAGACAAAGGAAATGTAATTATGAACTTGCATTAATGTTCGGAATTGAAGAAAAAGCTGTCTACAACATATTTGTAACATGGGTCAGGTTCATGGCTTTGCAGTGGCGAGAAATTGATTTGTGGCCATCCAAGGATCTAGTACATTTTTATTCGCCTGAGGATTTTTTTGATAAATTTCCAGACACAAGAGTAGTTCTTGATGGTACAGAATGTCCAGTCAATAAGCCTAAACAGCCAGTGACACAGCAGGCAACATTTTCAAAGTACAAAAATCGTAATACTGTCAAAGTGGTAGTTGGATCAACTCCAGGTGGCCTTGTATCTCACGTTTCACCAGCTTATGGGGGTTCTGTAAGTGATCGGCATATTATTGAGAGAAGTGATATTCCTAAAATGTGTAATCCTGGTGACAGCATAATGGCTGATAAAGGGTTTGAAGTGCAAGACCTATTTGCACCACATGATGTGACTGTTAACATCCCAACTTTCTTCAAGAAAACTAACCGGCTGTCTGGGAAAGCTGTGCTAAGTGATAGGAAAATAGCAAGCAAGAGGGTTCATATAGAGAGAATAATAGGACTTGGGAAAACCTACAAAATACTAACATCACCACTAGGTCATGCAGAAACACAGCTAGCATCAGACATTATTTTTATCTGTTTCATGCTCTGCAACTTCCGCAGCTGCATAGTACCATCAACATCTTAGTTCTCTTATTTCTATTTTTCCTGTGTCTTTACGGATTTAAATATTATCTTAGTTACTTCACCATGACCCAATTAGGTGCAGTGAACATTATGTCTAATGTATTCCTTAATAGTGTCACTAGCCTTACTACTACCAATCCCATCATTGTAAAATATAAATCCAAGGAATATATAATCACAGATAGTTGATTAGGGAATGACTTAGAATACAATACTACCAATCTCATCATTGTAAAAAATAAATCCTAGGAATAAAGACAGATTTTGATTTCGAAGTAATTTTATCCAACAAAATGAGTAAAATAATTTGTACATTTTCTCTTAGAATATCAGTAAATATGCAAATATGATATCCACACGACTTAAAAGTAAAATTGCACATTATGCAACATATGATGAGTAAATGATTACTATATTAAATCATATGTGTTGCAGCCATTACAGTACAGTACAGTACAGTACTGTATCATATCAAATAAATAAACATCTCTCAAATAAATATTACAAATTACTGTATACAGCAACATATCAAGTCTCATATCAGAGCAGCACTGTATCATTTGTATCACATCATCCCTCGAATTCCATATCAAATCATACATTGGTGCACCTTACACCTCAACTCACATCATAATCACATCATATATCACTACAGTATCATGTCATATATCTTAGTACTACAAATACTATTGTTGATTAGGGAATGACTAAGAATACAGTACAGTACTTTTGATATATAATCACAGACAGTTGATTAGGGAATGACTAAGAATACAATACTACCAATCTCATCATTGTAAAAAATAAATCCTAGGAATAAAGACAGATTTTGATTTCGAAGGAATTTTATCCAACAAAATGAGTAAAATAATTTGAACATTTTCTCTTAGAATATCAGTAAATATGCAAATATGATATCCACACGACTTAAAAGTAAAATTGCACATTATGCAACATATGATGAGTAAATGATTAAGAGTACCTATAATATATAATCACAGATAGTTGATTAGGGAATGACTAAGAATACATTACAGTACCTATAATATATAATCACAGTTAGTTGATTAGGGAATGACTAAGAATGAATAAAAATACAATACTACCTATCTCATCAATGTTAAAATAAATCCAAGGAATATGGTTAATTTATGGTTAATTTACCAAAAACAAACTATTCAAAACTTATAGTCTTTGTAAGCACGGTAAAAGTGCTTCTCTAGAAGTGAATTTTTAAAATGTTCTTTATAAAAGGTTTCCAGTTGATTGACCATTGTGGCAATGAACTGAACATCTTTATATATCTTAATGACCTGGAGATCTTCAAAAGTGAATATTACCAAATCACAGACTTCTCGACCAGTGCACATCATTTCACCTTGAATTTGGTAATAGTAATTATGATTATTATCAAGTTGCAGGCCATTGGGAGTATCCTGCAAATAATTTATTGTTGATGAATTAATTTGGCTATTCCTGGCAACATATGGACACTTTATTTCAATGACTTTTTCCTCATTCACAAGGCCATCAGGAGATGATGCCAGGAACGGATAGTCTTTACATATAACAAGGCCACATTCTGTTACTGTATGTCCAGACATTTCTTCATATTTTTTTAATGCAGTTTTTTCATACATGTTGCCATGGTCAATAGCCTTACATCTAACAGAGCACTTCCTTTGCAAGTCCCTTGCTAATTTTTTAAAGTCAGTGCGAGTCGTGGCTTTGCATATGCGTCCAAAATTACTGCTCATGATTCTGAACTGTCTTTCACGAGCCCATCTTTCATTACTTTTTTGACCCCTTGTGCTTACTTCCACCTCTTTGACAGCATTTTCTGTGATTTCTGATATATTCAAAAATTACCCCATGGTTATCTAAGGACACATCCACATTATAAATAACCATCTTCTTCATCTCTGCTCCTACTCGACCTCTAATATAATTAATATGGGAATCAATACATGCATGTCTCATACAAATCAGAAATTTGTCAGCATACAGACATTCCACTTTCTTGTTATCCTCCATTTGCAGAAGAAATGGTATATAGAAAAGTGGTTTGTAATACTAAAACATAAACACTGGTAACAGTAAAATTTTCGAAATCGAGTTGTGGCAACTTGTAAAAACATTCCAGTATTAATAAGTTAAATGGACCAAATAAATATATAATTATCAATATATTTGGGAGAACTATTTAACTGCATTTTTTTTATACAGTATGTAGGACTATCAGTAAATATGGAAGGATTCAAATTCGCTGTTATTAAGATTTATCAGTATTTTGGGGTACCCCTCACATTTACCCTTGGCATCGTAACTTAGACCACGTTCTTAAACTTACTTAACTCACCTCTCAATCAGATCCTTTTTTCTTCCTGAAAGTCGTGCACTTCGTTTCCTCAGCTCTCCCTTCAGCTGTTGCAACGTCCAGCTACCGTAGTCCATTTTTCTTATAAAATAACCAAACCAACCACGTAACAAAACCAAAGCGAGCGCCAGTCGGACAAACACGTTGGTTTGTTTTGATTCCCTCCACGATTCGACTACTTCGCCAGCACATTCGAGTTGCCTATTCTCAATTGAAATATATATTTCAATAAACCAGGAAGTTGATCTATGTAATTGGGAGTTTTAACTATCACCTGCATGTTCTTTTTATGTTTATTGTATTTTTATTTACTTTGTTTCCAATCAATGGTGTACCTGTTTGGTAATCCCGAGATGGACAAAATAACCTGAATGCCAATTTCACCAGAAAATCAACTTAACTCCTTTTGATCACGAATAGTACTATTTTACCTGTGTTTTACTACTTAGAAAGAATTGTGTAGAAATATGTATCATTTAAGCTCGATGCATTTTTGTTTGTGTATAGAATGACTGAAGGAATATTTTATTTTGCTTGTGTGCGCGATGTAGGACAACGATTGTGATGCCACCTGGTGGCAACCACGAGTTTAGAAAATTCCCCATTGGTGACTCTTTATTAGTTGTTATCACTAAGACAGGTTATACATCAACACTTGGTGAGCAGCAACAACATAAAATTTAATTATACACTCATATTTTACTTGCACCTTCTAGTATCTACTTGCTCAACTGTACAGCACAAAAACAGTGCTGAAAATATATCCTCACATGCTTACTGCTACTGCTCTTACTACACTGGCTGTGAGAGTCCCAAGGCACACACCTTCTGTTGGGAGGCTAAACAAGTACGGTATATCAGGGGGCTTGCACATTTATAAACTGAGCTGTCAACTTAGGCCTAGGATGTATTCATCTACTGTTACCCACACTTGTTGGTCGTGTCGACTTAAGTTACCACCCGCGGTTAAAGAGTTACGAGAGTAATGGTTGCCATAAATTATAGTTATTGGGCAGCAAGTTATGATACACTAAAGAAAATGAAATATATTTGGAGGTATTATATTTGGTACAGTTGCGGAAGTAAGTTTCTTTATCCTATGAGGTTTTTCTATAGCCTACCTTAGCACACACCTTTTAAGTTGACCACATGGATATAAAATCATTAGCAAACGTTTTTTGTACAAATGAAGCAAAATACTTCTGATTTCATTACATGGTAAATTTTGGAATGGGCTGCCTAAAAACGTAGTAGTGAACTGTAACACGATGGAAACTTTTAAGAAACATTTAGACAAATACTTCGAAAGAAAACCTCAACTCGCATTATTGGTTAATAAATGATCGATACACTAGTCTAAACTCTATTTCTATTTTAGAATGGTGTTAGATCAGTGGTTCCCAAACTGGGGGCCATGGCCCCCTGGGGGACCATATAGAAGAATGTAGGGGGCCATAATCTGAGGCTATGCATAAATAAAACCAAAGGAGTTTAGCGCAAATTAGCGGGTAGGTAGCCAGTGGAGGGAACTTACAGGTTCAGTACAGGTTTGTGCAATGCCTTGCTGCCAGACACATGAGTAATACGTCCTTTTTTATATGATTCTGTGTTCTTGACATAAAACAAGACATGGCGATGTATTAGGGAAGCAAGATAATTTTAACTCAACATAATTCTAATCTAAGGCTTCCTAAGAGCTGTGTATTCTGTATGATAACCTGGTCTTGAATCTTACGTATCAGCAAGGATGTTCATATTATTCAGTTAACGGGTTATGGTTGTAGGGGGGGGGGGGGGCATGGACAAGGATCATGTATGAAAAGTGGGTAACGACCAGAAAAAGTTTGGGAACCACTGGTGTTAGATCTACTGTAGAATAGAACAACTTGCCTCGATCGTTCCTGTTCTAATTTCCACAGTAGATTTTCTATGCCAGCCTACGTGGTCTCCCTTCAAGCTGTTTCACGTAGTTGAGAGGACAGGAGTCTACCACTAGTCTAACATTATGTACACTCGTGATACATCATTTCTGACCAGAGTGTGAGGAGCAGAAAGCTTCGAATCGCCTGGTATTGTTCATTTCCCCCCAACCCAGTACACCTATAGAGGCTGAGTTCGAATGTAGGGTTGGCTATGTGTGTGTGTGTGTGTGTGTGTGTGTGTGGTGCCTGCCGTTCGTCTCTGGTCAGGGATTACATATCACGAGTGTAGGATAGTAAGGTAACATAAATCCAAATAGCCTCGTAAGGACCAACAGATTTGCTGCTGTTTGATTCCCTTTACATTCTGTCTTTCCTTTCTCGTTCCTTTTTCTCTCTCCTTCCTCCGTCCATCATTTCTTCCTGTCCCTTTCTACTTCCACCTCTTCACCCCCTCCTCCATCTGTTCTTTGTCCCCCCCATCTTCTTTTCCTACATTCCCTTTTCCTTCTGTCCATCCTCACCCCCGTCCCTCTCCCCCTTTTCTTTTCCCTTATTCCCTTTTCCTTCTGTCCATCCTCACCCCCATCCCTCTCCCCTCCATCTTTTCCTTCCTTCCTTCCTTCCCTCCTCTCTCTCCCCCTCTTCTTTTCCTCCATTCCCTTTTCCTTCCGTCCATCCTCACCCCCATCCCTCTCCCCTCCATCTTCTTTTCCTTCCTTCCTTCCCTCCTCACCCCCATCCCTCTCCCCTCCATCTTCTTTTCCTTCCTTCCTTCCCTCCTCACCCCCCTCTCTTTCCCCCTCTTCTTTTCCTCTATTCCCTTTTCCTTCCTTCCCTCCTCACCCCCGTCCCTCTACCCCTCTTCTTTTCATTCTATCCATCCTCACCCCCGTCCCTCTCCCCCTCGTCTTTCCTTCCTTCCCTCCTCACCCCCATCCCTCTCCTCCCCTCCATCTTTTCCTTCCTTCCTTCCTTCCTTCCCTCCTGAAGTGTTTCTTGCCCACCGTTTTTCCCTCCCAGTGTTCACCTTCCCTCAGCCCAAGTTTCAACACATTTCTTGTAGTACGTTCTTCCTCTCGGCCTCCACCCCCACCCCCTCCTCCATTGTGTGTGTGTGTGTGTGTGTGTGTGTGTGTGTGTGTTTGTCTGTTTGTCTGTGTGTGTGTGTGTGTGTGTGTGTGTGTGTGTGTTTGTGCGTGTGTGTGTGTGTGTGTGTGTGTGTGTGTGTGTGTGTGTGTGTGTGTGTGTGTGTGTGTGTGTGTGTGTGTGTCTTCTTTTTCTTCTTTTTTCATGACCCACAAATTCCTCCTTATTTATCTTTCCATCCCTTTCCTACTTTTGTTAGACCTTTTCTCTCTCTCTTTTCCTCTTTGCTGATATTTTTATCTTTCCCTTCCTTCCTTCTTTCCTTTATTCCATTTTCATTCTCGTTCTTTCTTACAGTGACTGATAATTAAATATATTTTATTTTTTTCTTTCTAATTTTTCTTTGTATTCCATTTTTAGCTCCGGCCTAAGCTGAGAGCTCTAGGTCTTATCGTAATTATTGTTCTTGTTCTTGTTCTTGTTCTTCTTGGGGCGACAACATCTTAAAATGGTTCAACTGACTCACTCACTCACTCACTCTCTTCCTCCCATCCATTTTCTTTTACCGACATTGAATCATTTTTTCAACCGAGAGGAGGTTCAACCGAGAGGGGGTTCAACCGAGGGGTTCACCCTCAATAAAAAGGGTTCATTTTCAAAATTTCAATATAACCATATGAATACGAAAATCCAGATAAAACATAATTAATATATTTGAAACCTTTACATATGGATATTTTATTATTTCACTTGAATCATTAAGAGCCGGAGCTTTTGAAGGATTTTCCTTCATGTTCTTGTTTTTCTTACTTCTCTCCTGCTGTTTTCCCTCCCATTGCTTCCTACATATCTCTTCCTTCTTCCTCCTTCCCATCCTTCACTCTTTCCTTCATTTCTACATTCTCTCCTTCAATATTTCCAAGTTTCCTTCGTTTTTACAATCCCACACATCCTTCCACCTTCATTTTTTTTTTAATTCCTTTTTTTTTTTTCCATTTTAGCGTCACTCATTTGTTACACGTCTTTTCCTCATAATATTATTCTCTCTCTTTCAACCCTTCTTTCTGTATCTGTATCTATTTTATCGTCGTTTCTTCTTCACTTTCTGACTACCGTACTTTTTGCATTCTTATTTTTCTCTCAAAACATTTTCTATCTTAAGCCTCATTTTATATTTCTTTCTGACCATCATTTTTTCACCGTCACTCCTTCACCACCTCTCATTTATTTTTATTTATTATATTTTTTATTTTACACACACAGCTTTTCTTCCTCCCTCAAACCATCCATCCCTATTTTTTCTTATTAAATTTTCACTCCATCTACTTTTCTCTCTTCCGCTCCATCTCTCCTTCCTCTTTCCTTCCTTCTTTCCATCCCATCTACTTCCTTCATTCCTTCCTCCCTCTCTTCCTCTTTTCCACTCCCTCCCTTCCTTCCTCCCTTTCTCTTTTCCTCTCTTCCACTCCCTTCTCCTTCTTCCCCTTTCCTTCCTTCCTTCCTCTCTTCCATTCCATCCCTTCCCCTTTCCTCCCTTCCATTCCATCCCTTCCTTCCTTCCTTCCTTCCTTCCTTCCTCTCTTCCACTCCATCTCTCCTTCCTCCTCTTTTCTTCCTTCCTCCCTTCCTTCCTTCCTCCATTCCATCCCATCTCTCCTTCCTTCCATCCCTTCCTTCCTTCCTTCCTCTCTTCCACTCCATCTCTCCTTCTTCCTCTTCCTTTCCTTCTCTCCTTCCTCTTTTCCTCTCTTCCACTCCATCTCTCCTTCCTCTTTCCTTCCTTCCTCCCTTCCTCTTTTCCTCTTCCACTCCATCCCTTCCCCTTTCCTTCTTTCCTTCCTTCCTCTCTTCCTTCCTCCCTTCCATTCCATCTCTCCTCCCGTCCTTCCTTCCTTCCTCTCCTGGCTCCTCCATCACTCTTCCTCGTTGCCATAATCCCTCTTCTTTCTTCATATTGCACCTCTCCTCTCCTTCCAGTCTTTTCACCCTTTCTCTTCCCTTTACAGTTTCTCCCTTTTTCCTTCCCCTCATCCCTGTTTTTCTCAATGCAGTTAAAACCTTACATCTCTTCCTCCCATTTTCCCTCACCTTTTTTTCTTTTTCATAATTTTACCCTTCCATTTTTTTTATTTTTTTTTTTGTCTCGCCCTTCCCACTTTTTCCAGTCTTCATATTTCACACCCTAACTTCGTCTGGCTTCGTTCTTTCTAATTCCTCTCACTTTTTTCTTCTCCTTTCTTCTTCCTGACACTTTCTCCTCCTCTTAGTTTTATTCGTTTTCCTCCCTGCTATATATATATATATATATATAATTATATAGTTTGTCGCTTTTCATCTGTACCGACTCTCCTCAACCTTCCATACACTCGTGATACATAATTTCTGACCAGAGTGTGAGTAGCAGAAAGCTTCGAATCGCCTGGTATTGATCATTTCCCCACCCAGTACACCTATAGAGGCTGAGTTCGAATGCAGTGTGTGTGTGTGTGTGTGTGTGTGTGTGTGTGTGTGTGTGTGTGTGTGTGTTGTGCCTCCTGCCGTTCGTCTCTGGTCAGGGATTACGTATCACAAATATACCTGTTCTCCTTCATCGATTCTCCTCTTTTTCTCTTCATTCCCTCCTCTCTTTCATTCATGTGGTCGTGTTGTCTCTCAGGATATAATATATAGTGGTGTGATACGGTAGATCAATTGTAGAATAGCAAAATTTCCCTTCTTTCTTTTCTGTTCTTCTATTATTCCACAACTGTTTTTCCATACTGTGTTGTGGTCCCCCTACTGGGTATTTTGTTGCCAGTTAAAGGTGGATAACTTGGAGAATGGGTAGGCCTAACAGCTTTCAAATGGTCTATCCCTTCCTTCTATTAGTACCGTAGTTATAGGGTTAGACTCAAACAACCCCGTGAGGAACAATATGTCTGTTGCTGTGTGACTTTCTTTGTAATACTTTGCATTCATTTATTTTTCACTCCGAGTTTTCCCTTCCTCTTTCCTAGTCTATTCCCTCATCACTTCCCTTTTCTTTTCTCTTCTCGCCTCTTCTGTTAACCTCTCCTGCTTTCACTTCTGGTCTGTTTTCTTCAAGTATAGGCTACCGTGTCTCACTTCTCTTCTCGTATTTCATTTGTCTTCTGTCATATGATCTCTGTCTTTCCATTACCCCCTTCATTCCAGTGTCATTCCATCTTTATAATATCTTATCCACCCTCAATCCTTGCAACTGGTTATATGTACAGTTGGACACATGAATGGGTGGTACAGCCCAAGTGAAAGATTGTCAATTTCTGCCAATATCAAGTTCCTTAGTGCCAAATAGGAGACATCAGGGGCAGAAGTCAGTATTGAGGATGGGGTGTGTGTGTGTGTGAGTGTGTTCCTTAGTGTCAAATAGGAGACATCAGGGGCAGAAGTCAGTATTGAGGATGGTAATAAAAAGCAAGTACCTGATAATAGACACACAATGGTTACTCAAATGGGACAAGTATATTTCACCTGTGGCTGTACCAACCATTCCTGTGTCCAACTGTACCTGTGCCAGGGCTGACGTCTGTGTCAACAAAACCAATTTATCAGCCGACAACATAATATCCGTAGAGGCGTGTGAGGATGCTTGTATGTGAGAGATTAGCCTAGTTAAAAAGGACAGAATAAGTATGTGTGTGTTTGTATGTAGGAAAAAGTAAGTATGTGTGTGTTTGTGTGTAGGAAAGAAGAAGAATGTGTGTGTTTGTGTTGGAAAGAAGTATGTGTGAGTTTGTGTGTAGGAAAGAGTAAGTATGTGTATGTGCATTTGTGTGTAGGAAAGAAGTAAGTATGTGTGTGTTTGTGTGTAGGAGAGAGTAAGTATGTGTGTGTTTGTATGTAGGAAAAAGTAAGTATGTGCGTGTTTGTGTGTAGGAAAGAATAAGTATGTGTGTGTTTGTGTGTAGGAGAGAGTATGTATGTGTGTGTTTGTGTGTAGGACAGAATAAGTATGTGTGTATTTGTGTGTGGGAAAAAATATGTAGTCTATGTGTGTGTAAGTGTGTCTGAAGAATAAGTATGTGTGTGTTTGTGTGTAAGAAAGTATAAATAGCCTATGTGTGTGTAAGTGTGTCAGAAGAAGGGCTTGTGTAGGTGTGTGTGTGCAGACTGTTAAAAGTGTAGGAAGAAAGCTGAAAACTCAGTGCAAATAGTCGAGTGTGTGAATAGAGAGGTTTGTTTGGACTGGCTAGTGTAGTGTGTGACCATTACTGTGTTTATGCAGGAGGGGAAGAATAAATGCGTGTGTGTGTATGTGTTATTGATAATTGTACTCGTGATTTGGCAGATAAAGCATAATTCAGTAGTTATCAGTCAGCCTTAAATCGTTCGTGTACCCCTTCATGTTTTGTACTTTTTACCTTGAAGATAAACATACAGTAGTTATAATATTATTCTGGAAGCTGTAAGGGTGTGGGATGGATATATATGTGCAATTGCTTCCTACCCTTCTCATGTACAGTTGGCTCCACTCCCGACTTTCTCCCTTGACGTTGCCAATGTTGGGCCAGTCAAAAATTCGAATACCGATTCACAAGTTAAAATATTCGAAACATACATATATTTCAATCTAAGTATGTGAATGTTTCGAATTTTTTAATTTGTGGATTGGGATTAGAATTTCTGACTTGGAGAAACGCGGGAGTGGAGCCAACCGTGTACTCGTGATACACAATTTCTGACCAAAGTCTAATGATCCTTTTAGTACACTACAAGGCTACAGAATCCTCCTTAAATTACCATCCATGAAACAGCCAAAGCCGAGAGCTCTAGGTTTTATGCGAATTATTGTTCTTGGGGTGACCACTTCTTAAAAGGGGTTCAACCAATATTTAAGAGTTTCAACCGAGAGGAGGTTCAACCGAGGGGTTGAAATAAAAAGGGTTCATTTTCAAAATTTCAATATAACCATATGAATACGAAAATCCAGATAAACCATAATTAATATTTTTGAGACAATTACATATGGATATTTTATTATTTCACTTGAATCATTAAGAGCCGGAGCGTTTGAAGGGTTTTCCTTCATGTTCTTGTTTTTTATTAATGTAACTTGCTTCACTTTCTGCCTATCATTCATTGGCCTCTTCTTTCTCTTGTTTATTTATTTATCTATCTTTTCCCTATATCACTAGCCTATCTCTCTTCCTTATGTTTATTCACCAGCATTTTCATTTTCATTTTCTGTTTATCCTTATTCTCTCCTTCGTAATTATTTTTCCCTTTCCTGTATTTTTTTTATCTCCAGTTCTGTTTATCCTTATTCACTTCTTCGTAATTTTTTCCCCTTTCATCTATCCTTTTTCTTTTTATTTCTCCAGTTCTGTTTATTCTTATACTTTCATTCGTAATTATTTTTTTCTCTTTCATGTATCTCTTTTTCTTTTTTTTTTCTCCAGTTCTGTTTATTCTTATTCTCTCCTTCGTAATTATTTTTTTTCTATTTCCTGTATATATATTTTCTCTCTCTTCAGTTTTTATCTTGTATCTCTCTTCTCCTGTTCTTGTCATCATAAATTTCTGCTCCTCTTTTTCTTAATATTTGTAATCCTGTTATATTTCCTTCCACTTTTCCTTTCTTCGTTTCACCAACTTATTTCTCTTCATTCACCACTTTTTTTTCGCCATTATTACTTCTACATTTCTTTCGTCTTTCCTTCTTTCATTTCTTTCCTTCCTTCACTTCTTTCGTCTTTCCTTCCTTCGTTTCTTTCCCCTTTCCTTAATTTCTTTCCTTCATTCATTTCTTTCCTCATTCCTTCATATCTTTCCCCTTTCCTTCATTTCTTTCCCCTTTCCTTCATTTCTTTCCCCATTCCCTCATTTCTTTCCCCATTCCCTCATTTATTCCCCATTCCCTTATTTCTTTCCCCATTCCTTCACTTCATTCCCCTTTCATTCACTTCTTTCCCCTTTCCTTCACTTCTTTCCCCTTTCCTTCATTTCTTTCCCCTTTCCTTCACTTCTTTCCCCATTCCTTCATTTCTTTCCCCATTTCCCTCATTTTTTTCCCCTTTCCTTCACTTCATTCCCCTTTCATTCACTTCTTTCCCCTAATCTTCATTCATTTCTTTCCCCATTCCTACATTTCTTTCGTCTTTCCTTCCTTCATTTCTTTTCCCTTTCCCTCATTTGTTTTTCTTGTTATCAATAGCCAAGGTGTGTGTGTGGGGAGAGGAACACAACACAACACAACACAACACAACACAACACAACACAACACAACACAACACAACACAACACAACACAACACACGACACGACACGACACGCAACACAACACAACACAACACAAAACAACACAACACAACACACAACACACAACACAATACTCCCCAAGTTTTTCCCTCGTGTTTGAAGTGGATTGCAGACGTTTAGCCCAAGTTCTTATTGTTGCAGATGTGTGTGTGTTTCGTGTGTTTGTGTTTCGTGTGTGTGTGTGTGTGTGTTACCAGGGTTAGAAAAGTGGGGCTGGCTGGAAATGTTTTAGTGTGTGTGTGTGTGTGTGTGTGTGTGTTTCGTGTGAAGTGGCCGTCTCTCTTTTTTGTAAGGGGTCTTTGGTTCACGTACCGGTATAGGCTACTTGTGTTCCAAGAAAGTTTTTTAGCGTTTTAATAATTAACGTTTTGATACTGAAACTTTTCATCAATTAATTTTGCAGATATAAAAACACCTTTCCACAAATTGTAATTGGACAGTTCCGAGTGTTTCACAAGCATTTTTCATCGGTGCAGAGGGAACCGGCCTAGTACACTCGTGATACATAATTTCTGACCAGAGTGTGAGGAGCAGAAAGCTTCGAATCGCCTGGTATTGTTCATTTCCCCACCCAGTACACCTATAGAGGCTGAGTTCGAATGCTGGGTGTGTGTGTGTGTGGTGCCTGCCGTTCGTCTCTGGTTAGAAATTATGTATCACAAGTGTACAGTGGTAACTCTCTTAACTCACGTCCATGAGAACACGAGTTTAATAATATTGACATTGAGTGCGACTTATAGTAGAGTATTACGTCATGGGTTGTATGTATGCTTGGTCTACAGTAGCTCGGTAGAATAGAGACATTTAATATTTGACGTATCTACTGAAAACCTAATCTCTTGTCACGTTGGCTAGACTATATGTTGTTTCTCTTAACGTTCATAAATGCGTTGTACAGTTGCCAAAAAAGGTACTGTGACAACTATTGATACAACATTAAATATATTAATGTCCATAGTTGTTTGTAGGGATTATAAGTATGTATTACAGAAGGATATGTATATTTCCTTCTGTTATACATGCTTATAGTCCCTACAAATAGTTGTGGATATTACTAGGGTTAAATTTGTATCAAGATTTGTCGCAATACCTTTTTTGGCAACTGTACATACTGACAGCTTGACAATACTGCGGGAGATAGATCTGCAAACATTACCATTCAGTTACCAAGAGGGAATTTTGTGTCTGGTAATGTACCTGAACTGTATGGCATGTATATACAGCCACATTCAATATCCACCGACACTTTCCTTCCATTGTAGTAAATATGTTGGTAATAAAGAACTACACGTGTATGATTTTACACCACCTCATAATAATGATAATGATAATAATAATCTTGGTAATAAAGAACTACACGTGTATGATTTTGCAGCACCTCATAGTAATAATTGAGGGGGTTGAGTTGACGTAAGGTGTTGTATGGTTGTATTTTGATATGATACTGATTTATTTGCACAATGAAAGGAAAGTGTCGGTGGTTATTATTTTGATTGTTGCTGTACAGTCGGCGGCAAAAGTCGTGTCGCTTCACCTGCTTCACCGAGACGAGCAGTGTTCATGGACTCGAGAAATACACACGTTTTCTACACCTAAAAATCTCGAGTCTATGAACATCGCGTGCCTCAGTGAAGCAAGTGAGGCGACAGGACTTATGCCGCCGACTGTACAGTGTATATCATCATATCCTCATAAATAGTATTGATGGTGTTTAATGTAGAGATGGTGTTGCAGCAGAGGTTGAGTCTTATTTGTGTTGTTGCAGATGTGTTGCAGTTGCAGTTGTACCGGGACAGCCGAGACCGAGCCAAGGGTGCCTCCACCAAGGCCTCCCTGGCCCTGCAGAATGTCCTGGCCTTAGAGACAGGTAGGTTATCTCTCTCCAGGATAATATTTCTTTGTTTTTCATACGTTGTTAACAGTCAGTAATTCCTCCATTGTCTGTCTTTCGTTTCATTCTGCTATAGCCTAGATAGAAATATATAGATAGAAATAGATAGAAATAGATATAAAGATATAGATAGAAATAGAGACAGATAGAGATAGATACACGCATTTTTTTATTACAAAGCAATAATGATGTAGGCAAAGGATTGTACTAGCTCTGTCTGTTTCTCGTTTCATTCTGCTATAGCCTATACTTTCCTTTCATGCTTTACTCTCGTATTCACTGTATATTTTCACATTGCCGTGTAGCCTAAACCTTTCTCTCTTCCACATCTCTCTGTCTATTCTGGTCCATTCTGTGTTAACCATCTTTGCGTGTGTGTGTGTGTGTGCGTCCGTGTACGTGCATGTGTCCTTGTGTGTGTGTGTGTGTGTGTGTGTGTGTGTGTGTGTGTGTGTGTGTGTGTGTGTGTGTGTGTGTGTGTGTGTGTGTGTGTGTGTGTGTGTGTGTGTGTGTGTGTCCAGAGTCGTGACCCATTTACCTGACGACCTCTCCTGCCTGGCTCAGCCCCTTCCCCCTTCCCTTCTTTCTTCATTACCTTCCTCCTCCTCTATTCGTCTTTCTACTCTTTATTTTTCCTAACTTTTACGTCTTCTTCTCTTACTTTTATTCAACTCTTAATTTTTCTAGTCGTGTTTTCGTATTGTATTCCTCCATCTAGAAACTCCTTGTTCCCCAAATCGCAAGTCCTTTTGGTTCTTCCTTTCCTTGGGACGGAATTCATTTTTTTTTTCATTTTCGTATGTGGTTTCTTCATCTATCCCGTCTGCTTCCCGTCTGCCCATGTTTCCCACACTTCTGTTTTCTATCTATAGGAACTCTTACAGGCTACGGTACTCTATATTCATCCTCTTCCTTCCCAATTCTAGTACTGTATTCAGATTTCTACCTGAATAGATGAAGTCTTATATAATGCACTCCTATAAATAAAATACGTTCACTGTGAAACATATGCTTGCTGTCTCACCTCTCTATCACCGTTTTTCTGGCGCTATATGAACTCGCTGTTGCGGCGCCTAATATCAATCAGTCAGTCAACCTACGTGTGTACGAATTCTGGTGGCTTATAGTAGGTAGATATGTTGTATATGTACTGGTATCACGTCCTTTCCCCTTCCCTCAAAGTGCAATCCACTATACTCTGTTCAAAACTTGTGTTCCGCTGGCCTCTTATGCTTAGATAGATAGAAATAGATAGATAGATAGATAGATAGACAGATAAGAGATAGATAGAAATAGAGACAGATAGAGATAGATATAGATATAAAGATATAGATAGAAATAGAGACAGATAGATAGAGGAAAATGGAACACAAGTTTTGAACAGACTATAGTTGGACCCGCCCTCCATGTTCTGCAGGATTGATTTCACTCTACACGCTCCCTTTGCCTACTCACTCTATGCTATCCTGTTGTTGGTGTTGGTGTTGTTGTTCGATACGTGATGTCCTGGTGGTGTTACTGGTAGCTTATATGAGTGTTTGTTATTATTGTTTTTGTGTGTTGTGTTGGTTGTCAAGAGAGTTAAGAAAGGAATTGCTATCTCTCTCTTTTTTACTCTCTCTCTCTCTCTCTCTCTCTCTCTCTCAAGAAAGACATTGCGAGGCTTGAGAGAGTCCAGGCTAGGGCCACCAAACTGATCCCATCAATTAAACACATGGGCTACCAGAGAAGGCTGCAGGCACTAGGTCTCTTCTCATTAGAGACCAGACGCTTGAGAGGTCAACTAATTGAAGTTTTCAAAATCCTTCGTGGATATGAAAACATTGATTATCAGTGCCTGTTTAGCTTAAACACTAATGCAACTAGAAACCATGGATGGAAACTAGACTTGAAACGCTTCCGCCATAATACGTTAGGTAATTTCTTCACATATAAAATCTGCAATGTCTGGAATCAGCTACCAGCAGAGGTAGTTGATAGTTCCTCAATAGAACAGTTCAAGAAACAGTTAGACAAAGTTCTGCCAAGCCTGGTAGAGTTGTAGGGATTGTTTCCTCCTTTCCTATACACAAATTTCCTAGTCCGGCCTTTTTTCCCCCGGGTTAGGTACATTTCCATTTCCATACCCGCAATGCGGGTGGGAGAGGTGGGTGGGGGAGAGCCTTCTCTTTACTATACTTTTCTCTCACTATTAGTTAGCAACTACTACTACACCTACGGTACCTCCCTGGTATGGGTCGTAAGACCTTTTGAGGTGCTACTTGTCTTTGTAACTCTCTCATTCTCTCTCTCTCTCTCTCTCTCTCTCTCTTTCTCTCTCTCTCTCTGACATATGAACGCATACAGACAAAATAACTTTGGTTCGCGACTGTACATTTGCTGGCATATGACCCGAATCATATGTGTCGGATGGCGAGTACAAGATGATGTGTAAACTGAATAAGGAAAATATGAAGTGCGGCGCTTAGGTAGACAGGGTTTTATCTTCAGCTTATCATCTCACCAAATTGTCAGACTATAAATATAATGACGTGGCGCGCGATTCCACGTTTTGGCTTGTTTATCATTTTAGTTGTATTTTTGTGATGTATTTTGCCATACAAACATGCATAAAATTGCATTGGTTGCTACAGCTCTCACGAATGTTATATTGAATTCTTCACAATATGGAAGATCTTGACGTTATAAAAGACGTTGAAATCATGAACCATCTACCCAGTCTGAAGACACCTCACCTCGCTCCTGTACCCAGCTGCTGCTCACGTCACTCAGGCCACCAGGGCAGTGGTGTCGCCTTCATAAATACTCTGTACACATCTCACATGCACAATTTTTTTTATATGAACCATTTTCAATATTATATTTTATTAATAATATTGTTGTCATGGTTATTAATTATTTTAAGCATGTGAGAGGTTGCAGGTTGCTGGTTCCACGCTTAATAAAACCTGTTTGGTCAAATCTGAGGGTGACATCCAAGTGACATGAAGCACATGTAACATACGACCCACTACTTTGTGAAAAGTCATGTAGCCTATACCGGTAGGTTAGTTTTAAAGAGGCCTGTGTTGCCATGCCACCTGGGACGTACCACTTCTGTGTAAAAGCTCCCTTAGGGACATAGACCTATGCAAAAATATCCTTGATGTTGACGATCGCGTGGTACTGATACGATGACTTCGTAATGTGTCTATAGCCTATGAGGATATGGAGTGGGTGAGTCTATTTGTTGGCTCAGACGTGTTTCTGTGTGATTACCAATTCTACTTGTGCGTATATTATATATATATATATATATATATATATATATATATATATATATATATATATATATATATATATATATATATATATATATATATATATATATATATATATATATATATATATATATATGCAGAGTAACCACAGGAGAAACCAAAGGCAGAACAGTAAGTACTTTCGTATATTACATCTTCAGACAGAATGAGAATGTAATATACGAAAGTACTTACTGTTCTGCCTTTAGTTTCTCCTGTAGTTACTCTGCACACATATATCATGGTGAAGTGAGAATTCTGCACATATATTTGTGTGTGTGTGTGTGTATGATGCATGGGTTTGTGTGTGTGTGTGTGTGTGTGTGTATGATGCATGGGTTTGTGTGTGTACGGTACTTAACTTTATGTGTGTGTGTGAGTGATGGATGGATGTCGTTCCTGGGTGTTATAAGATGAATCATTGGCCATACTTCACAACATTAGTGTTATGCATTGCTGGAGTGGAATGTGTTGCAGTGTTGTTGGTAATGAGGAGTTGTCACCAGGAGTTGTGTCTCATCTTTCAACAAGTAAACTCTATTGATAAGAGGCCGGAGGAGTTTCAATATATATATATATGTTGACCTTATGCTCGTATTGTGGGATGTGTGTGTCGTAATGGGAATGATGAAAGGTAGGATTATTGCTGGGGTGTAGTTGTTGTTGGTTGTTGCAAGTGAATGCCAACTTGATCTTACTGTAGAATGAGACAAAGTTATGAGTGATGCTTAGGTTAGGTGTGTGTGTAATATTATATATTGCACTAGAATTTTTGTGAAGCCATTTATTCTGGCTTTCCTCTCACTCTTGGTTGAGAGATTGCCAAAGTATTACCGAGTGTTGGTAATAGAGTATATGGATGTTATGGTTGGAACCAGTCCACATAATGATGTAATGGGAACTTTAAGATGCCAGTAGTGAATGAAAATAGCAGGACACTGTTAGGGGAGGCGGTGTCAGAGTGGATAAAGTGACGGACTGCGGCTGTGAAGGACCCTGTGGTTCCAAGTTTAAAAACGTCACCATGTTCCTAGAATCTCCCCTGATAGTGACGTGTATAAATAAAGGTGTCGTCATCTAGTGGAGCAGAAGAGAAGCTACGGTACCAACATCATCACGAAGCTCCACTGTCTCATCTGGGCCTCGCAAGAGTCACGGGCTACTTAAAGCATACAGCCCCGAGGTTGAGGTAAAGTCATGGTCTAATGTACTGCAACACCTTCCAATGAGATGGCTTCGAAAAATGATCCGAAACTATAGCTGTTGGGTGTGCAATTTTAGTTCATAAAATTAACTCAAATAGCTCGCTTTTATTCACCAGGTTGCAGTACATTAGACCATGACTTTACCGGTATAGGAAAACAAAAACTATCACGCATGAGTATGTGGTGCAAAGAATAATGAATAGTGTGAAACCTGCTGTCTGGCCACGTGTCGTCTCAATAAAGTTGTCGTTTGGGAATGCTACACCAACAGTTAACTGCAAATATTAATCGACATGTAAATGATAATCGTTTCAAATAACAACGTCCCTAGTGTCGGAGTGTACAATGAAATATTTTTAAAGGGGTTCTGGGAGCTACTGTGTACCTGAGGACTGGAGAAAGGCAGTTATTGGACTTTCATAAAGGAAAACACAGTGACTGTAAAATCGTCGGAGGTATAATTCTGTTTAGCATAGTAGGCAAGGTATTTGATAGAATTGTCATTGTAAGGGTGAAAGATCAGAGGAGTTAGTAAGCAACAAGAGGAGAGGACTTGGAAGTGGCAGAGGATGTATTGATCAGGTATTGCTGTTAAACAATAATTATTAACTCATGGAAAAAGCCTCTGAAAAAGATAGCAAACTGTTGATTGTATTTATGTATTTAGAAAAAGTTTATGAACAGAGAAAGCTTATGGGAAGTTCTACAAATGTATTGTATACAGGGTAGGCTGGTGAATGCGGTTAAATATTTATATAATGGTAGTGTGGCGTGTGTGAGAATAAAGGGGGACATAAGTAATTGGTTCCAAATTGCTGTTGGAGGGAGACTAGGATGTGTGATGTCATTTTGTTATTTAGGCTAATGTGTACAGTTGGGGAATAATGTATGTGAACACTGTTGGCGGCTTCTGGCAACATCCCCAAAAGTAAACACATCAATGAGAGAAAGTCTTTATGAATTGAAGGAACACTTTTATTTCAGTGTCTGTGGTTGGTGGTCGACGTCACCCAATATCAGTTATCCTTATGTAGTAATGAATAAATGTTATCTATTCCTAACGTGTTTATCACTGACATTGTTACCAGAAGTCGTCAACGGTGTACAGATACTTTGTTCCCCAACTGTACATGGATGGAATAATGAAAGAGGCTAACTCAGGAATATTGGAAAGAGGAGTGGAATTGTTACAGGGTTCACTGAGGGGAGGCGGTGGCAGGCAGAGTGGATAAAGAGACGGACTGCGAATCTCAAGGACCCGTGTTCGAATCCACGAGAAAACGTTTGGGATTTTCAGAGGTGAACTGGGTCCAGTTATTCGTCTTTATCCTGGCTACGCCGACACGTCAAGAAAATACCCCCTACATCGTCGTCAACTCACAACAAAGAAGATTATATTCCAAGATGCTGTGAGTGACGGTGTAGCTGCTCTCTCCTGATAGTGACGTGTATACATAAGGTGTCGTCATCTAGTGAGACAGAAGAGAAGCCACGGTACCAACATCACCACGAAGCTCCACTGTCTCATCTGTTGCGACACCCAATAATCTCGGAGCCTCGCAAAAATCACGGGTTACTGATAGCCTACAGTCCCGAGGTTGAGGTATAGACAAAAAAAAGAGGAAAGGTGTTGTGAGTTGATATTGGTATGTGGGAAGAATTAACAGTACATAAGTGGTGAAAAAGATGTATGAAAGTGATGATACTATTTACTAGGATTCATAAGAGTACAGGGTTAGACCAACTGCACATATCTGTGACGTAGGCCATCGGACACGAGCCATGTTGTTACCCAAGTTTTTAAATTTAAGAATCATGATTCAAAGATTTTTATATGACATCTACAGACCACTTATTTGCGGGTAATTTCAGTTTAACAAAATACAAATACTATATGGTACAAATCAGTAGCAACAATTACCTTCATATACTAGTGTAAGCAGGGTATATATACTGGTATAGTATATGAGAAAGACCTGCAACACAAAGCAGCCACGGTAGATAAGGCCCGTGGCTAAATGTTAAACAATATTTCCTATCCTAATTCTATTTACAGTTCCAAAACCCTCTGCCGTGAGACTCACGCTCAGGGACAATGACCACAACTATTGCTTCTCCATTTCATGATTTTGTTAAATAAACTAGAGCAGCAGAAACATTGAACTATAAAACTCAATCAATTCCAAAAAGGATTGAGGTCCTCCTCATGGCCTAGTGGTTAGGGCAAAGTTGGTTATAATGACCAACTTTGTCTGGATTAAAACCTAGAGGCTTAATTGAATAACGTCATTCGCTGTTGTTGATATTCAAGCACCCTAAAATCATGGGTCAAAGGAGAATCTCTTTTTTATTTACATTTCTCTAAATAAAACACTATGTTGTATTATTTTCCACTTGTTAACCCTCGCCAACAATGCAAACTCCGGTTGATAAACTTCTACCCGTTATCTCGGGTCCCTTTTATACTTCATTCACTGTGGGTCCAATTGGTTTGGTTTAACAGCCAGTTAAATGCCCTTTCTGACACCAACCACCCTTCCATAAGTTTAGGGAAGAATATAACTGTAATTATTGTCTTTCCATACATAGTTTTTGTTGCTTCACGTCTAAAGCTCCTTTCACAACTCATGCCATTTTACTACTGCTCACATGAGCAATGGGTGCTGAGAGAAATGCACCACTCCTCAGTGAATCACTCATCTGTTTAACTTCCTTTCCAATCCGAATATTTGCAGTCCAAAGACCCTCTGCTGTGGGGCTCACTTTCAGGCACAAGTACCACAACCATTGCTTCTCCATTTCATGATTTCGTAAAATAAAGTAAAGCTTCAGAAGCATTGTGAACTATAAAATCCAATCAATCCCGAACAATAATTTGGTCTTTCTCATAGCCTAGTGGTTGGTTAATAACATTGACCAGTTTGACTTTCACACCAAGATGCTAAAAGGATAACACAGCATTTGTTCTTTTGTGTACTATTAATTTCCATTACCTAATTCTCGCCTATAATGTAAGCTCCGGTTAGTTAACATCTACCTGTTATGTGCACTACGGTTAATTCACTGTGGGGTAAGTTGGGTTTATTTTCCTACATGATACCAACCTTCCTTAGTTTTATGAAAGGATATACACTAACTGTAACCAATAGTCAACATCTTCACTACCTATTACTTGATGGGTGGGTATAGAAGTCTACCCTCACATATTCTTTATTACTTCAGGTCAAAAATATCTAGATTATGTAACAACACTTCCTAGCACAACAATATCACAATAACAGAAAACTTCATATAATACATACCAAGACATTACATTCTTATAATACGTGTACACAGTTCGCCCTCTCCACCGGCAGCCACTAACTCCAAACACAGGTCTATTATAATCCAAATTCACTGTCTGCTGGTACCTTATATCCTGGTGGTCTGAGAGTGGCTGACTGCTGGCTTCCAGAGAGGCGTCCACATCAGGCGTGGTGAACCACCCAAACCGACCATGGTGAATAACACCAGGTGTGGTGGATCACCAAACCGATGGTGAATCACTAGGGCTTCGTAAATGAAGACTCTTATAAACACTGGCCTATAGCCATATACAATAATTACTGATCACTGCCTGCGATTACATCTTCACTACCTGGTGTGACATCTGATTGGGGTGTGGGGGTAGGGGGCGAGCGCAGCAAGCAGCGCCGCAGGCAAAATCAGGTGGGCGAAGCCCAGTACTTGTATATTAAAAAAACTTTCCTATCCAAAGATATACAGTCCCAAGACCCTCTGCTATGGGGCTCACTGTCAGGCACAATGACCACAACTATTGCTTCTCCATTTCATGATTTTGTAAAATAAACTAGAGCAGCAGAAACATTGAACTATAAAACTCAATCAATCCCCAAAAGGATTGAGGTCCTCCTCATGGCCTAGTGGTTAGGGCATAGATGGTTATAATGGCCAACTTTGTCTGGATTAAAACCTAGAGGCTTAATTGAATAACGTCATTCGCTGTTGTTGATATTCAAGCACCCTAAAATCATGGGTCAAAGGAGGATCTCTTTTTTATTTAAACAAGCACTGGGCCTTCGCCTACCGTGGCTGCGCCGCGGGTGCTTTTAGCCTGCGGCGCTGCTCGCTGCGCTCGCCCCCCCCCCCCCCCCCCCCGAACTCTCGGGTCGCCTCTGGCACCAACCACCCTTCCATAAGTTTAGGGAAGAATAAAACTGTAATTAAATTGTCTTTACATACATAATTTTTGTTGCTTCACGTCTAAAGCTCTTTTCACAACTCATGCCATTTTACTACTGCTCACATGAGCAATGGGTGCTGAGAGAAATGCACCACTCCTCAGTGAATCACTCATCTGTTTAACTACCTTTCCAATCCGAATATTTACAGTCCAAAGACCCTCTGCTGTGGGGCTCACTTTCAGGCACAAGTACCACAACCATTGCTTCTCCATTTCATAATTTTGTAAAATAAAGTAAAGCACCAGAAGCATTGTGAACTATAAAGTCCAATCAATCCCGAACAATAATTTGGTCTTTCTCATAGCCTAGTGGTTGGTTAATAACATTGACCAGTTTGACTTTCACACCAAGATGCTAAAAGGATAACACAGCATTTGTTCTTTTGTGTACTATTATTTTCCATTACCTAATTCTCGCCTATAATGTAAGCTCCGGTTAGTTAACATCTGCCTGTTATGTGCACTACGGTTAATTCACTGTGGGGTCAGTTGGGTTTATTTTCCTACATGATACCAACCTTCCTTAGTTTTATGGAAGGATATACACTAACTGTAACCAATAGTCAACATCTTCACTACCTATTACTTGATGGGTGGGTGTAGAAGTCTACCCTCACATATTCTTTATTACTTCAGGTCAAAAATATCTAGATTATGTAACAACACTTCCTAGCACAACAATATCACAATAACAGAAAACTTCATATAATACATACCAAGACATTACATTCTTATAATACGTGTACACAGTTCGCCCTCTCCACCGGCAGCCACTAACTCCAAACACAGGTCTATTATAATCCAAATTCACTGTCTGCTGGTACCTTATATCCTGGTGGTCTGAGAGTGGCTGACTGCTGGCTTCCAGAGAGGCGTCCACATCAGGCGTGGTGAACCACCCAAACCGACCATGGTGAATAACACCAGGTGTGGTGGATCACCAAACCGATGGTGAATCACTAGGGCTTCGTAAATGAAGACTCTTATAAACACTGGCCTATAGCCATATACAATAATTACTGATCACTGCCTGCGATTACATCTTCACTACCTGGTGTGACATCTGATTGGGGTGTGGGGGTAGGGGGCGAGCGCAGCAAGCAGCGCCGCAGGCAAAATCAGGTGGGCGAAGCCCAGTACTTGTATATTAAAAAAACTTTCCTATCCAAAGATATACAGTCCCAAGACCCTCTGCTATGGGGCTCACTGTCAGGCACAATGACCACAACTATTGCTTCTCCATTTCATGATTTTGTAAAATAAACTAGAGCAGCAGAAACATTGAACTATAAAACTCAATCAATCCCCAAAAGGATTGAGGTCCTCCTCATGGCCTAGTGGTTAGGGCATAGTTGGTTATAATGACCAACTTTGTCTGGATTAAAACCTAGAGGCTTAATTGAATAACGTCATTCGCTGTTGTTGATATTCAAGCACCCTAAAATCATGGGTCAAAGGAGGATCTCTTTTTTATTTAAACAAGCACTGGGCCTTCGCCTACCGTGGCTGCGCCGCGGGTGCTTTTAGCCTGCGGCGCTGCTCGCTGCGCTCGCCCCCCCCCCCCCCCCCGAACTCTCGGGTCGCCTCTGGCACCAACCACCCTTCCATAAGTTTAGGGAAGAATAAAACTGTAATTAAATTGTCTTTACATACATAATTTTTGTTGCTTCACGTCTAAAGCTCTTTTCACAACTCATGCCATTTTACTACTGCTCACATGAGCAATGGGTGCTGAGAGAAATGCACCACTCCTCAGTGAATCACTCATCTGTTTAACTACCTTTCCAATCCGAATATTTACAGTCCAAAGACCCTCTGCTGTGGGGCTCACTTTCAGGCACAAGTACCACAACCATTGCTTCTCCATTTCATGATTTCGTAAAATAAAGTAAAGCTTCAGAAGCATTGTGAACTATAAAATCCAATCAATTCCGAACAATAATTTGGTCTTTCTCATAGCCTAGTGGTTGGTTAATAACATTGACCAGTTTGACTTTCACACCAAGATGCTAAAAGGATAACACAGCATTTGTTCTTTTGTGTACTATTATTTTCCAATACCTAATTCTCGCCTATAATGTAAGCTCCGGTTAGTTAACATCTGCCTGTTATGTGCACTACGGTTAATTCACTGTGGGGTCAGTTGGGTTTATTTTCCTACATGATACCAACCTTCCTTAGTTTTATGGAAGGATATACACTAACTGTAACCAATAGTCAACATCTTCACTACCTATTACTTGATGGGTGGGTGTAGAAGTCTACCCTCACATATTCTTTATTACTTCAGGTCAAAAATATCTAGATTATGTAACAACACTTCCTAGCACAACAATATCACAATAACAGAAAACTTCATATAATACATACCAAGACATTACATTCTTATAATACGTGTACACAGTTCGCCCTCTCCACCGGCAGCCACTAACTCCAAACACAGGTCTATTATAATCCAAATTCACTGTCTGCTGGTACCTTATATCCTGGTGGTCTGAGAGTGGCTGACTGCTGGCTTCCAGAGAGGCGTCCACATCAGGCGTGGTGAACCACCCAAACCGACCATGGTGAATAACACCAGGTGTGGTGGATCACCAAACCGATGGTGAATCACTAGGGCTTCGTAAATGAAGACTCTTATAAACACTGGCCTATAGCCATATACAATAATTACTGATCACTGCCTGCGATTACATCTTCACTACCTGGTGTGACATCTGATTGGGGTGTGGGGGTAGGGGGCGAGCGCAGCAAGCAGCGTCGCAGGCAAAATCAGGTGGGCGAAGCCCAGTACTTGTATATTAAAAAAACTTTCCTATCCAAAGATATACAGTCCCAAGACCCTCTGCTATGGGGCTCACTGTCAGGCACAATGACCACAACTATTGCTTCTCCATTTCATGATTTTGTAAAATAAACTAGAGCAGCAGAAACATTGAACTATAAAACTCAATCAATCCCCAAAAGGATTGAGGTCCTCCTCATGGCCTAGTGGTTAGGGCATAGATGGTTATAATGAACAACTTTGTCTGGATTAAAACCTAGAGGCTTAATTGAATAACGTCATTCGCTGTTGTTGATATTCAAGCACCCTAAAATCATGGGTCAAAGGAGGATCTCTTTTTTATTTAAACAAGCACTGGGCCTCGCCTACCGTGGCTGCGCCGCGGGTGCTTTTAGCCTGCGGCGCTGCTCGCTGCGCTCGCCCCCCCCCCCCCCCCCCCCCGAACTCTCGGGTCGCCTCTGGCACCAACCACCCTTCCATAAGTTTAGGGAAGAATAAAACTGTAATTAAATTGTCTTTACATACATAATTTTTGTTGCTTCACGTCTAAAGCTCTTTTCACAACTCATGCCATTTTACTACTGCTCACATGAGCAATGGGTGCTGAGAGAAATGCACCACTCCTCAGTGAATCACTCATCTGTTTAACTACCTTTCCAATCCGAATATTTGCAGTCCAAAGACCCTCTGCTGTGGGGCTCACTTTCAGGCACAAGTACCACAACCATTGCTTCTCCATTTCATAATTTTGTAAAATAAAGTAAAGCTTCAGAAGCATTGTGAACTATAAAGTCCAATCAATCCCGAACAATAATTTGGTCTTTCTCATAGCCTAGTGGTTGGTTAATAACATTGACCAGTTTGACTTTCACACCAAGATGCTAAAAGGATAACACAGCATTTGTTCTTTTGTGTACTATTATTTTCCATTACCTAACTCTCGCCTATAATGTAAGCTCCGGTTAGTTAACATCTGCCTGTTATGTGCACTACGGTTAATTCACTGTGGGGTCAGTTGGGTTTATTTTCCTACATGATACCAACCTTCCTTAGTTTTATGGAAGGATATACACTAACTGTAACCAATAGTCAACATCTTCACTACCTATTACTTGATGGGTGGGTGTAGAAATCTACCCTCACATTTTCTTTATTACTTCAGGTCAGAAGTCGTTTTCACGATCCATACAAATTTCCTACTGCTTACATGGACAACGGGTACAGAGGAGAATGCACTCCTCAGTGAATCACTCTCATATATTAAAAATACTTTCCTATCCAATAATGTACAGTCCCAAGACTCTCTGCTATGTGCTGCACTGTCAGGCACAATGACCACAACTATTGCTTCTCCATTTCATGATTTTGTTAAATAAACTAGAGTAGCAGAAACATTGAACTATAAAACTCAATCAATCCCAAAAAGGATTGAGGTCCTCCTCATGGCCTAGTGGTTAGGGCATAGTTGGTTATAATGGCCAACTTTGTCTACGTTAACACTTAAAATAATAAAATTATAATAAAATGATCATAAAAATAAAAAAATCATGGGTCAAAGGAGGATCTCTATTTTATTTACATAATTACTGGCTTTGCCACCACGGCTACGCCGTGTGTGCTTGGCCTGCGGCGCTGCTATCTGTGCTCGCCCGGGTCGCCCCCACCCAACCCACACTCACAACTGATATCTTGACAACCCCTTTTCCATACGGTGTTAGATGGTGTCCTTGGTGTTTACTATCCTTCTTTTCCTTCTATTTCCTTGTTTACTATCCTTTCTTTCCTTCTATTTCCTTGGTGTTTACTGTCCCTCCTTTCTTTCTATTTCCTACTGTGCCTCTTTTTCTTCCATTTCCTTGGTGTTTACTGTGCATCCTTCCAATATGCAACATCTTCACTACTTATTGGTGGTTAATTAAGTGGGTGGAAAAGTTTGTCTTTCCATACGTATGTTTTATTGCATTAGGTCTGAAACCCTGCACTCCTCTGTGAATCACTCATCTGTTTAATTACCTTTCCAATCAGAATATTTGCAGTCCAAAGACCCTCTGCTGTGGGGCTCACTTTCAGGCACAAGTACCACAACCATTGCTTCTCCATTTCATGATTTCGTAAAATAAAGTAAAGCTTCAGAAGCATTGTGAACTATAAAATCCAATCAATTCCGAACAATAATTTGGTCTTTCTCATAGCCTAGTGGTTGGTTAATAACATTGACCAGTTTGTCTTTCACACCAAGATGCTAAAAGGATAAAACAGCATTTTTTTTTTTTTGCCAAAATGTATTCCTAATATTAATCCTTTTATTGCTTTCCTATGATCATTCCGTCAAATGAAAATTCTTCGGCTATTATTTAGGTTCGGCACTGTCGGCAAGACAGTTGTTCGACTCCCAAGTATCTGGTTTGTTTTTGTTGTCAGATAGTACTTGCTCCAAGCCCGCTTGGCACCCCAAGCCGACGCTTAGACAACAAAAACACGACAATAGTCTCATAGGCCAAGGAAGATTTTTTAATTAAACAAGCACTGGGCTTCGCCCACCACGGCTGCGCCGTGGGTGCTTTTGCATGCGGCGCTGCTCGCTGCGCTCGCCCCTCCACCCACCCCCACCCCCCAATCAGATGTCACATCAGGTAGTGAAGATGTTAATACTTATCTTTGCTAAATATAAAGGGCAATGTCTCTTTCACTTAATAGTGAAGATGTTAACACTTATCATCTGCCTGTTATGTTAATTCACTGTGGGGTTAGTTGGGTTTATTTTCCTTCCTTCCTTTGTTTTATGGAAGAATATACAGTAACTATAACCAATAGTTAACATCTTCACTACCTATTACTTGATGGGTGGGTGTAGAAGTCTACCCTCACATTTTCTTTATTGCTTTAGGTCAGAAGACCCTTACATAACGCATACAAATTTCCTACTGCTTACATGGACAATGGGTACAGAGGAGAATGTACTCCTCAGTGAATCACTCTCATCTATTAAACAAAAAATCCTATCCAAAGATGTACAGTCCCAAGACCCTCTGCTATGGGGCTCACTGTCAGGCACAATGACTACAACTATTGCTTCTCCATTTCATGATTTTGTAAAATAAACTAGAGAAAAAGACACATTGTGAACTATAAAACTCAATCAATCCCCAAAAGGATTGAGGTCCTCCTCATGGCCTAGTGGTTAGGGGATAGTTGGTTATAATGACCAACTTTGTCTAGGTTAACACCTAGAAGCTTAATTGAATAACTACATTCGCTGTTGTTAATTATCAAGCACCATAAATGCTTGGGTCAAAGGAGGATCTCTTTTTTATTTACATCAATCAATCAATCAATCATGTGTGTATCTTTTAATTAGTAATTAGGGTGCATACACACCAAGCGAGTCGCGTCAAGTCACGTCACGTCAAGTCAGTGTACATCAATTGGTGCGAGTCAAAACACAAAATCTCCGTTCACACCGACAGTGTCAGCCCGAGTCAAGGCATTACTCTGTTTACTCAGTGGTTTGCCAGATTTCAAGAACAATGGACCCATTTTCAGTTGGTGATGCAGGTAGCTGTTCTGTTTAGGCTTCGGCGTCGTTGTAGACGTAAGTCAACCCCAATCTAGATGCATGAACTGAACACCAAAAGGCCAGATTTTGGAAACTTCAGTCATTTATTCCCAGATTTGCTGAACCATCCAGAAAAATTCTACGACTCCTTTAAGATGACTAGTGAAAACTTGAATAAGGTGGTGGAGTTGGCAGGATCTTCCATAAAGAAAAGGAACACTAATTACAGGTGTGCTGTTGGAGTTGAAGAAATAATGACAATTTTTTTACGGTAAGAAGTGTCTTATTGAAAATTCCAACAATGAGTATGTGTGTAGGGCAATAATGAATAAAAGAAACATGGTAATAGTTCATTTATTCCTGTTGGTGAGTGAAAATGCAACTGATAAACAAGAAATTCACCACCGTGGACTCGCTGTGACTGACACAAAAATGGGTCTGGCGCCATCGGTGACTCGACGCGACGAGACGTGACTCGACGCGACGCATCCGGTGTGAACGGCTTTGCCTTGCATCCATATGATTTAATGTTAACTGCGGGTGGCGAATAATGACGCATATTGACGTACACTGACTTGACGTGACGCGACTCGACGCGACTCGCTTGGTGTGAATGCACCCTTTAAAAATTGCAACCTTTCCAAACTTTCAAAAACGCTCATGGTTCCAATCATTTTTTTTTTCAATTTTTAACTATTTTACGGTAAAATGTTTCATCTTCACTACTCCCCAGAGATACAAGAGACATTGCCCTTTATATTTGGCAGAGATAAGTATTAACAGATGTGGGTGGGTGGGTGGTAGGTAAGATGTGGGTAGGTAGGTAGTGGGTGGGTAGTGGGTGGGTGGCATCTTCACTACTTCCTCACTACTTGACATCTTCACTACCTGATGTGATATCAGATTGTGGGGTGGGGGTGGGTGGAGTTGCGAGTGGGGGTGGGGCGAGCGAAGCGAGCAGCGCCGCAGGCTAAAGCACCCACGGCGTAGCTGTGGTGGGCGAAGCCCAGTGCTTGTGTATTTTAAAAATTACAACTTTTCCAAACTTTCAAAAAATCTCCCAAAAATCTCAAATAATGCAATTCCGTGATAAAATGTGGCACTCACCATACATACATCTAAACTACCAGGTGAGGTGTGACATCTGATTGGGGGGTGGGGGTGGGGCGAGCGAAGCGAGACGCGAGTGAGGAGGGTCGAGCGAAGCGAGCAGCGCCGCAGGCAAAAGCACCCACGGCGCAGCCGTGGTAGGCGAAGCCCAGTGCTTGTTTCTCTAAGTAATAATGTGTTGTATTATTTTCCACTTGTTAACCCTCGCCAGAGTCGCCAACAATGCAAACTCCGGTTGATAAACTTCTACCTGTTATCTCGGCTCCCTTTTATACTTCATTCACTGTGGGACCAATTGGGTTGGATTAACAGCTAGTTCAATAATCTTTCTGACACCAACCACCCTTCCATAAGTTTAGGAATCATTGAGGAGCGTCAGCAAAAACATGCACATTTCTATCAGGGGCAGCTGGGTTTCTGAATGAACACTATACCCAGCTGTTTCAGTCTTTTCTATCAGATAAAAAAAAAAAATCTATAGTCGTGTTACAGTCAGATTGATAATATACTGTTTCCATGATTTGTTGTGCCGAGCACACCATCATTTTGGAGGACTGCAAAGGGATCTTCAAGAAGTCGCTCGAACACTACAAAAAGTGCATGAAAGTTGGAGGACCCTACTTTGATGGAGACTAAAGTTTCATGTTGTCCTGAGATTTAAAAATGTCCTTCTTAAAAGTCTCAAAACTATTGTTGATTTCCACGTATAGTAAAAGGATAATGGGTCCCATTACTTACTCCTGAGGCATACTGCCATTTACTTTAATTAATCCATTTTGGTTACTCTCTATTTACAGCTACCGGTACCCGATGTTATTGTAACGCTGCTATTTTTATCCCCCTTACTTTACTGGAGGAGGAACAAAAAGCACGGCCTTTTACAATAAAAAAAAATGACACACCAGTGTATGATACTCTATCCTTATACTTGATCAACCTGGTCTGGGAAAAAAAAGGACTGAGGACCGAACTTGCCTTGCGAATACCAAAAACAAATCATACAAAGGCAAGTCCAGTTCCTCGTCAGTAACGCTGCCACCACCAGACCACAGGTTGACCACAGGAACCAAGTTATCACACACTGGGTGGGTAACGTAGCCTAAACTCCAAGCACGTGCGTAAGCAACCCAGAATTACTCTAACGGGGGTTCGATCAATGTCTTAAATCAAGTAAAAAATGTCTAAGTAGGGACAAAGTCTATTCGTATAGTATACGGTATCGGTGACAGAATACTCCACTAATTAAAATTTAGTTTATTATTTACAGTTATTTTCATTTAAAAAAAAAATGCATATATATATATATATCCTACTCCCTCCAATACTAATCCTACCCCCCCCCCCCCCCCCCCCCCTCCCCAAATACTAATCCCTTGCCGACACTAGGACGGGGACAGATCCCGCGTCTCGCTAGAGTACGGCACTAAGAAATAATTTTTTTTTTTTTTTTTTTACTTCACTCCCCCCATCAATAATAAAAAAAAATACATACACATATATATATATATATATATATATATATATATATATATATATATATATATATATATATATATATATATATATATATATATATATATATATATATATATATATATATATATATAATAGTTATAAAAAAAAATATATGGCCGAAACAAATGTGATACTTTACGATTTTTTAACTATGCCAGCAATTCTAAAATTATCAATATTATTTCCACCAGAATTATATGGTTATGCCGGAATTGTGCTATATTGCTCTGTTCCCAAGAAAGCCGCCACGAGACTCATTAATAACATATTAAATATATATTCATACTATACCTCAATATTAACAAATGAATTCACTTATGTAGCAGCTGATCCAGTAGTTACCTGTTCCCAAGAAAGCCGCCACGAGACTGAGTGTAAACTGTAAAGCGTTGCCCCCACTCATTCTCGCCTCGCCCCCCCCCCCCCCCCCAGTCACAGGCTCCCACACGGACACAAACTAGTTCCTCCTGCTACATTTTCTTATTATATTAAGTGTTCCTTCCTCCCTGGTATATCCCTAGTTACGATTAATGATTATTTAACCTCCCTTAATACTCCAACCCATTATCTCTTATCCTCAACCACATAGCATACAATTATTCCTAATATTTGATACAAATATTGTTCCGCCAACGAAAATATCTCGTCCTTCTATTGGGACCCCATCCCTCACTCAACTAATTTTCTAAGTAAGTTACCAGAAAGAATTGCTGGTATTTTATGGAGAGTGAAGCTAGTAATTGAGTAGCTCCGAGAGAGAATGATCCAACCGACATTTTCATAATTCTTCAGAAATCGCTCCTAAAGTTTACCCATATAAAATATCGAATATTTTAGTAACCAACCATGCTAATTTCGACTTTCACATATCAAAATAATCCTTAATGCATCACCATTCTAATAACATAAAAATAAATTTGATCATAAAATTTCTTCAATTATTATATTCAATTCTTCTTCCCTGCTCCACCTCACTCTCATTCTCACTAGGTACACTGGGAACATCTATAGCTTGGGGGCTATCAGGATTACTCTCTGAATCACGAGATGCCATAGTGATGAAACCACTGAAATTATGATAAAATCCAATGGATGTGAATACTGCCAGAGGGGGAATAAACTGAATGCCTAGAGGGGAGAGGGAAAATCTTGCAAGCTGAGTGGCTGGGCGCTGTATACGTCATGGCTAAAGGCTCCCACCATTGGCTGACTGACTGAAACGTCAGAGTCACGTGATGACAGCTGATGCTCTGGTAGGCTGGTTCACAGTTGTGGTCGGTTGGATTCTTTTCCCAGGGAGGAGTTGACTACAATTTTATTACACATCTTTGGGACAGAGACACAGGTCCATTGTATAGCATTTTCGACTCTATTGACATTAAGGGAGAAAAATCTAACACACACAGTGTGGCGAGGGAAGCCTTGTTCTACCGTTTGAGCGCGAAATCAGTGTTTGGGGGAAGGTGGCGCTTGGTTCGTTCTCCCACGGAGCTACTCCATTATACATTAATTAAATAAAACAAAACATCCTAAATAACATACATAATAAAAATGGGGTTGTTACATTATTGGGCTGTCAAGCAATCCTCAAGCTATCAGAGTATGTTACTATTAATACCGGGTACATTTAGTTTACTTATCAAACGTTGGCCTGTAGGGACCTAATTGAATGCTTTATGAGGTATATGACATCGACTGCATTAGACTCATAGTATACTTTATAGACCACAACATAAAAATCACTCGAGTAAATAAGGCATGATCTTCAGTATCTGAGACTATGCTGCGATTTTTTAATGATTTTATTAACCTCTACAAATGCTACTAATTTTTCACTTGATACTGATTTAATAAGTATATGTACGACAGATGGTAGACTTATTGGTCAATGATTTCCTGGGTAAGATTTAACTCTATTTTTTCTTAAATAACTGTGAGAGATTGTGTACTAAAGCGTGGGATAAATTTGTTAGGACTGGCAATTCGGTATTAGCTTAACAGACCATGGAATAGCTCCTTGTTATCAAGGTTGAATGAAATAACTTTAGGGAAATAGGGTCAGAGAATTTTATGGGCTTGAATAGAGGTATTTAGGCCTCCTGTATTCTGGTCTAATTTCCCACCCCTCGTTGAAAAAGTGAAATGGGATATCGGTTATGATGAAGATGATGATGATAAATTATGTTAAGTATGGTTTGTGTGTGTAATGTGTTGTAGATGGATGTGGTTGTTTAGGATAATCACTGCTGTATTTCAGGCTTCACACTGGACAAGGAGAGCCACACGCTGGGTCTGGTATGCAAGGACGTGACGCTGGTGGTGGCATTTGACACCAGGGAGCGTCTTCTTCAATGGCGGGTCAAGATGGAAGCAACGCTGGGACAAGGTTCGTGTTGGGGCAGTACTGAGGCCTTAAGGGGAGAGTATAGTTCTGGCTTTTTTGTAGATAATGATTCCTTCAAACTAATCCAAGCAACAGAACACCATTATATTTGTCCATTTGGTTCTGTTTCGTGGCATACTTTGGAGGAATCAAGGCACTCCAATGTACCAAAAGTATACTGTCCCCTTAAGGACCTCAACAGTACGGAGGGCGACGTAGTTTAGGATATGGTATTACAAGAAATAATAATAGTGTTACGTAGGGAGCAGTTAGAGAATAGAATAATTTGGAGTTATAATGGAAAATCTATCCTATGCTGGAGAAAGTTGAGAATGAAGTAGCTTAGATTAGCTTAGGATGAGTGAATAGTAGTAGGCCTGAATTGGATTGGGAGGAGTAAAGGGTTTACATTGGAGTTAATTAGGGAGAAATAGTATAGGATGATTTGGAAAGTGTCAACCTGGAGGTGAGGTAGGAAGGAACATTGAAGAGTGTGGAGTTTGATTAACAAATAATATTGATGTTATAGAGGGAAAGGAGGATGCTTCAAAATAGGACATATAAACCTTGACAATGGGGAAGCAAAGAGAAGGCGACAGTGAGATGCTAGACTAAGTAGGAGGGTAAGGTTGAACGGGATGCATATTTTCGTTCTTTAACCGGGCTCACTTTGTGACAAAATTTTAAAGGACTCGACTTGTTTTATACACACTGAAAAGATTGTGGCCCACCTTGGAGATCCATGCAATTATAAACTTTCTAGTGCAACATTGAATTATTATAATGTAGCCTATATAATAATCAAGTAAGTAATTATTCAACAATTGACTTACCTTACCCTGTTTTTATTAAATAGCCTTAATTGTGTTGGCTCAAAGAAGGTTTCAGAGGTTAAATTATTCCCCTTCATTGCAAGTTCCTTTTTTGTCAACATATTTATTTTTAATGTGAGGTCTTCCGATATGAATGCATTTATAAATTATAGAATGAAAGGATATGGTGTATGAAACAACCATTCACAATCGCTTAACTATATTTATTGAAATTTCCAGTACACCAACATGAAATCAATAATTATAGTCACACACGTTCACACTCATCCACACGCAAAACTAGCTAACTAAATACTTAAGTTACCTCTTAATATGACTCCCGTTTTCTATCGGTCGGAGTCGTGTTGTCCTCGTTGTTTCCTTCGAGTACAATATATATTTTCCATCGAGTGTTCAGTCGATTTTCTGTTCTCCATTTTCTATGTTTCTATTTTTCTATGTTCTTCAATATTTTTCTATGTCTCCATTTTTCTATGTCTCACCTCAGTTAATTTTCAGTGTCACATCTGTAATTTATCACTCGTCATATCCACGTGAATGAGTGGACGAGAGCGAATATTACGTGTGTAACCAAGGTGTTACATTCCCCAAACACTCGTAATTTTATGGTGCTATTTCCTGACCCCTACTCAATTACTTTAATCAATAATAATAATAATAATTATAAATCTAACAATACGAGTTCCAGTATCTATGTGATTAAGTTTCCTATTTTCACATAGACACCTGTTCTTCACATCTGTAATTTTCAATGTCACACACATGGCACTCGTTTCTATATTACACCAAGTAGGATGCAGAACGCTACTTGGCATAAAACCTTACCTCGTATCATTTGCTTTTCTGTTGCAAGTAACGACAACAAGAGTGACTCCGTGAAGCACTAGAGAAAAACTGGTGAATGGCACCGAGAATATTCTGGCATTCACTGTCCTCCCTGTGTGTTACGTGACGAGACGAGAGGTCGAGAGGGCCACGTATGTGTTACAAGATGGTGAAGCCGAACTCGGAGTTCAAATTCATTCACATATGAGAGTTTTTCTATACTCATACATGAATTGTCCTCCCACTCGCAATTTTCAATGTTCAAACACACACCCAGCACTCGATCACGAATCATTAGTATGCTGAAACTGAATGAATTCGACCATTGTAGGCTGCTACTCCAACGTGACTGGAGCGCCACGAGGCTACGTGTATGCTGAAGACGATTTGGAGATGAACTGAACTTTAAATCATGAGAAATCCCCAGCCAGGCTATAGCTCCTCCCCCAAGCTACCAACGTCTGGATCGATATACAGGCGCCACGCACAATAGTTTGAATCCTACTGTCTGTCTGACAAGAACCTCATATTATACACATTCACACACCCAGCCATACATGCAATTGTAATAACGCCACGTAAATTAATCATGGTAATTATCCTCTTCACGAATCATATGGAGAGTTTAAAAGAATAACTGTGTGTACGCAAAATCAATAATTACAGAGCCAACGAGTGGGGAAACGAAGGATTTAACGGCAGAGAGGGGGAGAAAACACAGGCTCAAACAGGAACGCTGTCTCCCGTTCTACCTCACACTCCTGCCTTTCGCTTTCTCAACCACTAGGCTGAAGCATTATTCCTATACTTAATTGATTAATATGTCACGATCAAATTTGACTCGTGACACACTTCAGCCTGGGCGAAAACACACACACACACAAAAATGAAAAAAGACGCTTGGATTCGATCCATATAACCTAATTAACCAAAGTATCTTTATCGTATTTCACCAGCTCGTTTTACCCATATTATACACGAGGAACCAAATCTAACCTAACCTGACCTAACCAAACATAGCCTAACCTAACGAGCTGAGAGGGTGTGTTTATACCCGGTCAGAGAACAGAGTAATGCTATCGGGATCAAGGATAACAGAATGATGTGTTTCTTTTGTACCGATACACTTATTATTATTATTACTCTGAATTGGAACTGTTAGTGTTTTTGCCGAGGCTCTTCGTGATAAGTTATTGAGTTTTGGATTGAAGAGGAGAACCACATTTTGTTAAACTGGATGGCTGCTGCTGCTGCTGCTTCTGCTTCTGCTTCGATGTTCCTAATAAGGGATCTGTTTCGTGACATAGTTTGTAGGATTCAGTAGCCCTCCTATTTACCGTGGTCAAGCGTTTATCTCCTCACCTTAAGGGGTAATTCGCTTTTGTTACATTGGAGTGGCTTGATTCCTCTAAACTTCTAAAGTATGCTAGGAAACGGGACCAGAAGAGCAAAAATAATGGTGTTCTGTTGCTTGGAATAGTTTGGAGGATTCAGTTGCTCCAAATTTACCAACACCGAATTTCCTCTTTAATTGGTTGGACCCTCCTTGGCGACGGGTTGGTGGTTTCGTTATTCTCGGGACCATGCACTCGCTGTTTGCTGTCCACTACCTGACTTCGTTCTTCATTTTTTCTTGTCACTTATGCATTCATCCCACATTCTCTGGATTTCCTCAGATTCCTCGTGCTCACCTACGCTTTCGTTCACAATTTCCAACACAATCCTCTTACACCTTTAGAGTTTGTCTGGCACAACATAAAATTTAATACACAACCATTTGCACTGTTTGATATTTTTATTTCTTATTTCACGCTGTTCTCTTACACCAAGTAATAGTTCATTTCCCAACACTCTAATTTCTCGCCTACCATCTATGACACTTCCCATACGCTTCGTCTTAAAATACAAGCACCTTTTTCTCTTACGGCATCATAGAACATATTATATTTATATACTTGGCCTGGTATACTTCAGGGCCTCTTGACTACTCAGGTTTCTTCCTCACCCTCATGCCCCCCATTCCTACTCCCTGCTAATGCTTCCATAACTTGTAACCCTTTGATGGCAAGCAGAACAAAAATTAGGACACTATATTAGGGTATTCTGACAATTAGAATAATTTGGAGAAGTTTATTGCTTGCAGATTTGTCTCAGAAAGACAACTATTACCTCCTTTAAAAATGACTGTCGACATGTACACTTTCTTTTTAACAAAAGACGATATTTCTTGTAGAAAGGAGACTGTATTCTTGGCGCGCAGAAATAAAAAAAACAAAACAAAGCCACACGATGAAAAGGCCTCAGATAATTGAGGGATTTTTAATATAATCATAAACTTGACGGATGTTCTTTCCTCCAAACTCTGACACAAAACATGGAGTCTGTTACGTGGTGTATAGGGTGATCAATAGCAGTCCCAAATACTCTTATGTTAAAACAGTTTTCAAAACATGAGCCTTCTCTGACCTAATACCTGCCTTGACTTGAACTTACTTGATCTTCTGACTATCAATCAATCAAGCCTATTTTAACAAGAACCATTTCTTTTCATAACCTCGACTCTGATCTGGTCTGACAAATGAGAAACTATTCAAACATAAACCAGGAGTCAGGAGTGTATGTTTGTGTATTTGTTGGTTTATCATGCAGAAAGCTACGCATTGCATAATAAAACTAGAATTATTCGGAATAAACACGTTCTGGAGGAAGTTCATGTCATATTTTATTACCATCATTACTACCATACAAAAATCTCTTCATATATGATAGGAAAATGTTCAAAAGAAAGTCGCCGCTTAAACAACTGTAGTGTATGGCAAGAGTTGGTTATTTAGAATGTGTAATGGTTGGAAACAAAGCAGCCGGAACCTGTATAGTAGGCAAGGGTTGGCTAGTATATATATTAATTATTTTTTTAATTAACCTGTATTTCTTTGACCATTACCAAACCTTTCACTTTTACTAAAATAATAATCAACTCGTCAAACGTAACCAACCATGACACTTTGTGACTGAGGTAAGTTCTTTAGACTCACCATGTACAGCCGGCAGCATAAATTCGCGTCAATCTAATGTATTTAATAATGCTAATATGACCAGATAGTTGCATTCTGAACCAGTTTTTATTTTAACAACATACGTAATTTACCATATGAAAACTATATCTGTCATCTCTTCATTGAAACTGTATTGCAATATCACTATAACTAATACATACGTAGGTGGAAATGAAGCGAACTTATGCTGCCGACTGTACAATACTGACCTGCCTTGGCCAGAGGTATTGTACTCCGATTCACAAACAAACATGAGCCATACCTAACGTGATCTAACCTATCCTAACTAGACAAACCTTCACAAATGCAAATGAATCATACGTATCCTCTTCTAACCTACCCTAACCTGACTTATCATAACCTGATTTATCCTAACTAATCTTCATAAAAACAAAATAATCATTCTTCCCCTATAACCCACCCTAACTTGACCGAACCGAACCTAACCTGACCATAACATTGTGTCTTGACTAACCCTTACCCTCACAAATTAGTCATTCCTCACCTCCCTTCACTTGTCACCTTCACTGACCTGTCTTCATAAACACAATTGAATTATACCACATCTCGTCTGATAATTCTTGACCTCACCTGATCTGACCTCACCTAACCTGGCTATACCCTTCGGCAGACCAACAGTTCCTGGTACAGGTGCTACAGGTGCCAGCCAGGTCTAGGGTAGCTGCGGGTCCTGCCAGGCTACACGTGAGGGACTATCGCTTCTGTTTGGCTACAGGCACCCCTCCCAGGCTGCTGGCTGCCTGGTCTACACATGACCTCAGGTAGGGAGAAGATGAGTTGTATGATGGGAAGCAGTGTGTTGCAGGGAGCAGAGTACGGTATGATGTCAGGAATTGAATGTGCGAAATGAAGTGTGTTATGGGGAGTGTGGTGGGAAGGAGGAAAGTGTGTTGTATAGTAGGGAGTAGAGTGTGTGGTGGGGAATGTGTCAAATAGTGTTGGGAGTGTAAAGTACGAGTAGTGCGGGACGTTTAGTAGAGAGAAGAATGCGTTTAGTTTAATGTGAGGTACCGTACACTCACGAGCACTAATTTCTGCTCAGGGTCTGGTCCTTCTTTCCACCTCCTACCCTGGACAGAGGGAAGAGGGGGATCGGAGTTGGGGGAGAGAGTTTACCCCACCTTCACCCCTCCCAACTTCCCCCACCTTCATCCTCTAGTTGTCAGTTAGTGATTAGCCATAAATTTTCCCTGTGTAAATGATGGCTCTTCTAATACAGTATCGTAGTACACACTGTGAATTGATAAGACCAAGGCCAAAATATATATCTCTTGGCCTTGGATAAGACGATCTCATGTCAGTCTCGCTTTATTTACCTTTGTTTTATAGTCGTAAAGTCCCAGACAAAAGGAAAGATAACACTCATTCTTCTGTAATATATTAAGGGTCTGGGTGTTCCTTCAAACCTGAGCCATGATCCTTTTCCTCTCTTCACCTGTCCCTCTTTACCTTCACTTTCCTTCGTGCTTACTGTCTATCCTATATATATATATATTTTTTGTGATACAAGGTCTTACTTGTCGAATAATCTCTCTTCCTCCCTATACAGACACAAAACCTCATCCTAGTGTCACTTGATTCACCTACTTCAATACTCTCGTCCCTGTCTTATTCACTTTATACACTCAAATAATCCTCTCCGTCTACCCTTCCATGATCCCTCCATCCCTACGCCAACAGACGGTATGGTGTTGTGGATGGGCGTGTAGTGTGGGAAGGTGGGACGCGATGTGGCCGGTGGACAGGTGTGCACGTGGCTCTCTCAGATGCACCCCACGCCGTCACTCACGCCTTCGACCAGGCCGCACGGGGGCTACTGTGTCACCCCAAAACCAGGCCTCAACAGGGCCCAGGTTAGTGTTAGTTTAGTTTCAGTCTGACCTTAACATAATGACTGAAAATGTCATGTCAAGAGTTCACTCAATCCTTAGTATTTTAACATGAAATGCCTTTAAATTATTATCAAAGATTACCAGATGGATACCCAGGCCATCCTAAAATTTGCAAGAAAGGCATGTGAAGAAGTACTGTTGATATCACTGTATCATATATATTGACAAAAATTAGCATTAATGAATGTAGGGAAAGAAGAAATGTTGCTGTGATCAACATTAGAGATAGCGATATATATTGTAATGTAATATCTGTCAATCATGGTGTGTGTAATTCAGTAAGTTAACAATTCCATACCTTGCCTTGTCCAGGTCAGCGTGCTGAGAGCCGAGCTGAGGTGTCTTGGCTGCGAGAAGTGAGTGTGACTGACCTTAGTAGTGACACACTCTCCCTGGCTGCCTCTGAGGCCACCACACAGGCCACCACCCCCCGTGACCCCCAGCCCTTGCCCCCTCACCATGACCCTCATGACCCCAACTCTGCCGCCTGGCCACCATGGAGCCGTCGTGCCTCATGCCAGAGTCAGAGTGTAACCGTTGCCTCCACCACCTATGACCCCGATGACACAAGCTGGTGGCCTGCCACTTGGGCTCGAGGGTCATGGGAGGGGGTCACTGCCCCCTCCCCTACTCCAGAGAGTCTCTATGACCACCCCCGCCCACTAGGGGTTCACTCACACCCCTCCTGTTGGCTACCTAACCTTCCCACGGACCCTTCAGGTCTCCATGTAACCACCCCACCTCGTGCTGCCTTTAATCCCCTTGACAACTATGATGTGCCCCCTCCACCCAGGCTACCCCCAGTCTCTACTACCGCTGCTGCTGCTCATTATGACACTCCACGGCGGCTAGCAATACAGGAGGGAGGGTCAGGGTCAGGGCAAGATACGGGAGGCGAGGAGGGAGGAGGGGCATGGTGTGAGGGTGTGGTGGTGGCACCCAGCTGTGGCCAAGTGTTGGGATGGGCAGGCTCTCTTGTGTGTGGCCGCCGTGAAGACAAGGGAGATGGAATACTTCGAGTAGATGGGCACGGACGCATGCCGGTGGTGGATGCCAATACTGGCACTATCCTGCGGCACCCACCAACACCACCTCAGCCCTCAGCACCTGCACCAATACCTCAGGCCTCGGTCACCCCATCTCAGGACACTGCTGCACTCTATGCTGTTGTTAGCAAATGCAAGAAGATAAGCAAACCTCGTGCACCAACCCCACCTCCCACTCCCCCACCTACGCCGCCCCCACGCCCAGAAGCCGTCGCAGGACCCCTACCCCAGGCTAACTATGCCAACCTGGAGTTTGCTGCTAGCCTTCCCCTTTATGAAAACGTGCGTGATGTCCGCTGTGCCTCACTCTCCCATCCTGATCCTGTTCTAGCACAGCCCCAACCTCCCCAGGCTATCTCTACCTCCAACCCTACCCACCCTGCCCTTCTGCCAGTCACCCCTGCCACACACTCTAAAGCCACCTCTGTTATCCCCACCCATACACCCACCTCTCCCGTGTGTGTTATGGGCGAGGGGGCTAAGATGCAAGGGGAGGGGAAGGGGGCAGAGGAGCAATACATGGCTATGGCTCCCCCAGCTGCTGATCCCCACTACCTGCCCATGGGCCCCACACTTTCCACCTCTGCTCTGGTGCCCTGTGAGGAGGAGCGTGGCCCCCAGGATCGTAGTCGTTCCCTCAGTATTCCAGAGAGCCGTTTTGGACGCTCGCAGTCCGTGGCCCCATCCTCCCGGGACATCACCCTGGCGCCTCGACGTTCCACATCAGCAGATTCCCGACCTCGGGAGGCATGGCCCAGCTCTCCTGCCACCACACCCACAGCCACACCCACACGTCGCCATCCTGTCACATCTTCACTGCGGCGTCGTGACACTCTTCTCAACTCGGATGCTGCAACAGACAGTGGGTGCGACTTACGTCATGACAGTGGTGAAGGTGAGGTGCTAAGTATGACACCAGACCACAGTATCAGTACAGATGATGGCAATGGCAGCAGCAGTGGGGCATCATGTATCCTTCGGCGGTCCTCTTCAGTGCCCGCCCACAAGCCACCACCTAACAGGGACTCGGCCTCCTCCAGTGACTCTGGGGTGTGTGAGTCACCCCGTGCTCTGGACCGCCTACTGGCCTCACACTGTCTCCACGCTTCACTCCCGCGTCCTCGTCGTCCGCATCTCTCCACACCTGCACACACACACCACTCAGGTCAGTCTGTGTTAGCACTGTATCTCACCAACAGCTGGGACTCACACTCACACCAGGCTGAACAGATGACTTATGTATTTCACAGTATCGTCTCAACTCTATTGTCACATTCTTTGGCTGAATTTGAAACGAGCTCATTATGTTGTTTCTGAAACCTGATTATTAAGGCCTTGTCATATGAGCGATAATTTTGGCAATACATCACTGGCAGCAACAACTCAGTCGAATCTCAGCAATAATTCCCGAGTTTTCTATTACACGAGCCTGCTCATCTAAAATTACTGATTTTAAGAACACTAGGACTTGACTGTTGATTCATCTGAGATATTATTATGCCTATTTAAAATATCATAAATGCCGATGAAATGATAAAATTAGATTACATGAGTGTGGCACAATGATAAATACCGAAATCAAACAGTTCTTCAGCAATAGCTAGTGTAAACCAGGGATAGTAAGCCAAATACTAATTTACATTAGTTTATGGTGAAAATAATTTTCTTTCCTTTTTCTTTCTTCCTCGTGTAAACACTCTAGAGACCAGACGCGACCACACGACTTTCCTGCGAGTATTTCACTATGGCAAGTATTTTTAATATGCCATGGAGCCAAACCTCTGAGGCTTCTCTGCTTGAGTTTGTGAAAGAAAAGACGAATTTGTGGGATCCTGCAAAGCCTCTATACAATAACATTACACGAGCTGCAAGTTGGTCGTCTCATTTGATTAACAAGGTTGATGTGTATGTAGACACTACTATAACTATAACGGTCTGCTAATGCTCTGCTTTGTTGATGAAGGTGAACGCATATTTCCCGCTTTTCAATATTTCATCGACACTTTATTTTGGTTTAATTTGACTCGTCCCATTGCCGAATAAACAACACAGCCGAAATACATTGCAAAACACGGCTACATTGTGTGACCAAAAATCACGGGAACTCGGTGTGGCAACAAAATCACCGGTGATTTATTCCTAAAATTATCTCGTGATTTTTCATAAAATTATTCCTCGTGATTTATTCCTGAAATTATCCCTCGTGTGACTGCACCCTTATGTAATTATTTTGGGATGCTAGATAATTATCACTCGGTCTATCTTTTCACTCGAATTCAGTGTCCCTCTCATATCCAGTCACTGTAACCTCTTACAGTTCCTCTCCTTACCATCCTTTTTTTTTTCTTTCTTTCTCTCATTACTTTAACCCCTAAAGACCGATTATTAATGTTGATCGATACACGAGATATCCTGTGCAAAGCAGCCAATGGGCCTCAATCGAGCATGGGCTACAAATAAAGTGCATGGGCTATATTATGGTACCACTGGAAAGGCCTGGGCTAAAACTATGGGACTGAATATAGTAACGCTGACTCTAGCTTCTGTGGGCTTGTGGATGGAGCTTACTGTACACCATACTCCCATACTCCAGCGACCCCAACTCTCCCCTACTGATCCCTCTTTCGTGGCCTTGTGTGACTCTCCCTGCCATCCTATCCCATTCCCTCCCTCCACTCCCGTTGTCCAGTCAAAGAGGAATGTATTTGAAGTGCACGAGTACTTACGATGAGCTACGTACGCGATCGCACACGAGTATATATGCAAATGTACACCCAGAATTAAAAATTTCTAGGCAGGGATGGGCCCTTACTACCCCTACCCCAGGTAGTAGTGACGGGATGGGGGGTTTCTCTCCACCCCGTCACTACTGTCTGGGGTAGGGGTAGTAAGGGCCCATCCCTGCCTAGAAATGTTTACTTCTGGGTGTACCCTCTTGTATGCATGGGAATGTGTTTTATGTTGTAATTATGCTTTTTCATATGTTTTTTATGTTTTGTTTACTCCAGGTTAGTTCATACATATACAATTACACTGAAATACGTATGGTATATTCTGCCTTACAACTACCAAATTGCGTATACACTCATTTTTTGTGACGTATTTATTTCAGACTTTGACGTGCTGACATACACAAACCAGTAGACTTAGGAGAGTATGGTTTTCAGATTCTGGTGTGTATACTCAAGCTCTTTAAACCCGAAATAGCAACATTTATGTGCACGACACCGGTACTTTAAAAATCGACCATCTATTGCAGCTGGGAGGCAAGAAATAAAAGATATATGTATGCGGTCTCTAGGGTCCATTTCCTCTCTTACTAATTATATTTTCACCCTCAATCTTTACTCTCGTCTACATTATTCTCACTCCTGTACTTCCTATACTCTCACACCTCAATGAGTCGGGCTATACAGTACGTGAGGCATACGAAGAGAGCTCTAAATTTGAGAAAGTCGGTGATATGATAAGTGAGTGGAAGGTTAAGATTCTTGACTCTTCTATGCCAGTCAACCCTGGGAGGAACTATAGCAGACTCCAGTTATACAGTATATCTTGGTTTATGGGATATGTTACACGTATTAGGAGTTTTAGGATGACAAGAGGTTAGGCAAAATGCGACAAGTCAACAACATATAGTTAATCAAGTGTGAGGACCTTCCTTATTGGTGACTGGTGGTGTTAAGGGGAGGGTGTAGTTCTGACATTTTTGAAGATTACGATTCGTCCAAATTATTCCAGGCAACAGGATTCCATTAATTTTCTTTATCTGGGTGCGTTTTCTGGCAAACTTTGGAGGAATCAAGGCACTGTAATGTACCAAAAGTATACTCTCCCCTTAATTAACTCCAAGGAAGATACTGCTGTTGTTAGTCATACATGATGATACGTTGACCCTGATGCATAACATAACGAAATCTGGCCATCAACCATTCCTTTATCTAACACAAATATTTCTCTTCTATATATCAATGCTCTGAAAAAATCTATAGCTTTTGTTTAAATAGTCATCCATTACAAATTACAATATCCAGGGAACGAATCAATAAATTTCACTGAAGCTTATATTGTCATACTGAACTACATGACTTGGCAAATGTGGCGACAGGACTTTTGACGCCGAATGTACAGTCGGCCTCAGGAATTCGTACACAGATCATTGGTTATAAGGTGTCTTAATTCTACTCTTAATGTAAGGATTGTTCTAATGACTGATTCAAATAGTAGTCAAATAACATTACTAGATACATTTGGTGTAAAGAAATTAATTAAGAACCCTGTGATCGTGTATAAAAATTGGAGGCTTCTGATTCCTCCTAACCAAGCCACGAAACAAACTCCTTCCTTATGGGTGGCGTTTCCTGGCAATGTTTGAAGGACTCCCCATACCTCCTATTTTCTGACTACATCACAGGGTCCTTAAACTACATTTTCTAGTTGTTACGAGCCCTTGATGTCACAGTGGTGTATGCGAACTCATGAGGCCGACCTGTACAGTACATAAAGTTGGTAACGTGCGCCCCTTGCCTACCTGCCTTCCATTGCAGGTGTGGCAGCGTCATGTCAGGAGTTGGGTGGGGTGGTGGTGGGAGGCAGTGGTGGTGGTGGTGGCGGCAGCAGTAGCGGCAGTGGTGATGCCAAGTCTACCTCTTCGGGCGCCTCTGACATGAGTGACTACCTGGACACTCTGAGCCTGTCGTCTTCACACTCCTCGTCTGACCATGACAGGTGAGTGAGGTAAATGCATGGTGTTATAAATACCCTGTTCAAAACTGTTGTTCCTTTTGGCCTCTTATGCTTAGATAGATAGATAGATAGATAGAGCGATAGTTAGATAGATAGATAGAGCGATAGTTAGATAGATAGATATATAAATAGATATAGTTAGATAGATAGAAATAGCTAGATAGAAATAGCGATAGATAGACAGATAGATAGAGGCAATAGTGGAACACAAATTTTGAACAGACTATATAGTATACAGCTCCATGGGTAGGTAAACAAAGCTTGGTAGATGAGGTAAGCTGGGCAGGTGTACGGAACCGGTCAGGTGAGGTGAGGTATGCTGGAGAGGTGAACAGAACAGGTGAGATATGATGAACAGGTGAACAGAGCAGAATAAGTGAAATGTTGAGGTAAGAAAAAAAAAACAGAGGAAATGTTCAAGATGGAAGCATTAGTGTTCCGATGGCAGAAAAATATAAATACGGTACAAACTGGAACGTAGAAGGGATTGTTGTACAGTCAGGAGTACCATAATAGTTTGTTTACCTACCTTTCTGTACAGAAAGAGTGAGTTGGAAGTAGTGGTTGGAGGAGGAAGGGATGGACGTTTTATTAGAGAGAGAGAGAGAGAGAGAGAGAGAGAGAGAGAGAGAGAGAGAGAGGTAGGTAGGTAGGTAGGTAGGTAGGTGGGTGTATGTTGGAGTTGAACTGAGTGAACCTCTCTGACGCTAGGAATAATTTATTAACGGGATAGTATACTTTTCTTACAGTACAGTTAGACACATGAATGGGTGGTACAGCCCAAGTAAAAGATGGTACATTTCTCCCAATATCAAGTTCCTTAGTGCCAAATAGGAGACACCAGGGGCAGAAGTCAGTATTGAGGATGGTGTGTGTGTGTGTGTGTGTGTGTGTGTGTGTGTGTGTGTGTGTGTGTGTGTGTGTGTGTGTGTGTGTGTGTGTGTGTGTGTGTGTGTGTGTGTGTGTGTGTGTGTGTGTGTGTGTGTGTGTGTGTGTGTGTGTGTGTGTGTGTGTGTGTGTGTGTGTGTGTGTGTGTGTGTGTGTGTGTGTGTGTGTGTGTGTGTGTGTGTGTGTGTGTGTGTGTGTGTGTGTGTGTGTGTGTGTGTGTGTGTGTGTGTGTGTGTGTGTGTGTGTGTGTGTGTGTGTGTGTGTGTGTGTGTGTGTGTGTGTGTGTGTGTGTGTGTGTGTGTGTGTGTGTGTGTGTGTGTGTGTGTGTGTGTGTGTGTGTGTGTGTGTGTGTGTGTGTGTGTGTGTGTGTGTGTGTGTGTGTGTGTGTGTGTGTGTGTGTGTGTGTGTGTGTGTGTGTGTGTGTGTGTGTGTGTGTGTGTGTGTGTGTGTGTGTGTGTGTGTGTGTGTGTGTGTGTGTGTGTGTGTGTGTGTGTGTGTGTGTGTGTGTGTGTGTGTGTGTGTGTGTGTGTGTGTGTGTGTGTGTGTGTGTGTGTGTGTGTGTGTGTGTGTGTGTGTGTGTGTGTGTGTGTGTGTGTGTGTGTGTGTGTGTGTGTGTGTGTGTGTGTGTGTGTGTGTGTGTGTGTGTGTGTGTGTGTGTGTGTGTGTGTGTGTGTGTGTGTGTGTGTGTGTGTGTGTGTGTGTGTGTGTGTGTGTGTGTGTGTGTGTGTGTGTGTGTGTGTGTGTGTGTGTGTGTGTGTGTGTGTGTGTGTGTGTGTGTGTGTGTGTGTGTGTGTGTGTGTGTGTGTGTGTGTGTGTGTGTGTGTGTGTGTGTGTGTGTGTGTGTGTGTGTGTGTGTGTGTGTGTGTGTGTGTGTGTGTGTGTGTGTGTGTGTGTGTGTGTGTGTGTGTGTGTGTGTGTGTGTGTGTGTGTGTGTGTGTGTGTGTGTGTGTGTGTGTGTGTGTGTGTGTGTGTGTGTGTGTGTGTGTGTGTGTGTGTGTGTGTGTGTGTGTGTGTGTGTGTGTGTGTGTGTGTGTGTGTGTGTGTGTGTGTGTGTGTGTGTGTGTGTGTGTGTGTGTGTGTGTGTGTGTGTGTGTGTGTGTGTGTGTGTGTGTGTGTGTGTGTGTGTGTGTGTGTGTGTGTGTGTGTGTGTGTGTGTGTGTGTGTGTGTGTGTGTGTGTGTGTGTGTGTGTGTGTGTGTGTGTGTGTGTGTGTGTGTGTGTGTGTGTGTGTGTGTGTGTGTGTGTGTGTGTGTGTGTGTGTGTGTGTGTGTGTGTGTGTGTGTGTGTGTGTGTGTGTGTGTGTGTGTGTGTGTGTGTGTGTGTGTGTGTGTGTGTGTGTGTGTGTGTGTGTGTGTGTGTGTGTGTGTGTGTGTGTGTGTGTGTGTGTGTGTGTGTGTGTGTGTGTGTGTGTGTGTGTGTGTGTGTGTGTGTGTGTGTGTGTGTGTGTGTGTGTGTGTGTGTGTGTGTGTGTGTGTGTGTGTGTGTGTGTGTGTGTGTGTGTGTGTGTGTGTGTGTGTGTGTGTGTGTGTGTGTGTGTGTGTGTGTGTGTGTGTGTGTGTGTGTGTGTGTGTGTGTGTGTGTGTGTGTGTGTGTGTGTGTGTGTGTGTGTGTGTGTGTGTGTGTGTGTGTGTGTGTGTGTGTGTGTGTGTGTGTGTGTGTGTGTGTGTGTGTGTGTGTGTGTGTGTGTGTGTGTGTGTGTGTGTGTGTGTGTGTGTGTGTGTGTGTGTGTGTGTGTGTGTGTGTGTGTGTGTGTGTGTGTGTGTGTGTGTGTGTGTGTGTGTGTGTGTGTGTGTGTGTGTGTGTGTGTGTGTGTGTGTGTGTGTGTGTGTGTGTGTGTGTGTGTGTGTGTGTGTGTGTGTGTGTGTGTGTGTGTGTGTGTGTGTGTGTGTGTGTGTGTGTGTGTGTGTGTGTGTGTGTGTGTGTGTGTGTGTGTGTGTGTGTGTGTGTGTGTGTGTGTGTGTGTGTGTGTGTGTGTGTGTGTGTGTGTGTGTGTGTGTGTGTGTGTGTGTGTGTGTGTGTGTGTGTGTGTGTGTGTGTGTGTGTGTGTGTGTGTGTGTGTGTGTGTGTGTGTGTGTGTGTGTGTGTGTGTGTGTGTGTGTGTGTGTGTGTGTGTGTGTGTGTGTGTGTGTGTGTGTGTGTGTGTGTGTGTGTGTGTGTGTGTGTGTGTGTGTGTGTGTGTGTGTGTGTGTGTGTGTGTGTGTGTGTGTGTGTGTGTGTGTGTGTGTGTGTGTGTGTGTGTGTGTGTGTGTGTGTGTGTGTGTGTGTGTGTGTGTGTGTGTGTGTGTGTGTGTGTGTGTGTGTGTGTGTGTGTGTGTGTGTGTGTGTGTGTGTGTGTGTGTGTGTGTGTGTGTGTGTGTGTGTGTGTGTGTGTGTGTGTGTGTGTGTGTGTGTGTGTGTGTGTGTGTGTGTGTGTGTGTGTGTGTGTGTGTGTGTGTGTGTGTGTGTGTGTGTGTGTGTGTGTGTGTGTGTGTGTGTGTGTGTGTGTGTGTGTGTGTGTGTGTGTGTGTGTGTGTGTGTGTGTGTGTGTGTGTGTGTGTGTGTGTGTGTGTGTGTGTGTGTGTGTGTGTGTGTGTGTGTGTGTGTGTGTGTGTGTGTGTGTGTGTGTGTGTGTGTGTGTGTGTGTGTGTGTGTGTGTGTGTGTGTGTGTGTGTGTGTGTGTGTGTGTGTGTGTGTGTGTGTGTGTGTGTGTGTGTGTGTGTGTGTGTGTGTGTGTGTGTGTGTGTGTGTGTGTGTGTGTGTGTGTGTGTGTGTGTGTGTGTGTGTGTGTGTGTGTGTGTGTGTGTGTGTGTGTGTGTGTGTGTGTGTGTGTGTGTGTGTGTGTGTGTGTGTGTGTGTGTGTGTGTGTGTGTGTGTGTGTGTGTGTGTGTGTGTGTGTGTGTGTGTGTGTGTGTGTGTGTGTGTGTGTGTGTGTGTGTGTGTGTGTGTGTGTGTGTGTGTGTGTGTGTGTGTGTGTGTGTGTGTGTGTGTGTGTGTGTGTGTTCCTTAGTGCCAAATAGGAGACATCAGGGGCAGAAGTCAGTATTGAGGATGTTAATAAAAAGCAAGTACCTGATAATAGACACACAATGGTTACTCAAATGGGACGAGTATCTTTCACCTGGGCTGTACCACCCATTCATGTGTCCAACTGTAAATTGGAGTTTTGTTGGAATCCGTTACTCTAGATTTACCAGCACTCTGCGACCTCCTATTAATACCAGGCGTACTCAACCGGTCAATGTATGTTTATCCTTGTGGCCCAGTGTTATCCTGTTTTATATTTGCTTGAACTCGCTTAATACTCGATCAGGCTATTCGAAGCAAGCCTGGATACATAAATTGGATCACGGGTGTAGATTGGGAATGGAAGATGAAAGGCAATTGCAGCTCGCCCAACTCTACATAATCGGTGCAAAATTGGTATAGGCGGAAATTTCTGCCCTCCAGACAATACACTAATACAATACACTGTAGGGGTTAATGATTAATGAAACCATACTTGTAATTACGGTATGAATAACAGGTCAAAAATATATCAATGCAGCTTAGAGTCCGTCAATGCTGGAATGAGTTAGTCAGTTTCTTGTGAAGTGGAAAGGCTGGCACAAAGTTCTTGGCTGTCTGTGGCGTATTACAATAATTAAAGGGAAAACCAATATTTACTAAACTGGAGGGCTACCAATTCCTCTAAACTATCCCAAGAAACATATAATTTCCATGTTGATAAATGGAGATTTGTGTTGTGACATAATTTGAAGGATTCATTGAGTATCGTAAACCTTCCCATTTGTCATCATGTTTCTGTCCCCTTAATGCAGTGGTTCCCAAACTCATGGTCGCGACCCAAATGAGGTTCACATGGATGTTCCTGAGGGTCACGGGATGGCTATAAAATTAATTAGTAACATCATAATTGTGAATATAAATCGTCATTCAAACTGGGACAGGAAAATCGTTGTGAATAATAAAGTACGATGAATGAAGGTAGAACAAAACAAACTAGTATTTATTAATTAGTAACTTATGGTAAAATTTACTTACTTTTTTCAAATGGCTAAAATTAAAATAATACTGAAATAATATTTCATCCTTGAGGGTCGCCAGGCCAAAATAAATTTGTGTTCACAACAAAAAAAGTTTGGGAAACCCTGTCTTAATGTATATCTTCCGGCGATGTATTTTGGATTTAGTTTTCAAATATCATGTCATTTCTCTTGGTTTCTCACCAGTGAACTTGAACATTTATCTTGTAGTTCTGGAGCAGCATTCTAAACGAATTATGACTATTTTTTCCAGCAATGTAATCTGTGTTCGAGTTCCAATGAATATGTAAGATTTAATATCAAAGTTTGTGGAGGATGGAACATGAAAGAAGAGATAACTATTGCTGTTGATGTTTTGTAGTAAGGTTAATGCCTTATATTGTAGTAAAGTTACATATTGTATGTGTTGCAGACTGCTGGCGAGATCTTCGGTGAACACGCTGAGACCTCGGTCTGGGCGGGAGTATACCAGACTGGACCGTCATGGCTTCTGTTCAGAAACTAAGGTAAATCATTCACTTTTTTAAACTTTCACTTCTCATCAATTCACCCAATATTTTTCCTATTTTGCTGATATGTATGAATTGGGTAATGATGTTGGGGAAGTCATTCCTACATTAAATTTAGTACCTATTTGTGGAAATAAACCTGTAATTTCTACGTGAAACATTTCAATGAAAGTTATATACAGGGTGTCCCCAGACTTTCCTTTACCGCTTTGTCAAATAAAAGTAGATGTAATTCTAAGATAAAAATAATCTAAAAGCATATGTCTACTGAGATGTTGTTTGGTAGTTATGTTGAATTAAAAAAGGCATGCATAAGGGTAGGTGGTAGGTGGTAGGCAATGGTAGCGGTTGTACTCGGTGGTTTTGGGTATAGAATACGTCCTCTTGGTGCTTACGTTGTGGGGGAAGGGAAGGGAAAGTAATAAAACTGGCTACGCTGCGACTGTACAAGTATTCTAGGAAGTACATCTGTGATTAAAAACTAGAAGTGTATACAGACTACTTTGCAGTCACGATGAGGTATTCTCAGGGATTGTATTGTCATTGTAAAAAGCGAGTTATTCTTCCTGGTAATACAGTGTGTGTTTTCTGTGAAGTCAGACAACATACATAATTTCAAGCATATTTGTTGCCACAGATTGAAAAGACAAGTCCCCGATTCACAGGGCTTACTATTGGCCAGGAAATTTGACACTAAAAATGCTAATATGTAGGGTTAATAAATGTAATGGTGGAACTTAACCAAATTTACCTTCATTGTATTGTCGCAAGTAATTTCTCACCCCATTTTCTCCCCCTTCCCCAGACACTGCCTGTCCTTGGTGAGGCACCGGCGCCCCCACACTGAACCCTCGCTACCCCACTGTACCCCAGGACAAGGCAGGGCAGGGCAGGGTAGGACAGGAAAGGGCAGTACTTCACCGTGCCCCGTACAACAACCTCTTTACAACGAGTGTTTTTTCCTCGGTTCTGGCTTTCGTTTGTTAATATCATTCTCTGATTTGACTGAATGTATAGAATAATTTGTGATACGATACTAGTTTGTCTATAGAGACGAAGCAGCATTGAGGTGACTCGCTCTTCTAGTCAGGGTACTGCTCATGCCCACACTGCCCCAATCACCATCAGAGCAGGACACGTGAAGCGAGGAGGGTTGTGAGGGTGTGGTGGTGGCACCTAGCTGTGGCCAAGCGTTGGGATGAGCAGGCAGTCTAGTGTGTGGGCGCTGGGAAGACAAGGGAGATGGGCAGGGACGCATGCCGGTGGTGGATGCCAATACTGGCATTATGCTGCGGCACCCACCAACACCACCTCAGCCCTCAGCACCTGAACTAATACCTCAGCCTTCGGTCACCCCATCTCAGGACACTGCTGCACTCTATGCTGTTGTTAGCAAATTAAAAAAGAAAGGGTAGACTTGTGCTCCCACCCCATCGTCCATGCTGTCAGACTGCCACGTCCTCACTGCAGCATAACAGTGGTGAAGGTGAGGTGCTGAGTATGACACCAAACCACAGTATTAGTAAGGATGATGGCAGTGGCAGCAGCAGTGGGGCGTCTTGTATCCTTTGGGGGTCCTCCTCAGTGTCTGCCTACAAGCCACCACCTAACAGGGACTCGGCCTCCTCCAGTGACTCTGGGGTGTGTGAGTCACCCCGTGCTCTGGACCGCCTACTGGCCTCACACTGTCTCCACGCTTCACTCCCGCGTCCTCGTCGTCCGCAGCTCTCCACACCTGCACACACACACCACTCAGGTCAGTCTGTGTTAGCACTGTATCTCATCTACACTTGGGGCTCACACTCCACTCACACCAGGCTGAACAGATTACATATGTACAGTCGTGAGCATAGGTTTCAATACACTTATGGATAACTAAAACACATTGCTAACTATTATTTTCACGTTCTTATACGATGTTATTGTTTTGAATATTGATTAGCTTCTTGTAGTAAATTAGAAAATGCTGCTACGAACTTTTTATTGGAAAGTATCTCTCATAAACAGAGGGAAGCTATCAAACGTTTGCACGAGTCAGCCCAATGCGAATGATTATTAAGTTGTACTTTTTCTTAACCTTTATCCAGCAGGTAGACGTGTTTTAACAACTTTTATCATTTAATCATGGCTGGTACTACATATTTAATCTTTATCCAGGGAAGTCTCTCCTCATGCAAAGTTACAAAGTTTGTCAGGGTGATACACAATGACATGAAAGTTATCTGTCGGTCTTTTAAACAATTTGTGATATGATCTGCCTTTTTGATTTGTTGTGTCTTCTCTGTTAGATTATCTTGCTACCATTCCACCTCAACGTATCCAACCAGACAGGACTGTGTGTAGGCTAGTGGGAGGATCTATGCTATCCCACTGTCTTACTAATATTGTCACTGTTTAATGTTTGTTATTAATGAACATGGAATACTGCCACATCCTCTCTCTCACCCAATACACTCAAATTCCCACACCATCACCTTACCCCTTACTCTTACAATGACACTTTTCCACTCCTTACCCCTTACTCTTACAAAGACACATTTCCATTTCCCTACCCCTTACTGTCTCATTCCCACTTTCCTGTCCCTTACTCTCTCATCCCCGCTTCCCTATCCCTTACTCTCTCATCCCTACTTCCCTATCCTTTACTCTCTCATCCCCACTCCCTTCATCTGCTACTCTCTCATCCCCACTTCCTCATCCCTACTCCCTCCCTATCCATTACTCTCATCCCCACTTCCCTATCCTTTACTCTCTCATCCCCACTTCCCTATCTCTTACTCTCTCATCCCTACTCCCTTCATCTCCTACTACTCTCGCCGTTCCCTCGTTATGGTTGTGATTTTATAATGCCATTCAGGTGTTTACCAGGATGAAGCCTCGCCTCGACTCTTGCCAAATTGTATGCTGGCCGAGTACTGGCTGCCAAAAAGGAGTGTGTTGTGTAGTGGTGGTGTGTTGTGTAGTGTTGTTGTGTTGTTGTGTTGTGGTGTTGTGTAGTGATGGTGTGTTGTTGTGTTGTGGTGGTGTGTTGTTGTGTTGTGGTGGTGTGTTGTGTAGTGGGGGTGGTGGTGTGTTGTTGTGTAGTGGTGGTGTGTTGTTGTGGTGTGTTGATGTGTTGTGTAGTGGTGGTGTGTTGTTGTGTAGTGGTGGTGTGTTGATGTGTAGTGTTGGTGTGTTGTGTAGTGGTGGTGTGTTGTTGTGTAGTGGTGGTGGTATGTAGTGGAGTGATGGTGTGTTGTGTAGTGATGGTGTGTTGTTGTGTAGTGATGGTGTGTTGTTGTGTAGTGGTGGTGGTGTGTTGTTGTGTAGTGGTGGTGTGTTGTTGTGTAGTGGTGGTGGTGTGTTGTTGTGTAGTGGTGGTGTGTTGTTGTGTAGTGGTGGTGTGTTGATGTGTAGTGGTGGTGTGTTGTGTAGTGGTGGTGTGTTGTTGTGTAGTGGTGGTGGTATGTAGTGGAGTGATGGTGTGTTGTGTAGTGGTGGTGTGTTGTTGTGTAGTGGTGGTGTGTTGATGTGTAGTGTTGGTGTGTTGTGTAGTGGTGGTGTGTTGTTGTGTAGTGGTGGTGTGTTGTTGTGTAGTGATGGTGTGTTGTTGTGTAGTGGTGGTGTGTTGTTGTGTAGTGGTGGTGTGTTGTTGTGTAGTGGTGGTGGTGTGTTGTTGTGTAGTGGTGGTGTGTTGTTGTGTAGTGGTGGTGTGTTGTTGTGTAGTGGTGGTGTGTTGTTGTGTAGTGGTGGTGTGTTGTTGTGTAGTGGTGGTGGTGTGTTGTTGTGTAGTGGTGGTGGTGTGTTGTTGTGTAGTGGTGGTGGTGTGTTGTTGTGTAGTGGTGGTGTGTTGTTGTGTAGTGGTGGTGTGTTGTTGTGTAGTGATGGTGTGTTGTTGTGTAGTGGTGGTGGTATGTTGTTGTGTAGTGGTGGTGGTGTGTTGTTGTGTAGTGGTGGTGTGTTGTTGTGTAGTGGTGGTGGTGTGTTGTTGTGTAGTGGTGGTGTGTTGTTGTGTAGTGGTGATGGTGTGTTGTTGTGTAGTGGTGGTGGTGTGTTGTTGTGTAGTGGTGGTGGTGTGTTGTTGTGTAGTGGTGGTGGTGTGTTGTTGTGTTGTGGTGGTGTGTTGTTGTGTTGTGGTGGTGTGTTGTTGTGTTGTGGTGGTGTGTTGTGTAGTGGTGGTGTGTTGTTGTGTAGTGGTGGTGGTGTGTTGTGTTGTGGTGGTGGTGGTGTGTAGTGGTGGTGGTGGTGGTGTGTTGTTGTGTAGTGGTGGTATGTGGTGGAGTGATGGTATGTTGTGTAGTCTTGGGTTGTGGTGTAAGGGGAAGATGGGGAATAAGGACTGCTGTTTGGCGTGGGTGTCGTTGGCTGTGTCTGGTTGGTGGAGTCAGTGCAACTTTAACATGTTGTGAAGTTGTGATGATTTTCAGGCTGCATCGATGACTGGAGAAATTGCGTGTATTAAATAAAATTAATAGAGATGGAAATTATATGATCAATATTATAATGAAAACTATATAATAACAGTAACAGAGTTGTTTCTACGAGTTCAAATACTGATGATATGATTAAAAGTTATAATTATAATCTACAAAATTAATGAAATACATACTGATAGTGGGCACATATCATCACCAAGTGGATATCGCTAAAAAAAAAAAAAAAACGAGCTTTATGAAATCGGGTGAAGCGTGTGAAGAGCGTGTAGTGTGAATTAGCCAGTGGTGGGAATTAGTTTGTGGTGCAGATTAAAGCCACTCCCTCCCTCCCTCTCCTCTCACCCCCTGGTAAAATGTGCAAACTTCACACGTTGTTAACATGCAGATTTAATCAGCACTCTAGGGTGGCGAGAAATGTGGCAAGTGAGAGAGAGAGAGAGAGAGAGGTAAGGTTTTGCATACTCGCCGGTCCAGTGGTTAACATTTTGCTGGTAGCCAGACACCAGTACCGAGGGAAGGGAAGGGAAGGGAAGGGGGGATGAAACACAGTCACTCCAGCAGAATGAAACCTTAAGGGGAGGGTATAGTTCTGACATTTTTGGAGATAATCATTCCTTTAAACTATTCGAGGCAACAAGATACCATTATTTTTGTTCATTTGGTCCTGTTTCCTGGCATACTTTGGAGGATTCAAGGCACTCCAATGTACCAAAAAAGAACTACCACCTTAAGGGACCCTGTGTTGTAGTCTGAAAATAGGAGATAAATGAGTCCTTCAAATTTTGCCACACAACATCACCTATATCGAAGGAGCTTGTTAAGTGGCCTGTGATCGTGTATGAAAATTGTAGGCTTCTGGTTCCTCCTGATCATGCCACGAAACAAGCTCCTTCCCTATAGGTGGTGTTTCGTGGCAATATTAGAAGGACTCATTTACCTCCAATTTTCTGACTACATCACATGGTCCTTAAGTGGCAAGGTCAGGAGGAATCAGAAGCCTACAATTTTCAAACACGATACAGGGTCCTTAAGGGGAGAGTATACTTTTGATAGATTGGAGTGCCTTGATTTATTCCTCCAAAGTATGCCAGGAAACAGACCCAGATGAAGAAAAATAATGGTATCCTGTTGCCTGGAATAGTTTGGAGGAATCATAATCTCCAAAAATGTCAAAACTATACCCTCACCTTAACCCCCTCGGCAGTTCTCTTATCGATTATGGATTTATTTTCACTGAAATATCTGAAATAAGACTAATTATTGAAAACTTTATATCACACACTCATGATTTGATTGAGCAAAAAAAAAAAAAGAATCTTGTGAACTTTCTAACTTGCTGTAAAGTTATGGTCTAATGTACTGCAACACCTTCCAATGAGATGGCTTCGAAAAATGATCCGAAACTATAGCTGTTGGTGTGTGCAATTTTGGTTCATAAAATTAACTCAAATAGCTCGCTTTTATTCACCAGGTTGCAGTACATTAGACCATCACTTTACCACCAACCATTCATGTGTCCAACTGTACCTGATATTTCTGGCCAAAAGTCGCTGAGACTGGCCTCAATAGTAGCGGAAGTCAAGCCAAAGTGACCCAATATTTATACGAGATAACAAATTATTGAAACTTACTCTTATGGAGATGTTGGTGTTGGTTTTCACACTTGTACACTCGTGATACATAATTTCTGACCAGAGTGTGAGGAACAGAAAGCTTCGAATCGCCTGGTATTGCTCATTTCCCCCCAACCCAGTACACCTATAGAGGCTGAGTTCAAATGCAGGGGGGGGGGGTGTGTGTGGTGCCTGCCGATCGTCTCTGGTCAGGGATTACGTATCACGAGTGTACAGCTGGGAGACCACCTTCATATTCCAATACAATATGCATGTTAACAGCAGATTTACCTTCTTATTCTGTATGTTTATAGATTAAGTATAGATTTAACTTCTTATTCTTTGTTTATAATTATTATGTATAGATTTACCTTCTTATTTTGTGTGTATATATTAAGTAAGGTAACTTGTCTTTTCCTTTTCACTGATTATTTTTACTTTTAAGAACCAAACAATATTCAGACATGTTTAACTTAGTTCAGTTTGTTACTTTATGGGGGTGCGGAAGTAGGGGACAGGCTTGGGGGGATTAGGGGTGTGCGGGAATAGAGTGACAGGCTTGGGGTGGGTAGAAAGCCTGTCCCCAATTCCCTTACCCCCCTTACCCCCCATCACCCAAGCCTGTCCCCCGACCCCCCAAAATCTCGACCTCCCCCAAAAAAACTGACCCCCCCAAAAAAACGACCCCCAAAAAAACCCGACTCCCCCCAAAAAAAAAAACAATCCACCCAAAAAAAAAAAAAACTGACCCCCCAAAATCTGATTACTCCTTACCTCTCATTGTAATTCTGGTGTGTGTGTATCCCGTAATGTATATATATTATTATGTAGTAAAACCTATACAATGTTGTACTTATGAGACCCTCCACTGGTACAGGCGTCGTGGTTGGTAGTGATGGCAGCAGTGACAGTGACAGTGGTGACGCCAAGGCTACCTACCTCCTCGGGCGCCTGAGACACGAGAGACACCTGGATAATCTGAGCCTGTCTTCGTGACGCTCCTCGTCTGACCATGACAGGTGAGCAATGTGGGGCTTGAGGTATAATGGCCAAGGAAACAAAGAAGGAGAGGCTAGGTAGGCCTAAGCTGGACATGCGAACAGAGCAGGACAGGAGAGTTATTTTAGGCACCAGCAGGGCCCGTATTCACAAAAGCAAAGTTCACTTTTAACTTAAAATTTTGTTCGCAAGCATTCATTCATGGCGAGGACTAGGAACCGACACTGCTTCGAATTCATACCAACAGTTCATACACAATAGAATAAGAAAATAATTTACTGCTTCGAAATGAACCTGAAGCAATATGGTGAGGTCAGAAATGCAAACACACGAACAAGTACAAACTCTAAGATTTTTGTGAATACCGGTCCAGAACTTTTGCATAACCTTCGTTGACTTAAACATTTGACACAATAAACAAAAACATTCTATGAAAAATTCTCCAAGGTGAAATGATAAATCTCGCTTCATTTCTTCAAGGTGGAATAAAGTTTTCATCAAAACTCTACAGCCTATTCTCTGAACCATTCACGGTTGTGGGTTCACGGAGGGATCAATACATCAGAACTATAGAGATATACTGTAGATAAAGTAGCCTAACCCTTAATTAAAGCACGTGGGCATTCGTGTGTGTCCGCTCTCCACGTAATCAAACTGTCGGCTAGTATCTTATAAAACACTAAACCTACATGAATAAATGTAGTAAAAACCTTTAGTACTTGTAAAGACTCTATGGACATCTGTAGGATGGGTAGGGTAAGTAGCTCAGAATGACCACCACTCAAAGCACACTAAGCTTATACTCTCCTTTAACGCTAGATTTCGTCCTCATACACTCAGCGCCTTGGCTAGACTGAGTAGGGTTGGACCAAGAAAAATTGGGTACTCTATCATGAGAAAATGTAACTAGTTGGAAACCGCACAAATTTGAAACTTGCGTTAACGTCATATATTGTCACCCAAGGTTTATAGTAAGGATTAAATTATTTTTATAGACGATATGAAACATCTTTTTCTTCACTTTCATTTCTTAACTATATAGTAATTATATCCTGGAAAGGTAAGTGTTTAGACTATTACACCACAGAGACATCCAGTGGTTCTAGTTATATTTGTATTAAACCACGGAGGGTTGCTGTTTATACTATTGTATTATCATTTTTGTTGAAATATAAACGTTCTGGGTTTCTATATATAAACGTGTATAACCCGTATATTCGTTTATACCCCGTATATTCACTGGAGCGAATATTAACATAAAGTATAGTGGACACTCATGAGAACCCTTATGGGAAAAATATAAGTGTTGTAACAATGGCACACCCCGATGCCAGGACCACAACACCACGCCAACATTAACCTTACATGCATAATATTAGGGCTTATCTGGATTGTAAATATATACCGGGTATATATATTTTTCTTTAAGGGGACGGCTTGACTGAGTGAAGTGTGAGCCTGGAAAAAGTTGAACAAGACGTTTCTGCCTTAGCCATTCTCTAGATAATCATAAAAAAAAAGACTGCCTTTCCTTTATATGTAGGGATAAGTGTCGATGCTATTTGTAAAGATACGACTCCTTGCATTGCAACATTATATTATAGTAGAACTACCATAAATAAAGTCATCGTCACAATGATTAACTTGGAGGGACCTACCTATGGGAATTTATGAGACCTGATTTTGTTATGTTATATATATATTTTTCTTTTCTACACCTCAACCTCGGGGCTGTAGGCTTTAAGTAGCTCGTGACTCTTGCGAGGCCCCGAGATTACTGGGTGTCGCAGCAGATGAGACAGTGGAGCTTCGTGATGATGTTGGTACCGTAGCTTCTCTTCTGTCCCACTAGATGACGACACCTTATTTATACACGTCACTATCAGGGGAGATTCTAGGAACATAGTGACGTTTTAAACTTCTCATTCAATATTATTTACTCATTATGTGTAATGACAATCATTAACGTTATAATGCAGAACATGAATATATTAAATAAAATCACGATGCGTTGCTGATAGCTGGCATAGACTAAACATTCATAGATACAGTACATCTGGCTGAGACTAGCTACTGCCTCACCAACCCACCATTACTTTTACCGTGTGAGTGTATGGTAAACTGATAACAAACAATAACAAAGGACTTTCCTAACCACCACATTGTCATATTTGTTATGTAACTGCTTTATATTGTTGGCGTATAATTTAGTACAACATTAATGCTTACAGTCTTGCCTCCGTAAAACACCATACTATTACCATGCCTACACCTCTCCATTACCATGCCTACACCTTTCCATTACCATGCCTACACCTCTCCATTACCATGCCTACACCTCTCCATTACCATGCCTACACCTCTCCATTACCATTACCATGTCTCCGATTAGTTCTGGCATGTGTTTCGGTTATGAGAGTTCTCGGAGGAAACGTGGCATCAGAACAATAGATAGATATATATAGTCAATAATAATAGGTTTTAAATGTTAGGTGTCAAGAGTTCATATGAAATTTTGTCAGATATAAATGCATTTTTATAATTAGACTTAGACAGTAATGTAAACTTCACTCAAATATTTTCGTGATTCTAATTATAATACGATATTGTTTTTTCAGCTGCTTGGTACTTACAAGACTCCACCAGGTCCTTACTCATTTGAAGATAAACAAGAATGCAGAGTATATCCACAATATAAATCTTTGGTACTAAATAAAGTAAAACTAAGACTACAAGCTGAAGAATCAAATGTTTTGCCAAAGTCTATATACAACATCTCTACCAACCAGACCTTTTGCAGCGAGAGAATGGTGTTTATTTGAATCGGCCTGTACAGCAGACATCAATTTGTAGTAAAAGTGTTTTTGTACACAGGTTGAGAGGTCATAACCCGTCAATCTCACACAATGGAGATATCTGACCCAGAGGAAGATCAATCAAGAAACGTGGAACTTAGTACAAAGTCTCTGGGCGAAGCAGCAGCAGCATCGTCATCATCACGAGTAATTCCCATGAAGTCAGGCAGAGAATTGACCAGGATCTCAACAACAAGAACAACATGAGGATGCGAGACAGATGAGATGGGAGAGTCCAGACGGTAACTCGTTCAGTACACATTATCCAACAAGACTAGTCCTCTTCCCATGAGTTGTGTATCAGGTTCCATCATCAGTGAGCTGTGTCCAGCTCCCAGTGGGTCGTCTTTGAAGCTGATGCAGGCTACTATTGCCACCAACAATTTATATAGTCATATGGGTGAACGACCCAAAGATTCTCAACTTTCTCAATATATCAAAAGCCAGTGCTCTACAACGAAAGGATATATATCTATATATGATGGACTCAGGAGTAGGGCAGCAACCAGTACAACCCCAGGTTTCTTCCAGGTGAACTATTGAGGGGACTGCAACAGTGAGGGCGACACAGCCACCAGTTGTAAGGCTACACTCTTCAAGATCACACAGCTGTGACTCCAGGCCACCAGTATTCCAGACAGTGAGGACAACAACTCCCATATACAAACCTCACTCAGTAGACGACGGCCCCAATCATCCCAGCAACATGGCGAGGTGTCTGTTTAGTTTTCCTTGGAGTGGGGAGGGGCAAGGGCTGCCGAGGAGGCTCTCCTACCACCACCTCTTTACAGGGTTGAAACAGCGAACACGGTGATTCCTATCAGCTGGGCATTATGAGCAATTCTAGGGGCATTTTTAAGCTATATCCAAAGTTTTAATATGATAATAAGACAAGAACGTTAATTTTTTACTGAACGATAACATTAGAGTGTGCATGTGTAAGAGTTTTGTATTGTGTGTGCGTGTGTGATAGTGGGATGGGCGCTGGGGGTGTAACAGTTGTTAGAATGTGATTTTGGACATTATAAAAGTGTATAACTGTAGACTATCTACCACGCAAAATTTTCCTTGTAGAATAAAATACCAGAAACATTGATTCTGTATTTTACTTTTTCATGTATGAATTCAATACACCAGATTAGCTTCTCACCTTCATACCAGACTACGTGTAAAGGAAGTTTAGCTATAAGCGGTCTTATAAGAATCAGATGAGTATGTTTGTTGATAACCAAGTTTTGTGAGCGCTTTGAGGCTCATGGGGGCAAGCAAATTTTGTGGGAGGGCAACAGAGTCATATGCCCTGCTAATTACCCCCCTTTGCCAGTGAAATAATTGGTTGAGAGTAGAGGTACACTCGTGATACATAATTTCTGACCAGAGTGTGAGGAACAGAAAGCTTCGAATCGCCTGGTATTGCTCATTTCCCCCCAACCCAGTACACCTATAGAGGCTGAGTTCGAATGCAAAGTAGAATATGTGTGATGCCTGCCATTTTCTCTGGTCAGAAATTACGTGTTACGAGTGTACTATCTCTTGTACAGTCACGTTTAATTGTCAACACCTTTAGTGAAACGGCCTCGATGTGAAACTAGAATCTTTGGTCTCTAATATTGGTTCATATGATTCACTCAAATGGTTCACGTTCATTCATCATAAACAGGAATTTTGATCTGGAGCAGGTGGTTTATGGACAACAGCCCACCCAAAGTGTCCATTGGCTCGAAATGTGCGTGGCTTTGTGATGATATGGGTGGGTTGTCGTCCAGAAAACCGTATTAATAAATATCGGGCTTCGAAAGTAGAAAGTACAAGAAAAATATGGCTGTATAATATTATGTCATTATCTGGCAGTTGTTTGTAGTAAGTGGTGGAGACGACATTGCCAAATATAGCCAGATAGTTCTTGCACTTTCTACTTACTCAACTGTACAGCCGGCAACATAAATTTGCGTCCGTCTCATGACTTTAATAATGTTAATATGACCAGATAGTTGCATTCTCAACCAGTTTTTATACCAACAACATATGTAATTTATCACATGTGAACTATATCTGTCATCTTTGCATTTAAATTGTATTATATCATCATTATAGCTCATACATACGTAGGTGGATATGAAGCGAACTTATGCTGCCGACTGTACATACCACGATAGGTCAACTCCAATATGAGCTGGTGTGCCGTGTGAGGTAGACGGTATAGCAATCAGTGAACTGGCAAGGAACACCATGAACAATTAACCTGACCAATGCCACACCTACCAGCACCTAAACAAGAAAAATGATGACACACATGATAGGATGAATCTCCAGTCATGTGGGTAAGGAAGGAGACGGGACTGCCACAGTAAGTACAGTACGACATCAGTATTGTGCCTTCCAGTATTCTACAAAATAGACATCTGCTGCAAGGTAATAACAATATTAGATTTTTATTCCTATACATGATTGTTGAATTTCGAGTAGGTAGGCTTTAATGGGGTGTGGGAGTAGGGGACAGACTTGGGGGGGACTTGGGGGGTGCGGGAATAGGGGAACAGACTTGGGGTGGGTAGAAACCCTGTCCCCTTATTCCCACACACCCCTAACCCCCCAAACCCAAGCCTGTCCCCCTACTACTGCACCCCCCCCCCAAGCCTGTCCCCCTACTCCTGCACCCCCCCCCAAGCCTGTCCCCCTATTCCCACACCCCCTTAAGTGTTGAATATGTTTAGTTTATGTTTGTAGCTAATGTTCAATATCGACAATATTAACAAGCTTACATTTTTGGGAATTGAGGATTTACAACTATTCCTCCTTTCTTTCTTGGTATCTTCTTGTGCTTGCTGTCCCATCTCCTTCAGGCTCCGTATTTGTTTACACATTTTTTTTTTTTTTTTTTTTTTTTTTTTTTTTACAGATTCTTTGGGTGGTAAAAGAGTTTGTGCAGTACAGTATATGGATGAACCCTTAAGCCTAAAGATGGGAAGAAAGTTCACAGTTTTCCTGTTGAACAACTACCCAAACATTGTTGCTGAAAAACAAAAATAATATGAAAACAGCATGGATTTTTGCATCTCATTTTACTTGTAACTTCCTTACGTAAGTCAATCCAGGAACCTAATGACTGTAATTTTAAGCAAATATGTGGAGGATAATAATGAATGGAGAAAGTTTGGGCGATGACGTTAGCATTGCTGATGATGACACTTTGAGGGTGAATTTCTGATATTAGTACAGTATGTAAAATATATAAGTAGCAGATACATCTAACAAGAACCATATATACGCTGCATATAATACGCATAATCCCTTCGTTAATAATTATATAAAAAAACTCCAGTAATTATGATGGTAATAAGCATTTTCGTCCGATATAACCGTGTGATGGAAGTTGTTCGTTTGTCCTGCTTCATATTATATACTTATATATTATATTATACGTGGGTATTATACATGGATATTATATTTCATACGTGTTAGGAGTCTGCTTGGGAGAGTGAGTTTGGTTTTACTTGATAAATGGCTAGTACCCGCTACTAGACACTGGAGGGTGGATGTAAAAAAAATATATATATATTCTATAGTCTATTTCATCTCATCTGACAACGGCCATATGTAAAGTGGCAACATTGCATTGCCAACTCGTGATTGACTGAACAAACATTGTCCTTAACCCTTGACTCGTTGATATCAACATTTAGATTATTCCTTCATTAATTTCACTGTCTGATCCTGAGATGCAAAGAACATCCTCATTTGTTGTTTCATATATACAAGTCATATCCATCTGTTGTATTAAGGACCCTGTACTCGTGTATGAAAATCGGAGGCTTCTGATTCCTCTAGAGCAGTGGTTCCCAAACTTTTTCTGGTCGTTACCCACTTTTCATACATGATCCTTGTCCATGCCCCCCCCCCCACAACCATAACCCGTTAACTGAATAATATGAACATCCTTGCTGATACGTAAGATTCAAGACCAGGTTATCATACAGAATACACAGCTAAGGAAGCCTTAGATTAGAATTATGTTGAGTTAAAATTATCTTGCTTCCCTAATACATCCCCATGTCTTGATTTATGTCAAGAACACAGAATCATATAAAAAAGGATGTATTACTCATGTGTCTGGCAGCAAGGCATTGCACAAACCTGTACTGAACCTGTAAGTTCCCTCCACTGGCTACCTACCCGCTAAACTCCTTTGGTTTTATTTATGCATAGCCTCAGATTATGGCCCCCTACATTCTTCTATAAGGCCCCACAGGGGGCCATGGCCCCCAGTTTGGGAACCACTGCTCTAGATCATGCCACGAAACAAGTTCCTTCCCTATAGGTGGTGTTTCGTGGCAATGTTTAAAGGACTCATTTACCTCCAATTTTCTGACTACATCACAGGGTCCCTTAGCCATATAAACAGACACCAGAAAGTAACATTCAAATCCTAGTCGACCATCTTTAAACGTAAACGAATACAATAGTCCAGTCAATTTTGTTTCTCGAGTTTTACTTAGATAAATAGATATCTGTCTTCATAGGCATTCTTAAGGGGCCTACTCACGAAAAATTCTATTTTATCTGCCATTGGGCTATTTTTGCAATAGCCATCCTTGTAAACCCTGATGTGTCTCCAGTACTTACACAAAGTTTCAGCACATTTTGCGAATTCTTTATCCATTTAAATGGACATTCTTGTGAAGTGGGTGTTTAAAGGGACGACGCGCGATTTAAACACCTCAGCGTCCGTGGCAACCAGAAGTCTCTACGTTTTTTCTGGATTTTATTATGATTTTTTATTGTTTTATTGAGCAGCGACATTTGGCATCTCTCTCGGCTCCTAGCCATTCATACTACTGGCAACGCTCGCAGTGTAGCTCACTGAGCTCAGTAACTTCAAATTTTACCAGTGGAAGTGTTTCGTAGACAAAACCTGTGTTTTCCCTCTCGTTTTTTGCACCATTTTGCCTCTCTACCTTGCCCTAATACCTCTGCAGCATGGGGAAGGTGTCAGGACAGAAAAATATGCAAAGAGAATCGGCTGCCAATGCTTGGTTAGCAAAAAATCCTATAATACAGTCAAGTTGAGTCAACCTCCTCCACCACCATTACCACCTGTAGCTGGTTTTGACGTCTTCATTGAAAAGAAACAGTCAATTAATTAGTGATAAAAGTGTTAGTGAATCTGTGGAAGAGGTGGAATATGTACTTATACCGAAAAAGTTGATTACAGACATAGTCCAATACGTTTGTAAGTGTTGGGGTAGGAATGTGGTAAGATCTACACTGTCTGTTTACATCTTGGAATGTGGGTTCTTCTGAGTGTGTTGGACTCACGTCACCTCGATTTTCTCAAAACGTAAGTTTTATACATTCTCCTCTTAATATTTTCGTAATTTCTTGATTTTTTGAGTATTTTAATCAGCATTGGACATACTAATGCTTGGTCAAGCGATAACAATTATACAGAATTATATAACTTTTGTTAATGCATTACTTTCGTACTCGTGAATGATGTCAGCGGGAAAAATATTAATAGAAAATTAGTTTTTTGAGTAAACAAAATTCGGTTTGACACAATAATAGAAAAAAATATCTACCTATTAATTAATTGGCACAAAGTGCACTTTCGTATGAGAATTAGGTTTCGTTTAATTAGGCCTAAGGCGTACCGGTAGGTGTTCAGAAAAGTGATTTATTATTTATATTTTTTCTCTTTTTTTCTAAGGATGGACTTCACATCATAGTGTTTATCTTTGAGTAAAAATATATGCAGTTTCAATAAAAACAAATAGGTGTTAGCAATGATATTGTTTTGCTAGGCCGATTTCGTGACTGGGGTATTCTAATATTTATTGAATTAAAATGGCATAAGAAGTGTTATAATACAGGCGTAAGTGCGAGGTGAGCTATAGAAAAATAAAAAGCTCCCCTCGTATTTCTGTCTATATTATATCCATTCTTTCTGCAGCCCTTTATATGTGTGGTTAGCAGATCAACCAGAGGTGTTCTTATGCCCTGGAATGAAGTGTGGGAATCGCAATACAGTATATTTGGTAACATTTGTTTTTCCTGTGTCGCTATTATCATTATATTTCTTTGTAAAAATGCGTGTCACTATTACCACTTATATGAAACACTTGTTATTTTCTATGAAAAGATATGGGTGTCACTATCATCACTTGTCACTGTACTTATATTCTCCATGAAAGTATGGGTGTCGTCGAGAACGTGGAGGCTGCACATACACAGTGGAAACAAGTGGGGACTCTTAACGCCCGTAGTTTTAATACATTTGAGGGCCCTTACTGGAGCTCTATGAATTCTCCAAACTTCTCCAGGCAACAGATTCCCTATTCGAAACACTGAAGCGTTTTGTGGCCTGGATTATTTGGAGGGTTCATAGAGCTCCAGTAAGGGCCCTCAAATGTTTTAAAACTACGGGTGTAATTGCCGCCTTGTATGGTTGGCGGTGGAGCGGAGAGGGACACTGAATTAAGGGGGTATCACACTAGCACCGCGTACGAGGTACACGCGGGACTGCCTCCATATCGTCCCGTGAACGAGGACTCTAGGAACCGCGGCGGCATACGCGGGAAAAAGCTGGAATGGATCCCTAGCCAAGACCGTTCCTCGTATACACCACCAAGTCAATAAATAATGTACTTATATAAATTAATTATAAATAAAAAAGGTGGATTAATATAAGAAAACATTTTTGCAATACAAATATTTTCGAACAACAACAAAAAAAACACTTTAAGTAGAAAATACGATGTCGATAGTTTACTGTGTTTACATCCCGTAGTGACGGGTACACGTGTAGTCTTCATTGAATGCAAACATGGACAATAAAATCAAGCCTATGGTAGTGTTTTCTCTTTTCTTCTTCAAAACTATTAATTACAAGGACCAATGCAGTCAAATTGGTCATTATCATCCACAAGATTCATGTTGTTGTTTACGTTTTGTAGCGGTGGTGGTGTGACTCATCTGGTAGCTGCCCGTGGTAGTGTGATAGCTACTGCCCAACCGTTCCTGGTACCTCATACCACCACTCCCGCGTGTACCTCGTACGCGGTGCTAGTGTGACACGCGCTAAACACTTTCCCTTGACTCAGCCATAACAACAGCTAGATACAAACCGCGTCCCCACTGTCGTAAGGACAGCTCCATTCCAGATGAGAAAGAAACATCAAAAGTGGCTGAATTTTCGGGTAATTGGCAACATGGGCTAATGCCTATGCCGGGACTGCCCTAGAGAGTCATCATATACAGATCCCCGGGAGGTGGCTCTGCAGAGTTGGCTCATGCCTATGTCCGGACTGGAGAGGTTAAGAGGTTTATAGAAGAGTAGGTTAAAAGATACTTTTTCTTACTTGGATAACACTTTATATCTAAAAACTTATATTACTATCCTATGTATAGTTTATATATTTCAGTGGAAATTTAATTAAAGTTTGAAAAATCTGTAACAGACCTAAAATCAGCATAATCAACCAGAGTTACAAATTCATGATTAAAACTGGGAATATATTAATCAGCCTTATGATTAGCTCATTTCTCTGGTGGATTGCTTCCCTTAGCAAGACCCGACATACAGAAAGTGACAATCAATGTCGACAGCGCAGTTTTCATTTTGCGTGCCCCCGACATGCTTGTTTTGGCTGGCAACAGAAGGTGTGTGTGAACAGGGACTCCCCAGCCACTAGCAGTCAAATAAAATCTGGATAAGTAAATCCTATATATTGGCTGTAATGTATTCGCATTGCAATGGCGGAAACTGGAGCTCCCAAGCCTTCTTCATGCAGGAACCCAATGCATGGTAGGTGGTACATTCCTTTAGAAAATTAAGTACTAAAATTAATAACATGTAGCATATATATCTGTGTAATTAATTAGTGGTATTTATCGTTTTACGGCTTACGTTATTCCTCGTTATTACTTTGCAGAATTGCAAGGCAAGTACTGTTATAAGAACATGCATAACTTTATGGTTGTTACACCTAAACTTACATGAGTATTTATTGTAATGTAATCAGAATCGTGCAGCCGGTCGGACATCGAGGCAAAAAAAATAGTAAGTGCTTCAGACGTTTCTCTTTAACCGAAGTTCGCGGTTCACTCCTGGGCGAGGTAGCAGTGAAAACACAAACATTTTCCACCTCAGACATGGGCCAGATGCAGGCAGAGGCGAGAGGAGGACTGGCAAAATAATGCTGGCTGTATGTAGAAATTATATTATATTTTATATTTGTCGTCTGCTGTCCAAGCAACACGAAGCTCGCTTGCTTTTCACCAAGTGAGCTTGCTCTGTACTGTTTATGTTGGACGCTTGGATACCAAGCGGTGCCAAGCGGTAACCGTTAAAAGCAAGCCGTCTTCAAATCCAAAGCAACCCAGCTCGGGAGCAGTCTTGGTGCAGCTTGTGTCGTATTTTTGTTGTCCAAGCGTCGGCTTGGGGTACCCAGCGGGCTTGGAGCAAGCCGTATCTGACAACAAAAACAGACCAGATTACGTGGACCCGAACAACTGGCTTGCAGAAGGTAAAATACTGCAACTTTGATTACATGAAAGATTATATAAATAATAAATAATCCTTTTTTGTGTGTTACCTGTAATATATAACTATCCAAAGCAGCCTATACCTCGTTAAATAATACTACATCTTATTACAGCATTATTTTGGTTTATCTAGCACTAATTACAAGTTACATACAATAATCATTTAATAAATTAATTATTTATTATTATTATTATTATTAGCAAATTTCAATTACCTGTCGGCCATATTGTTGTTGTCATGTGACCAAAAGCGAGGCAAGCGGGACCAAGATTGCTCCCGAGCAAGATTTATTTGGATTCGAAGACGGCTTGCTTCCGCTTGGCACCGCTTGGTATCAAACGTCCAACAAAAACAGTACGGTACAGAGCAAGCTCAATTGGTGAAAAGCAAGTGAGCTTGTGTCGCTTGGACAACAAAAACACGACAATATGATGTCACATGACAACAACACTTTGGCCCATAGATAATTGAAATTGGATTAATAATTAGTGCATGTAACTTGTAATCAGTGCCAAATAAACAAAAATGATGTAATAAGATGTTGTAGTAGTATTTAAGGAGGTATAGGCTGCTTGGATATTTTTTGTACATATTAGGATACTATTTAAGAACAAATTCAAGGGATTATTTTATAAGTACAGTAATCAAACTTGCAATTTTTTACCAGTAGCCTACTTACAATTTTCTACCAGTACTTACACTGCTGCAGAGGTCTGTATGTAAATAATATTTATTATTAAAGAAAAATGTGGTTACTCAGTATTATTGATTGTTTACCTAACCATGTGATTTCGGTGAAATTTCAACTTGTGAAAATTGGTATAATAGCCATCAAGTTTTCATTAATAATTAAGTTAAGAGTGTCCAATTTTTGTTGTTTTTTCCCTCCACCTAAACTTGAGATATGAGGCAGTAGCTAGGGTACCTATATCATAATTGTGATGATTTTATTTGAAGATCAGTTGGCCTTCTCTGTGGTTATCTTAAATCTTGCCAAAATGTATTCCTAATATATTTTAATATTAACCCTTTCATTGTTTCCAAGAAACGTCTTGAACTGCTAAAGGAAAAAGACCAGCTGGAGGAGGACATGACTGAAAAAGAACAGTCTGTGGAAGAACAGTCTGCTGAAGAAGAACAGACTGTGGCAGAACAGGATGTTGAAGAATGTCAAGAAGAGACTGTGGAAGAACAGTCTTCTGAAGAGGACAACAATGAGTCTGAAGTTGAGAAAGAGGACAGCAACAAGACAGACGATGAGAAAGAGAACGAGTCAGAAGTTGAGAAAGAGGACAGCAACAAGACAGACGATGAGAAAGAGGACAGTAACAATGAGTCAAGAAATGGGGAAGAAGAAATAGAAGAGTATGAAGCAGAAGTTACCCCCACACCACAGGAGGCCAGTGAATAGCCACAGGAAAAGGAATAGGTGTAGGAAAAGGGGCTTATGTGCCAAGAAACGTTGATGGAACTGAAAGAGAGACTACAAAAAAAGAAGGAAGAAGTTAAGGCAATAAAACAGGAGCAAGAAAAGATGAAGGAGATGTAGAAGGAGATGGAGGAGGATCTGGAAGAGATTAGGGTGAAAGTGGAGACATTGCAAGATGAGGAAAGGGAGTTAATAAGCAAAAAGAAAAAAGATAAAAAGGGAAGTCTTCGAGGGATCTGATGATAAGGATGAGGGACTCGAGGCTGTCAGGAACATTTTTGGTGGTGACATTGACTATGGAGAATTTGGGCACTATGAAAACTGTGAAGGATGTGCAGATGAAGAAAATATTGATGATAGTGAAAATGAGCAAATTAGTAAATCACTCATGGAAAATAGAAAATACTTAAGTAAAGAAAATGATAAACGTGAAGAACTTGAAGTTGAAGAAGGAAATGATGAAGTTGAAGAAGCAAGTGAAGAGGATGATGAAAATGGATGGTGGAAGGAGAATGTAAGCGAAGTAATTATAAAATTTCCACCATGTATTGTAGTGTAGATGTGAGCCCTCCTAAGGGAGAACTCACATCTAAAATTGGAAGGGGGATGTTACGGTGTGACATCTTCACTATGTCACATCGTAGTCTATTTAGATGAAGACATCTCTACTATTAAGTAGAAGATGTCTATTTGTATTTCATTCTATTCCTGTGATTCCAGGCTAGCTCAGAACGAGTTAAGGTCTAGGAGTAATGTAACAGGAATAATAAGAAGAAGGAAAATAGGCACTAGAAAACAATATAAAAGATAATAAAGCTATACAAAAGCTATAAAGTGTCTGATTTATTCCTCTTCTCCCTCATCAAGAGATCTGATTACACGGGCCGTAACAGAATTTGGGGGCCTGACCGGGATTCTCTTTACCAAGATACAGTATTGAGAAGATATTGAGGACTGTTGAGAAGAAAGAAGATTCTCAAGAAGAGAGAAAATATATATTCCTCGAAGTATGGAGAGAAGTGAAGAAGAGTCCACCTTGCTAGGAAGAGCAAAACACTTGCTCGAAGAAGTAAGGAAGGTGAGACCGTCAAGCCTGGAGTTGAATTACTCCAGACTGGATGCTATGTTGCAAGAACTGCGCATGGCCGAGGAGCTACTTGAAGGAAGGTAGGTCTGGAAAAAAATATAGTATTTAGAGATGCGGGCGCCCCTGCAAAGAGAACACAATACTATAGCACGTATCTTTTTGGAAAACAGGAAGAAGCTGATGAAACCAGCAATTGGTGTGGTTCTCCAGTCGGATAAGAAACGTCTTGAACTGCTAAAGGAAAAAGACCAGCTGGAGGAGGACATGACTGAAAAAGAACAGTCTGTGGAAGAACAGTCTGCTGAAGAAGAACAGACTGTGGCAGAACAGGATGTTGAAGAATGTCAAGAAGAGACTGTGGAAGAACAGTCTTCTGAAGAGGACAACAATGAGTCTGAAGTTGAGAAAGAGGACAGCAACAAGACAGACGATGAGAAAGAGAACGAGTCAGAAGTTGAGAAAGAGGACAGCAACAAGACAGACGATGAGAAAGAGGACAGTAACAATGAGTCAAGAAATGGGGAAGAAGAAATAGAAGAGTATGAAGCAGAAGTTACCCCCACACCACAGGAGGCCAGTGAATAGCCACAGGAAAAGGAATAGGTGTAGGAAAAGGGGCTTATGTGCCAAGAAACGTTGATGGAACTGAAAGAGAGACTACAAAAAAAGAAGGAAGAAGTTAAGGCAATAAAACAGGAGCAAGAAAAGATGAAGGAGATGTAGAAGGAGATGGAGGAGGATCTGGAAGAGATTAGGGTGAAAGTGGAGACATTGCAGACAGAGATCTGATGAGGGAGAAGAGGAATAAATCAGACACTTTATAGCTTTTGTATAGCTTTATTATCTTTTATATTGTTTTCTAGTGCCTATTTTCCTTCTTCTTATTATTCCTGTTACATTACTCCTAGACCTTAACTCGTTCTGAGCTAGCCTGGAATCACAGGAATAGAATGAAATACAAATAGACATCTTCTACTTAATAGTAGAGATGTCTTCATCTAAATAGACTACGATGTGACATAGTGAAGATGTCACACCGTAACATCCCCCTTCCAATTTTAGATGTGAGTTCTCCCTTAGGAGGGCTCACATCTACACTACAATACATGGTGGAAATTATATAATTACTTCGCTTACATTCTCCTTCCACCATCCATTTTCATCATCCTCTTCACTTGCTTCTTCAACTTCATCATTTCCTTCTTCAACTTCAAGTTCTTCACGTTTATCATTTTCTTTACTTAAGTATTTTCTATTTTCCATGAGTGATTTACTAATTTGCTCATTTTCACTATCATCAATATTTTCTTCATCTGCACATCCTTCACAGTTTTCATAGTGCCCAAATTCTCCATAGTCAATGTCACCACCAAAAATGTTCCTGACAGCCTCGAGTCCCTCATCCTTATCATCAGATCCCTCGAAGACTTCCCTTTTTATCTTTTTTCTTTTTGCTTATTAACTCCCTTTCCTCATCTTGCAATGTCTCCACTTTCACCCTAATCTCTTCCAGATCCTCCTCCATCTCCTTCTACATCTCCTTCATCTTTTCTTGCTCCTGTTTTATTGCCTTAACTTCTTCCTTCTTTTTTTGTAGTCTCTCTTTCAGTTCCATCAACGTTTCTTGGCACATAAGCCCCTTTTCCTACACCTATTCCTTTTCCTGTGGCTATTCACTGGCCTCCTGTGGTGTGGGGGTAACTTCTGCTTCATACTCTTCTATTTCTTCTTCCCCATTTCTTGACTCATTGTTACTGTCCTCTTTCTCATCGTCTGTCTTGTTGCTGTCCTCTTTCTCAACTTCTGACTCGTTCTCTTTCTCATCGTCTGTCTTGTTGCTGTCCTCTTTCTCAACTTCAGACTCATTGTTGTCCTCTTCAGAAGACTGTTCTTCCACAGTCTCTTCTTGACATTCTTCAACATCCTGTTCTGCCACAGTCTGTTCTTCTTCAGCAGACTGTTCTTCCACAGACTGTTCTTTTTCAGTCATGTCCTCCTCCAGCTGGTCTTTTTCCTTTAGCAGTTCAAGACGTTTCTTATCCGACTGGAGAACCACACCAATTGCTGGTTTCATCAGCTTCTTCCTGTTTTCCAAAAAGATACGTGCTATAGTATTGTGTTCTCTTTGCAGGGGCGCCCGCATCTCTAAATACTATATTTTTTTCCAGACCTACCTTCCTTCAAGTAGCTCCTCGGCCATGCGCAGTTCTTGCAACATAGCATCCAGTCTGGAGTAATTCAACTCCAGGCTTGACGGTCTCACCTTCCTTACTTCTTCGAGCAAGTGTTTTGCTCTTCCTAGCAAGGTGGACTCTTCTTCACTTCTCTCCATACTTCGAGGAATATATATTTTCTCTCTTCTTGAGAATCTTCTTTCTTCTCAACAGTCCTCAATATCTTCTCAATACTGTATCTTGGTAAAGAGAATCCCGGTCAGGCCCCCAAATTCTGTTACGGCCCGTGTAATCAGATCTCTTGATGAGGGAGAAGAGGAATAAATCAGACACTTTATAGCTTTTGTATAGCTTTATTATCTTTTATATTGTTTTCTAGTGCCTATTTTCCTTCTTCTTATTATTCCTGTTACATTACTCCTAGACCTTAACTCGTTCTGAGCTAGCCTGGAATCACAGGAATAGAATGAAATACAAATAGACATCTTCTACTTAATAGTAGAGATGTCTTCATCTAAATAGACTACGATGTGACATAGTGAAGATGTCACACCGTAACACTATGATATGACGATTCCGTCAAATGGTAATTTTTCTGCTATTGTTTTGGTTCGGCAACTTCTGCAAGCCAGTTGTTCGGCTCCACGTAATCTGGTCTGTTTTTGTTGTCGGATACTGCTTGTTCCAAGCCCGCTTAGTACCCAAAGCCGACGCTTGGGAACAGCTTCGATCAAACTGGCAAATTATCACAGCCCACGCAACACACTTAACTAAACATTTTTTCACCACCGAGAAAGGATTCTCCTACTGTCATTTGTCGGCTTCTCCTTCTAGCCGGAGACATTAAAAGCAGCCGAGGACCAACCAACGAACACACACGTCTGACATTCCCAAAACACAGCAAACAGAAAATGGATTCAATTTAATGCAAACACTACACAAACATACAAACCTTTCCCGCATGTCCCATACCTCTACCAACACCAAAACCTCCATCACCAATATCATCACTCCCACCTCCATCAACCGGAGTTTGCATTGTGTTCGAGGGTTAACTAGTGGAAAATAATACAATACATTATTATTTAGAGAAATGTAAATAAAAAAGAGATCCTCCCTTGACCCAAGGTGCTTGAATATATTAGCAGTTTTCCTTTATATAAACTTTTAAGTGCGAAACTTATTAAATATATATCAGCCATGCCCTAACCACTAGGCTATTAGGAGGATCTCGATTCTTTTGGGGATTGATTGAGTTTTATAGTTCACAATGTTTCTGCTGCTCTAGTTTATTTTACGATATCATGAAATGGAGAGGCAATAGTTGTGATCATTGTGCTTGAGCGTGCGCCTCATAGCAGAGGGTCATGGGACTGAAAATGTTTGTATAGGAAAGTTAGACAGTCTGGCCGAGCAGTCCCAAGTCTGGCTGACCGAAGCCGCACAGATACTCGGACCCCCCAAATGGCAACAAACGATCTCGTCGGCTACCCAGAAGGAATGAGAAATAGTAAAATAGACAGGCAGAACAGGCCAGGGTGTGGTAGAGGAAGCCAGATTCCTCGTTTCTGGATAGAAAATGTGTGGGTAGACTTCTACATCCACCCCTGAAGTAATGGGTAGTGAAGATGTTGACTATTGGTTACAGTTAGTGTATATCCTTCCATAAAACTATAGAAGGTTGGTGTCAGGAAGGAAAATAAACCCAACTGAACCCACAGTGAATTAACCACATAACAGGCAGATGTTAACTAACCGGAGCTTATATTGTAGGTGACAGTTAGGTAATGGAAAATGATAGTACACGTTATAGGAAAATTTAATTAAGAAAAAGGGATCCTCTCTTGGTCCATGAGATTAAGGTGCTTGAGTAAACAAAAGAACAAATGTTGTGTTATCAATCAATCAATGTATCTTATTTTCCAAACTTTAAAAAAATCTCAAACTCTCCAAAACTCTTAAAAAAAACTTCCCAAACTTCAAAAAAAATCTCAAAAAATATTCCATGTTCATTCCATGATAAAATGTGGCATCTTCACTACCCGGTGTGGCAGCGTGATAAGTGTTAGCATCTTCACTATTAAGTGGTGGGGGGGTGGGGGGGGGTGGAGGGGCGAGTGAAGCCAGCCACGATTGGGGGGGGTGGAGGGATGAGCAAAGCGAGCCGCGAGTGGGGGAGGGGGCGAGCGAAGCGAGCAGCGCAGCAGGCAAAAGCACCCACGGCGCAGCCGTGTTGGGCGAAGCCCAGTGCTTGTTGTAGTAAAATTGCATGAGTTGTGAAAGGAGCTTTACACCTAAACAAACAAAAATTATGTATGGAAAGACAAACTTCCACATCCACCCAATTATTAATTACAGTTATATTCTTCCCTAAACCTATGGAAGGGTGGTTGGTGTCAGAAAGGGCATTTAACTGGCTGTTAAACCAAACCAATTGGTCCCACAGTGAATGAAGTATAAAAGGGAGCCGAGATAACAGGTAGAAGTTTATCAACTGGAGTTTGTATTGTTGGCGAGGGTTAACAAGTGGAAAATAATACAACATAGTTATTTATTTACAGAAATGTATATAAAAAAAGAGATCCTCCTTTGACCCATGATTTTAGGGTGCTTGAAAATCAACAACAATTAAGCCTCTAGGTTTTAATCCAGACAAAGTTGGTCATTATAACCATCTATGCCCTAACCACTAGGCCATGAGGTGGACCTCAATCCTTTTTGGGATTGATTGAGTTTTATAGTTCAATGTTTCTGCTGCTCTAGTTTATTTTACAAACTCATGAAATGGAGAAGCAATAGTTGTGGTCATTGTGCCTGACAGTGAGCCCCATAGCAGAGGGTCTTGGGACTGTACATCTTTGGATAGGAAAGTACTTTTAATAGATGAGAATGATTCACTGAGGAGTGCATTCTCCTCTGTACCCGTTGTCCATGTAAGCAGTAGGAAATTTGTATGGGATGAGAAAGGGGCTTCTGACCTAAAGCATTAAAGAGAATGTGTGGGTAGATTTCTACACCCACCCATCAAGTAATGGGTAGTGAAGATGTTGTGTTATCCTTTTAGCATCTTGGTGTGAAAGTCAAATTGGTCAATGTTATTAACCAACCACTAGGCTATGAGAAAGACCACATTATTGTTCGGGATTGATTGGATTTTATAATTCACAATGCTTCTGCCCTGAGAGTGACGTGTATACATAAGGTGTCGTCATCTAGTGGGACAGAAGAGAAGCTACGGTACCAACATCACCACGAAGCTCCACTCTCTCATCTGGTGCGACACCCAATAATCTCGAGGCCTCGCAAGAGTCACGGGCTACTGACAGCTTACAGCCCCCAGGTTGAGGTATATAAAAATAAAAAAAAAATTGTTACATATGTCGGTTGCGTGTATACACCTATATGCAACCATAGATAAGTGTTAACATCTTCACTATTAAGTGGAAGAGACATTGCATTTTATATTTAGCAGAGATAAGTATTAACATCTTCACTACCTGGTGTGACATCTGATTGGGGGGTGGGTGGAGGGGCGAGCGAAGCGAGCCGCGCCGCAGGCAAAAAGCACCCGCGGCGCAGCCATGGTGGGCGGAGCCCAGTGCTTGTGTAAATAAAAAAGAGATCCTCCTTTGACCCATGATTTTAAGGAGCTTGAATATCAACAATAGCGAATGCAGTTATTGAATTAAGCTTCTAGATGTTAACTTAGACAAAGTTGATCATTATAACCAACTATGCCCTAACCACTAGGCCATGAGGAGGACCTCAATCCTTTTGGGGAATGATTGAGTTTTATAGTTCACAATGTGTCTTTTTCTCTAGTTTATTTTCCCCCCAACGGGAACCGCCTTGATGTGGTGGGGGGCTTGTGTGTCTCTGGGACCTGGCGAGCTATACTAAAGGGGGCTCAGGCCCCTGCTCTGCCCCGATTTGGGGAGAGAGTGTTTCCCATGCTAGGAAGGTCGCTAGTGAGAGACCAGACTAAGGCTGCTTTCACACGAGCGTTCGGGAACGCGACGTTTTAGCATTCAATGGAGTTAAATGGAACCTTTCACACGACGCGTTGCACGCGAGTCGAACGCGGCTCAGACGTCCAAGCCAGCAAGGACGCGCGCGTCGTCACTGGCTACTGGTGGCAATGAGCGCTTGCACACGAGCGTCTAGGTACGACGCGTACAGGCAGGCACCGCTGTCGTTGACCATCTCTCTCAGCTCAGTGAGAGCCTAGAGACCTCTGCTAGTTCTGCTCAAACCTTACACACAGATGGATGTATGGTGCTTGTGGGTACTACATTTGTGTACAGTACACTGGCAGCAATTATTTCTGGTGTGTAGTACATTCAAGTATGATATATATTAATTGATAGTAAATATGCATATATATTTCAGCATAATAATTGTTATAAGGCACAGTTCATGTATGTATACATCATGTAGCCTAATAAAATTAATGAACTTGGTGGGAAAGGAGGGTGGAGGTAGGGGCCTGTCAAAATTGAAACGCGGACGCGTAGCAAGCGCGTGTCGAAACCGGGTACTAAAATCTGACGCGTTTCCGAACGCGCGTCGAACGCGCGTACAAAAACGCTCGTGTGAAAGCAGCCTAATTAGTTCCCATCTTTAAGTTCTTCAACTGTCTCTCTTTTCTTTTCATTCCCTTCCTGCTTGCTGTCACACCTCTCTATCACCTTTTTTCTGGCGCTATAGGACCTCGATGTTGCGGCGCCTAATATCCATCAATCAATCTAGTTTATTTTACAAAATAATGAAATGGAGAAGCAATAATTGTGGTCATTGTGCCTGAGTGTGCGCCCCATAGCTCTAGAATCCTAGAGGGTCTTGGGACTATAAATTTTTGGATACGAAAGTTTTTTTAATAGATGAGAATGATTCACTGAGGAGTGCATTCTCCTCTGCACCCGTTGTCCATGTAAGCAGTAGGAAATTTGTATGGGATGAGAAAGGGGCTTCAGACCTAAAGCATTAAATGGGTAGTGAAGATGTTAACTAACCGGAGCTTACATTGTAGGCGAGAGTTAGGTAATGGAAAATAATAATACACAAAAGAATAAATGCTGTGTTATCCTTTTAGCATCTTGGTGTGAAAGTCAAATTGGTCAATGTTATTAACCAACCACTAGGCTATGAGAAAGACCACATTATTGTTCGGAATTGATTGGACTTTATAGTTCACAATGCTTCTGGTGCTTTACTTTATTTTACGAAATCATGAAATAGAGAAGCAATGGTTGTGGTACTTGTGCCTGAAAGTGAGCCCCACAGCAGAGGGTCTTTGGACTGCAAATATTCGGATTGGAAAGGTAGTTAAACAGATGAGTGATTCACTGAGGAGTGGTGCATTTCTCTCAGCACCCATTGCTCATGTGAGCAGTAGTAAAATGGCATGAGTTGTGAAAGGAGCTTTAGACGTGAAGCAACAAAAATTATGTATGGAAAGACAATCAACCCAACAATTAATTACAGTTATATTCTTCCCTAAACTTATGGAAGGGTGGTTGGTGTCAGAAAGGGTATTTAACTGGCTGCTAAACCAAAGCAATTGGTCCCACAGTGAATGAAGTATAAAAGGGACCCGAGATAACGGGTAGAAGTTTATCAACTGGAGTTTGTATTGTTGGCGAGGGTTAACAAGTGGAAAATAATACAACACATTATTATTTAAAGAAATGTAAATAAAAAAGAGATCCTCCTTTGACCCATGATTTTAGGGTGCTTGAATATCAACAACAGCGAATGCCGTTATTCAATTAAGCCTCTAGGTTTTAATCCAGACAAAGTTGGTCATTATAACCATCTATGCCCTAACCACTAGGCCATGAGGTGGACCTCAATCCTTTTTGGGATTGATTGAGTTTTATAGTTCAATGTTTCTGCTGCTCTAGTTTATTTTACAAACTCATGAAATGGAGAAGCAATAGTTGTGGTCATTGTGCCTGACAGTGAGCCCCATAGCAGAGGGTCTTGGGACTGTACATCTTTGGATAGGAAAGTATTTTTAATAGATGAGAATGATTCACTGAGGAGTGCATTCTCCTCTGTACCCGTTGTCCATGTAAGCAGTAGGAAATTTGTATGGGATGAGAAAGGGGCTTCTGACCTAAAGCATTAAAGAGAATGTGTGGGTAGATTTCTACACCCACCCATCAAGTAATGGGTAGTGAAGATGTTGTGTTATCCTTTTAGCATCTTGGTGTGAAAGTCAAATTGGTCAATGTTATTAACCAACCACTAGGCTATGAGAAAGACCACATTATTGTTCGGGATTGATTGGATTTTATAATTCACAATGCTTCTGCCCTGAGAGTGACGTGTATACATAAGGTGTCGTCATCTAGTGGGACAGAAGAGAAGCTACGGTACCAACATCACCACGAAGCTCCACTCTCTCATCTGGTGCGACACCCAATAATTTCGAGGCCTCGCAAGAGTCACGGGCTACTGACAGCTTACAGCCCCCAGGTTGAGGTATATAAAAATAAAAAAAAATTGTTACATATGTCGGTTGCGTGTATACACCTATATGCAACCATAGATAAGTGTTAACATCTTCACTATTAAGTGGAAGAGACATTGCATTTTATATTTAGCAGAGATAAGTATTAACATCTTCACTACCTGGTGTGACATCTGATTGGGGAGGGGGAGGGGCGAGCGAAGCGAGCCGCGCCGCAGGCAAAAGCACCCGCGCAGCCATGGTGGGCGGAGCCCAGTGCTTGTGTAAATAAAAAAGAGATCCTCCTTTGACCCATGATTTTAAGGAGCTTGAATATCAACAATAGCGAATGCAGTTATTGAATTAAGCTTCTAGATGTTAACTTAGACAAAGTTGATCATTATAACCAACTATGCCCTAACCACTAGGCCATGAGGAGGACCTCAATCCTTTTGGGGAATGATTGAGTTTTATAGTTCACAATGTGTCTTTTTCTCTAGTTTATTTTACAAAATAATGAAATGGAGAAGCAATAATTGTAGTCATTGTGCCTGACAGTGCGCCACATAGCAGAGAGTCTTGGGACTGTACATTATTGGATAGGAAAGTTTTTCTTAATAGATGAGAGTGATTCACTGAGGAGTGCATTTTCCTCTGTACCCGTTGTCCATGTAAGCAGTAGGAAATTTGTATGGGTCGTGAAAGGGGCTTCTTACCTGAAGTAATAAAGAAAATGTGAGGGTAGACTTCTACACCCACCCATCAAGTAATAGGTAGTGAAGATGTTGACTATTGGTTACAGTTACTGTATATCCTTCCATAAAACTATAGAAGGTTGGTGTCAGGAAGGAAAATAAACCCAACTGACCCCACAGTGAATTAATCATAGCCCAAATAACAGGCACCCACATCTTAACGTCCTCCCACCCACTCACCCACTACCCACCTACTACCTACCAACCCACATCTTACATCTTACCTACCCACCCACATCTGTTAATACTTATCTCTGCCAAATATTAAGGGCAATGTCTCTTGTATCTCTGGGGAATAGGGATGATGAAACATTTTTTTAATATACATGATGATGATGATTGATTGATTGATGATGATGATGATGATGATGATGATAACACAACATATGTTCTTTTGTTTACTCAAGCACCTTAATCTCATGGACCTATGAGAGGATCTCTTTTTTTTCTTAATTAAATTTTCCAAAATAACGTATACTATTATTTTCCATTACCTAACTGTCACCTACAATGTAAGCTCTGGTTAGTTAACATCTGCCTGTTATTTGGGCTATGGTTAATTCACTGTGGGGTCAGTTGGGTTTATTTTCCTTCCTGACACCAACCTTCCTTAGTTTTATGGAAGGATATACAGTAACTGTAACCAATAGTCAACATCTTCACTACCTATTACTTGATGGGTGGGTGTAGAAGTCTACCCTCACATTTTCTTTATTGCTTCAGGTAAGAAGCCCCTTTCACGACCCATACAAATTTCCTACTGCTTACATGGACAACGGGTACAGAGGAGAATGCACTCCTCAGTGAATCACTCTCATCTATTAAAAAAAAACTTTCCTATCCAAAGATGTACAGTCCCAAGACCCTCTGCTACGTGGCGCACTGTCAGGCACAATGACTACAACTATTGCTTCTCCATTTCATTATTTTGTAAAATAAACTAGAGAAAAAGACACATTGTGAACTATAAAACTCAATCATTCCCCAAAAGGATTGAGGTCCTCCTCATGGCCTAGTGGTTAGGGCATAGTTGGTTATAATGATCAACTTTGTCTAATTTAACATCTAGAAGCTTAATTCAATAACTGCATTTGCTGTTGTTGATATTCAAGCTCCTTAAAATCATGGGTCAAAGGAGGATCTCTTTTTTATTTACACAAGCACTGGGCTCCGCCCACCATGGCTGCGCCGCGGGTGCTTTTGCCTGCGGCGCTCGCCCCTCCACCCCCCCCCCAATCAGATGTCACACCAGGTAGTGAAGATGTTAATACTTATCTCTGCTAAATATAAAATGCAATGTCTCTTCCACTTAATAGTGAAGATGTTAACACTTATCTATGGTTGCATATAGGTGTATACACGCAACCGGCATATGTAACAATTTATTTTTATTTTTATATACCTCAACCTGGGGGCTGTAAGCTGTCAGTAGCCCGTGACTCTTGCGAGGCCTCGAGATTATTGGGTGTCGCACCAGATGAGACAGTGGAGCTTCGTGGTGATGTTGGTACCGTAGCTTCTCTTCTGTCCCACTAGATGACGACACCTTATGCATACATGTCACTCTCAGGGGAGAACAGCTACACCGTCACTCACAGCATCTTGGAATATGGTCTGGCATCTTCTATGTTGTGAGTTGACGACGATACACCCACGACAAGTGTAACGGAATTACCACGTAAACAACCTTCAGTTGTTTTTTTACTTATTATTTAGAGTTTTATCTTTTATTTAGAAAAGTTTTATTTTTATATATACTTAGATTTCTCTAAATAATAATGTTGTATTATTTTCCACTTGTTAACCCTCGCCAACAATACAAACTCCGGTTGATAAACTTTTACCTGTTATCTCGGCTCCCTTTTATACTTCATTCACTGTGGGATCAATTGGTTTGGTTTAACAGCCAGTTAAATGCCCTTTCTGACACCAACCACCCTTTCATAAGTTTAGGGAAGAATATAACTGTAATTAATTGTTGGGTGGATGTCTTTCCATACATAATTTTTGTTGCTTCATGTCTAAAGCTCCTTTCACAACTCATGCCATTTTACTACTGCTCACATGAGCAATGGGTGCTGAGAGAAATGCACCACTCCTCAGTGAATCACTCATCTGTTTAACTACCTTTCCAATCCGAATATTTGCAGTCCAAAGACCCTCTGCTGTGGGGCTCACTTTCAGGCACAAGTACCACAACCATTGCTTCTCCATTTCATGATTTCGTAAAATAAAGTAAAGCACCAGAAGCATTGTGAACTATAAAATCCAATCAATCCCGAACAATAATGTGGTCTTTCTCATAGCTTAGTGGTTGGTTAATAACATTGACCATTAGCCTCTGGCTAGCACAGTGGTAAAGTCTGTGGCTGCAATTCCGTAGCCCAGCGTTCGATCCTTGCTCGGGACACTGTTAAAAATACCACTGATGCCAGAGGTTACCACCCCTGTGAGCAGGGGGTGGGGGGTTTGAGTCAGCTGTCTGAGGTCTTCCTGCTTAGTCAGCCATAGCCGAAAGCTGACTCGGGTCTCACGTGGGTGGAGTTGGTTGCTGGGCCATACATTACATCCTTGTGATGTGTGCTATATTGTGTTTCATACACACAGTGTGTGCTACACTCTGTCCCAGTGACTGCCACTCGCTGGCACCTTTAATAACCTTTTAATAACCAGTTTGACTTTGACACCAAGATGCTAAAAGGATAACACAACATCTTCACTACCCATTACTTGATGGGTGGGTGTAGAAATCTACCCACACATTCTCTTTAATGCTTTAGGTCAGAAGCCCCTTTCTCATCCCATACAAATTTCCTACTGCTTACATGGACAACGGGTACAGAGGAGAATGCACTCCTCAGTGAATCATTCTCATCTATTAAAAATACTTTCCTATCCAAAGATGTACAGTCCCAAGACCCTCTGCTATGGGGCTCACTGTCAGGCACAATGACCACAACTATTGCTTCTCCATTTCATGAGTTTGTAAAATAAACTAGAGCAGCAGAAACATTGAACTATAAAACTCAATCAATCCCAAAAAGGATTGAGGTCCACCTCATGGCCTAGTGGTTAGGGCATAGATGGTTATAATGACCAACTTTGTCTGGATTAAAACCTAGAGGCTTAATTGTTGTTGATTTTCAAGCACCCTAAAATCATGGGTCAAAGGAGGATCTCTTTTTTTATATACATTTCTGTAAATAAATAACTATGTTGTATTATTTTCCACTTGTTAACCCTCGCCAACTATACAAACTACAGTTGATAAACTTCTACCTGTTATCTCGGCTCCCTTTTATACTTCATTCACTGTGGGGCCAATTGGTTTTGTTTAACAGCCAGTTAAATGCCCTTTCTGACACCAACCACCCTTCCATAAGTTTAGGGAAGAATATCAATCATCAATCAATCATCAATGTATATTAAAAATTACAACCTTTTCAAACTTTCAAAAACGCTCATTTTTTCAATCATTTTTTTCAATTTTTAACGATTCCAAGATAAAATGTTTCATCTTCACTATTCCCCAGAGATACAAGAGACATTGCCCTTTATATTTGGCAGAGATAAGTATTAACAGATGTGGGTGGGTAGGTAAGATGTGGGTTGGTAGGTAGTAGGTGGGTAGTGGGGGGGGCGGGAGGACGTTAAGATGTGGGTGGGTAGGAAAGATGTGGGTGGTAGGTAGGTAGGTTAGATGTGGGTGGTAGGTAGTAGGTGGGTAGTGGGGGGGTGGCCTTTTCACTACTACCTCACTACTTGACATCTTCACTACCTGATGTGACATCAGATTGGGGGGGGGGGCGAGCGGGGGTAGAGGGGCGAGCGCAGCTAGCCGCGATTTTGGTGCGGAGGGCGAGCGAAGAGAGCGGCGAGCGGGGGCCGAGCGCAGCGAGGTGCAAGCGGAGCGAGCAGCGCCGCTGGCAAAAGCACCCACGGCGTAGCCGTGGGTGGGCGAAGCCCAGTGCTTGTAACTGTAATTAATAATTGGGTGGATTAGGAAGTTTGTCTTTCCATACATAATTTTTGTTTGTTTAGGTGTAAAGCTCCTCTCACAACTCATGCAATTTTACTACAACAAGCACTGGGCTTCGCCCACCTGTTGTGTGTGTATTTTATGTTACATATGTCGGTTGCGTGTATACACCTATATGCAACCATAGATAAGTGTTAACATCTTCACTATTAAGTGGAAGAGACATTGCATTTTATATTTAGCAGAGATAAGTATTAACATCTTCACTACCTGGTGTGACATCTGATTGGGGGGGTGGGTGGAGGGTCGAGCGCCGCAGGCAAAAGCACCCGCGGCGCAGCCATGGTGGGCGGAGCCAGTGCTTGTGTAAATAAAAAAGAGATCCTCCTTTGACCCATGATTTTAAGGAGCTTGAATATCAACAATAGCGAATGCAGTTATTGAATTAAGCTTCTAGATGTTAACTTAGACAAAGTTGATCATTATAACCAACTATGCCCTAACCACTAGGCCATGAGGAGGACCTCAATCCTTTTGGGGAATGATTGAGTTTTATAGTTCACAATGTGTCTTTTTCTCTTGTTTATTATACAAAATAATGAAATGGAGAAGCAATAATAATAATAATTGTAGTCATTGTGCCTGACAGTGCGCCACATAGCAGAGGGTCTTGGGACTGTAAATTATTGGATAGGAAAGTTTTTCTTAATAGATGAGAGTGATTCACTGAGGAGTGCATTCTCCTCTGTACCCGTTGTCCATGTAAGCAGTAGGAAATTTGTTATGTTAACTGAGTTGGTAACTGTGTGTGTGGAAGGTGTCATGCGAGAATGAAATACGAGAATATAATGTTTTGGTGTTATAATGCCTTACTTTTACAATATGTTACAATGGGTTACAATACCTTAGTGTTACAATGTGTTACAATATGTTACAATACCTTATTGTTACAATGCGTTACAATGCCTTACTGTTACGATGGGTTACAATGTGTTGCAATACCTTAATGTTACAATGTGTTACAATGGGTTTCAGTACCTTAGTGTTACAATGTGTTACAATACCTTAGTGTTACAATGTGTTACAATACCTTAGTGTTACAATGAGTTACAATAAGTTACAATGTCATAGTGTTACAATGTCATAAGACTCGGCCACACAGTACCGAGACATGGTTTGAGACATGTTCAAAACATTGCTTCAGTCATGTTGGGATTCATGCTCGATATGTCTCGTTTGGACGTTCAAATTCTCTATCATGTTTCGAGACACTGCAGTGTGGACGTTTGGTGGCCGGGAACAAGTGTGTGGAGAACCAGTTGTGTCAACATTCCCCACCTGAGCAGACGTATGTACAGTCACGAGCTGATGGAACGGACATACTTGAAACGGGCCCCGCACAGTGCATAAGATAAGATGTGAAGTGGCGTGAGCTGCCTAATGTGGGGCTCGTTTCAAGTGTGTCCGTTCCATCAGCTCACAACAGTACACCCACCTACAAAAGCTCTGTCGCCTCATCAAATGGTTCTTGAAGTTTGGGGTTTAATGACTCGTGAATCAAAACACAATACACAACAACATTTTCCAATTGTGAAGCTTGTGGGGTTCATGACTCTGTGGATGAGGCGACAGAGCATTTGTTGGTGGGTGAACACTGCAGTCCTATACGGCATTGGCATGGAGTGGTGACGGGACTTGGTGCTGCAGTAATTGACGTGTACCGTGCTAATCCTATACTCTAACATTCTACCAACCCATGTTATAAAGACACAAACAAAAAGTGTGATACATTTTTTTTTTTACATATGTTCCGACACTGGGCATAGGTTTCATCAAGCCCGTTACCGTGGCCCAGGTCAACTGCTCACACACACACATCACGACTTCCGAACTGGTACCCAGCCACAGAGAGAGGGAAGTGAGGGTAATACCCAAATACTGCAGCTGTTATGGTACCAGCGAGGGTGTTATGGTACCAGTGAGGGTGTTATGGTACCAGTGAGGGTGTTATGGTACCAGTGAGGGTGTTATGGTACCAGTGTGTGTGTTATGGTACCAGTGAGGGTGTTATGGTACCAGTGTGTGTGTTATGGTACCAGTGTGTGTGTTATGGTACCCATGGTACCAGTGAGGGTGTTTTACGACGTTCGGTGGCCTTATAGTTAGTGCCTGATACTCAAATCGGAAGAGTAAATATTCTCAGGGTCTCACCTGAGAGGATCGATCTCTCGACCTCTAGATTATGAGTCCAGAACACTAACCACTCGGCCATTGGTGCCGAATTGAATGTGGACAGACTCGAGGTGATGAAAAGGATAAGACACACTAACAGTACAATTCGGACGGGAATTAAGGAAAATGAAGGTTAAATCTGGTAGTGGAAGTGATGAAGTGTTAAATCTGGTAGTGGAAGTGATGAAGTGTTAAATCTGGTAGTGGAAGTGATGAAGTGTTAAATCTGGTAGTGGAAGTGATGAAGTGTACAAGGGTAACTGGTTTGACTTTAACAGCCTGACTTTCTTCATGGATAAAATGTAACCGAGGTCAACATCAGAAGCTGGAATAAAGGTAAGTAACATATCATACTTTCCTTATTTAGTATACATAATAATTGCGTACGTAGCTACTGCATGAGTTTCCTTACTGTACAGTTGAACACGAGTTTCCGTGGCTCACTTCTGTATAAGCCACAACACCCGGTCCCACTCTTACTGCGCGGTGAGTTCCTGTGTACAGCCCCGCTCATCACTAAGATGCCAACCATCGCTGACTGTCTGAATTCGAAGTCAGTTTTGTCAAGACATTCATTTTAACGTAATATTGACGTTAAAAAAATGATACCTTAAATCACTTTAATAATACATGATCATAATGAGAGGGAAATATATTTGAGCTATGTATAGAAATAATGCCAGATAAGAGACAATTAAGTATGACAGAAAAAGGTGACATTGTCCTCTGTCTGCCTTGAATTGTACAATGCATTCTGTTCTCAGTCCTAGTGTCTGTTCAAAATTTGTGTTCCACTAGCCTCTATCTATCTATTTCTATATGTCTATCTATCGCTATTTCTATCTATTTATCTAACTATCTATTTAGCTATCTATCTTTATTTCTATCTATATATGTAACTATCTCTATCTATCTATCTATTTCTATCTATCTATCTATCTATCTATTTCTATCTATCTAAGCATAAGAGGCCAAATGGAACAAAAGTTTTGAACAGAGTATAGTGTATGTGTAGTTCCTTTTTCAGTGTGGAATCCGTTATCCTCCAAGTGTTCTGAGTTTCCTGTTTATTATTTTTTCAATTTTGTTGTTGTCGTCTTTTTATTGCTTCGTCTGGGAGATGTTTCATGATCGTTTTGTTTATGCCGCCGCTGTTACCTGGCCAAGTTTTCCTCATTCTTCTTATGTGATTATTTATTTTTATCCTTCATTTATTTCGTCGGTCAGTTGGACGTGTATGTCGTTTAGTCTGTCCCTGTTGGAAGTAGGGTATGAAGTGGTTCGGTCTATGTTCGGTCTATGTTTTCTGCTGGGAATTCTTCATCATCATCATCCTGGAAAACATTAAGGGGAGAGTAGACTTTTGATTGACTGGAGTGCCTTGATTCCTCCAAAGTATATCAGGAAACAGGTCCAGATGAAGAAAAATAATGGTGGCCTGTTGCTGGGAATAGTATGGAGGAATCATTATCTCCACAAATGCCTAAAATATACCCTCCCCTTAAGTTAAGATATTCGAAACATTCATATTTTTCACTCTATGGATATGAATGTTTCGAATTTTTTAACTTATGGATCGGGATTCGAATTTCTGACTGGCCCAACATTGTCAACGCGAGGGGAGTGGAGCCAACTGTCCTGAGAATGTTTTTATTTTTCTCCAAAATGTTTCAGCATTTTTGTATTTTTATATTCTGCAGCAGTTTAAGGACCTTGTGATCGTTTATGAGGCCATGTGACTTCTGATTCCTCCTGACTATGCCGTGAAACAAGCTCCTTCCAAATAGGTGAGTGTCCATCCATGTACAGTTGGTGAACAAAGTATCTGTACACCGTTGACGACTTCTGGTAACAATGTCAGTGATAAACACGTTAGGAATAGATAACATTTATTCATTACTACATAAGGATAACTGATATTGGGTGACGTCGACCACCAACCACAGACACTGAAATAAAAGTGTTCCTTCAATTCATAAAGACTTTCTCTCATTGATGTGTTTACTTTTGGGGATGTTGCCAGAAGACGCCAACAGTGTTCACATACATTATTCCCAACTGTACAGTCGTGGTCAATAATAATCATCCACATATGGGTATCTCAAACAGTTGGTACTATCTAATGTTTTCACGTTCAAGATATGATGTTATTGTTTTAAGGGGGTGTGGGAGTAGGGGACAGGCTTGGAGGAGGACTAGGGGGGTGCGGGAATAGGGGGACAGGCTTGGGGTTGATAGAAAGCATGTCCCCCTATTCCTGCACCCCCCTAACCCCCCCAAGCCTGTCCCCCTACTCCTGCACCCCCCAAAACCCCCCCAAGCCTATCCCCCTACTCCTGCACCCCCCAAAACCCCCCCAAGCCTGTCCCCCTATTCCCACACACCCTTAAGTAGTGTTTAGCTACTTGTATTAAATCAAAGGAGTTTATTGAAAAGTTTATCAGCTATGGAACAGAGGAAAGCTGTCAAACTCTTACGTGAGTTACCCCTATATGGATGATTATATGTGACTGTGACTGTATGTGTGTTTGTGTTCTGGGTGCTGCGAATTGTATCATGCTTGTGTTTGTTTCGTTCACAATCGTACCCCAAGAGATGAGTTGCCCGGTTTGTTATTATTATTATCATTATCATTATCATTATCATTATCATTATCATTATCATTATCATTATTATTATTATTATTATTATTATTATTATTGTTGTTATTGTTATTGTTATTGTTATTATTATTATTGTTGTTATTGTTATTATTATTATTATTATTATTATTATTATTATTATTATTATTATTATTATTATTATTATTATTATTATTATTATTATTATTATTATTATTATTATTATTATTATTATTATTATTATTATTATTATTATTATTCATTTGCTTCTTGATTTTTATTGTATTTTCTGCCTCTTATTATTATTTATGTGCGTCTTGCTCTTGCGTCTCTCCTATCCTTTTTGTGCGTCAGAATGATGCATCTGGGTCTCTTAAGGGGGTGCGGGAATAGGGGGGCAGACTTGGGGGGGGGGGGGGGGTGCGGGAGTTTGCTTCTTTACCGTCCACATCCCGACGTTATCTTTGCTCCAACAACAACAACAACAACAACATATCAATATTCTGTAGGTTGGTTACTACAAAGGTCAAGTCAACATAATTATATTCTCACGGGACAACAACTGAAGTTTATTTGTTGGTTGGTTGGTTGGTTGTAGGCATATGAAACAGTCACATCTGAAATGGAGGGGGCCCTTCATGGAGCTTAATTGGGTTAGGATGAGACTGTGTGTGTGTGTGTGTGTGTGTGTGTGTGTGTAGAAGCAACGCGTGAAGGACCCGTTTGAAATGTGTGTGTGTGTGTGTGTGTGTGTGTGTGTGTCAGACTGTCTGTTTTTTTTTTTTGCATGTGTCGGTAAATGTACAGCCACAGTCATAAGTAGACAGAAAGAAATCTAAATGCCTAATCTGTATCATCAATACCTTACACTCTCATCCATTCTTTCATTTATTCAAGGCTTACAACATACCCATTACTCACACATACACGTTACTCACTCACAGATTCACCTTACACACTCACAGATACACCTTTAACACCTTACTCATTCACTGATACACCTTACACACTCACAAATACACCTTACACACTCACAGATTCACCTTACACACTCACAGATACACCTTACACACTCACACATACGCATTACACACTCACACATACACCTATTACAATTTACATATTTGATCGCATATACACACGTCCATTTCATAGCAAACACACCTTACAGAAAGGGAGGAAATCTTTTGTTGATAAAATGTAGGGCTACTGATTACTCCAGTGGTATTAATAAGAAGTGATCTGTTTCGTGGCATAATTTGTGATCGTGTATAAATCATGGAGGCTTCTGATTCCACCTACCCACGCCACGAAACAAGCTCCTTCCTTCCTTAGTAGTGATGTTTCCTGGCAATGTTTGAAGGACTTGTTTATCTTCAATTTTCTGACTACATCACAAAATAATCCCCAACCTCTCTTACTTGGCACACCATGTTGACTAATATATATATTTTTTTTTCTCTCGTCCACAGGTAAGGTTCTCATGAGGAGGTTGGAGGAGGGACGATGAATGTGAGTAAAAATTTATATGGTAAACTGAAGGAAGAACGGAAGGAGAGAGAGAGAGAGAGAGAGAGAGAGAGAGAGAGAGAGAGAGAGAGAGAGAGAGAGAGAGAAAGAGAGAACGTACAGTACGACTGACCACTATAATTCGTAAACACACTGCATGTTGTTTTCAAGAGTTTACAACATACAGAAAATATGTAAGACTATGTAACAGCAACACAACATTATTATTAGTTTTGTCGTGAGCTTATAGTGTATTTTCGCGACCGTGCTCCAGGCTGTTACAGTTAATTAAGGTATTTATAGACCTTCCCTACACTGTGAGCAGTCTATAACTTCCTCCCTGTGCTATAGTTGAGTTGATGCTATTACACTCGCGCTCTCTCACTCTGCTACCCGACATATAAGAAAACGTATAAATGTATTGCAATAACTAAAGGAAGTGCGTGCCACCCATCTGACCCTGCTATTCCTCTTCCAATCCCCCTAAGTTTAGTTCAAGTTCAAGTTAAGAGGTCCCGCAGAGGGCTGCTCGTGGGCAGCATAATATGCGGGGGTTGTGCGGGGGATTTAGGGATCCAGGGTAGGATTAGGAAGGGGGTTAGGATGAGGGTGGATTGGGTCAGGGACTGTGGGTTGAGGATTAGGATTGGGGAGGTAATGATTGGTGATCCTATTTCTAAAAGTGTCAAGAGTGGGGAGATGGGAGATGATTCCACTCTTGGATGCTGCGGGGAAAGAATGAGTGCCTAAATATATCAGTGTTTGTCTGGTATGTATGGTATTTTAAGTTGTGGCTGCCTCTAGTGGACCGTATACTTGTAGGGTGTAGATATGTGTCTTTGTCTATGTCAACTAACTTGTTTGTGATTTTGTATATCATCTGTTGTCTGTGTATTTGTCTTCGTGTTGTCAATGGGTCTAGTTTTGTGTCTTGTTTAAGCAAAGTGACTGATGTAGTGTGTCTGTAATCACGTCTGGCCCATCTTGCAGTTTTGTTTTCTATGGACTCTAATTTATTAATATTATTGTAAGTGTGTGGGTCCCAGACGGTGTCGTAATATTCTAAGTGTGGTCGAACGAATGTATTATAAGCAATAATTTTGATGTCTGTGTTACACCTGCTGAGGTTCCTGCGCAAGAACCCCAGGACCCTACTGGCTTTGGCCCTGATGCTACCTACGTGTGTGTTCCACCTCATGTCCGCTGAGACGTGGAAGCCCAAGTATTTGCGGGAAGGGACTGTGTTAAAGTTGGTGTTGTGTAGTTGGTATGTATGAGGGATAGGATTATGGGCTCGGGTAAAACGGATGTGATGGCATTAGTTAAAAGAATAATGTGTGATGTGTGATGAATGACCTGCCCCACTGGGACCACACACTGAATAACTTGCCAGTTTCTCCAATGTATATATCTAAATGAAGAGACTCTGTTTGTCTGTCGGGCTATACAAATTGTCATGTGACCACCTACAGCGCCACCTACGAAACTCCCGTCCCTCTAATACTGCCTGCTGGACGTACTCTTATTAGGTCTGTTTCCTCTATGCTGCATAGTCTTAATATAGATATAATGGTTGCAGATATCCCCCCAGGGCCTCCTCCGTGGATGTTACCAACACCTGATGTGAGCTTTATACCTACTTCCAAGTTGGATCTGTCTTCTCTACAGCGGCAGTTGGCTCTGGAACAACACATAGAAACAGTGACGTCCTCCATCACAGATCCATACTGCCTCTACACTGATGGCTCATTGCAAATGGATGGTGCAGCGGTTGTACCGTTTTCTAACCTGATATGGAGTCACCTCCAGGGGGCTGGGTTGACCGTCGTCTCTGTAACCACTCCAGCTCAACATTGTGTGAACTGTATGCTATTCTGGATGCTGTTAGTCTTGTTTGTCAACGTGGAGTGAATGCTGCCATTTGTTGTGACTCCAAACCAACCTGCCCTTCATTCCCTCTCTAGTGTTCAGCCCACACCCTCTTCTGTTATTCAGCAGATTTTATCGTTTTTGGCTTTATTACGTCATCGTAACTTGACTGTCAAATTCTTATGGGTACCATCCCATGTAGGATTATGTCACAATGGTACAGTTGACAGACTCACAAAGGAAGCCTGGCATGTGCCTCCTCGTGGTGTTGGACGTCCTCTCTCCCTGACATGTTACCTCTCTAGAGTCCGCTCTGCCGCTCTCCTTCCTGTACAGCGACGCAGGGATGCAGCATCTCCATCACCCATTACGAGTCTGTCTGCCGTCACAAATATTCCTACCGTCATCGAGGCCTCATGGTTCAGAGGCACAATGTAGTCTCTGCTCGTTTGAGGCTTGGCTACCGGCCACCATGACAGGTCGCTTGTGTCGAGCGCCTCGTGGTAACACCATAGACCACCATTGCCTGACCTGCCCCAGAAATATCCTGGTGGATCAAAAGAACCGAAACCCTGTGTTATACTGTCTGACACTTGCTGCCCCGGGTCCTGCCACTTGATGTGGTTTGTTGACACCTACTGAACCAGGAGCTTATGGTACGTCATCCTCGTTTTGGTGGATGTAAGTAGGTCATAATGTAAATGTTTGTATGTATGCTTGTGCTTAATTCTGTTATGTTTTGGTGATGGGTGTGTGTATAATCATTGGATATTCATGGGTTCCGCCTACTCGTATATTTTGGTGTCTGTCTTTTGATTGACGCCACGGAGCAATAGGAAAAAAAATAAGTAAGTCACTACGGGAATATTTTTCTCATTCATTTGATTATGTTTTTTTATTGGAAGATATTACAATTTTATTGTTCTTCTTTCTTTCATTGATTAGTTTGATTAGTTATCTGTTATGGTCTGTGAGGAAACAGGTTTGGACATTTAAAAAAATCTGGGGCACAAGAACTGAGGTTGAGAGAAATATATGAAAATAATATTCACTTGGTTCGCGATGCCATAATGAAGAGACTTGATCGGGTTTGAGGTTAATTAAAAGAGTATATCATGATGTTGTTTTAAGTCATGTGCCACTCACTACCCTATTGCCATCCAGATAAACATTAACACTAGGAAGACCTTCAATGAATCCATATATTATTATTATTATTATTATTATTATTATTGTTATTGTTATTATTATTATTATTATTATTGTTATTGTTATTGTTATTGTTATTATTATTATTATTATTATTGTTATTGTTATTGTTATTATTATTATTATTATTATTATTATTAATTACTATTATTATTATTATTATTATTATTATTATTATTATTATTATTATTATTTCCTTGCACCAGGATGCATAATGCTCTCTCTCGAAATATTTAACTTCTGGCCCAAAGTTTGCAGGTGCATTGTTCAAACTGCATCAAACTCTCTCAACAATGTGCACAAAACATTTAGAGTGCTGGTGTTTGGACGCGGTAACGTTCAACATTAGTATAATCATTTTTTTTTTTTTGTAGTGGAAATGTGGGAAATCCTGTGTTGTCGTACTGTCCTGCTTCGACACTCTTGTCCTGCTCAGTTTGCCTTCTTTCCTGCCCTGCCTTGCCTTGCCTTGTCCTGCCCTGCCTTGCCTTGCCTTGTCCTGCCTGCCCTGCCTTGACTTGCCTTGTCCTGCTCTGCCTTTTAACACCCGTACTTTTAAAACATTTGAGGGTTCTTACTGGAGCTCTATGAACCCTCCAAATAATCCAGGCCACAAAACGCTTCAGTGTTTCGAATAGGGAATCTGTTGCCTGGAGTAGTTTGGAGGGTTCATAGAGCTCCAGTAAGGGACCTCAAATGTTTTAAAACTACGGATCTGACTCCATTCCCAGCTCCAAAAGAAAAAACCCAGGAAAGTATCTAAAAAGTTTCTATAATCAACAGTGGAAAAACAAAAAATTAATAGTTATATTTAAAATTTGTCCTTTTTACTCAACCTGTCTAACCCTAGCAAGACAAGAGTATCAAAATCAAAAGCCCGACCCAATAAATACAAATACATCCAGATCACCCCAGACAGAGTGTTTTATATATATATATATATATATATATATATATATATATATATATATATATATATATATATATATATATATATATATATATATATATATATATATATATATTATATCTCTTCATGCATCAAAAGCGTAAATCAATGTAATGAAGTTTTTTTGTGGCTGAAAGGCCTCAATCACCCAGCTTCTCTCTTTGCGTGCTATAATCCTCTAGTAGAAATCAAAATCCCATCCACCTCCCCTCACCTTTCTCTCGCACTTCACTAACAATAACCTAGTCTAAAATTTACACATGAAAACCAGTACAATGCCTCGTGCCACTAGAATTGTTTATTTTGTGTTCGGGACAATTCTTGCTCGAGCTGTTCGTCGATCACGATAAGGATATTTGTTGCCTGTTCTGTCATCACGGGGAGAAGATCTTGGCCGAGGTTATGCAACTTAGGAAAGAAGGGGGACGATACAAATAAGGTAACTTGAGACAATAGCGACAGGTCAGAAAATAGCAATAGGACAGACGATAGCAATAGGAATGAGAGTTTCATTTAGGTAAGGAATAGAGCCAGGGCCAAGGTCAATAATAGTGTGGAAAGCGAGATCCCAGTTAACAATAGGTATGAAGTATTACCCCTCTAACTCCCCCCCCCCAAAGCCTGTCCCCCTACTCCCACCCCCCCTTAAAGGCGCTATGTAGGCAGGATAACACAGAGTTTCTACATATCTGGCACCACCTTTGTTATGATGGAACATTGTCTAGTCGAGATGGCTTATATCTGTACTGTGTTGGGAAAGAGAGATTATGAATAGTGTTTAGGTGAATGTATAGATGAGATCCCATGCAGCCTCTAAAGACGATGAGAGAATTGCCAACACTGAGGAAGGAAATGGACAGGAAGAAAACCACAGGCACGTAGTAACAGATAGACAGACAGAAACCACAGGCACGTAGTAACAGATAGGCAGACAGAAACTGAAGACATTGCATTCGACTCCATTGATAAAACATGCGCGTAAGAAATTAAATCTTATGTATACAAACGCAAGGAGTAATAATGAAAAAACGAGACAAACTGCTTGCATACGTAAATACCGAGAATCCCAATATATTTAGTATAACAGAATAACAGAAACAGAACACGACAATTTGTTATACGAAGAGAAAAAAATCAGTAATAAAAAATAAACTTTCCTTATGCGTTCTTTAGAATAAACAAGGTGCTATTTTCCATCAGATTATCCAACCTGATACCCGGTGGGAGTGGTGGGTGGGGAGGAGCCTTGTCCTTTATCTATCTTTTCCTTCAACACGTAGTATATATATAGTTACACAGGTAGTTAAGTTTAGCGTATATATATATAGTTACACAGGTAGTTAAGTTTAGCGTATATATATATAGTTACACAGGTAGTTATGTTTAGCGTATATATATATAGTTACACAGGTAGTCAAGTTTAGCGTATATAGTTACACAGGTAAACTCATAAAATGTCACTATGGACATCCTGTTTCCTGTACTTCCTTTGTATTCCTTTACTCAGGAGCGTGTGTGTTGTTGTGGAAGATGTATCGGTGTGTGTGTGTCTGTGTGTGTGTGTGTTTGTGTGTGTTTGTGTGTGTGTGTGGTGTTGTGGAAGATGTAACGGTGTGTGTGTGTGTGTGTGTGTGTCTGTGTCGATGTCTGTGTCGATGTGTATGTGTGTGTGTCTGTGTCTGTGTCTGTGTCTGTGTCTGTGTGTGTCCACGTGGATGCAAAATGTTTCCCTTATGATAATGCTTGTTTACCCGTGTCATACCCTATTTTGATCCATGTTTTCCCCAGGTGAGAGAGGCGGAAAGGGATAAAAGAAAAACATATATAGATGAAGGAAGGAGGACAGGTCTGAAGAGGAGGGAAATAAAGAAGAGAGAAAAGGGAGGTATATATAATGAAAGAAAAGAAAGAAAGTATAGAGGAGGGAAAAAAATAGGAAGATAAAAAAAGTAGACGAGAGAAAGAAGAGAACGGGAAGAAAGAGTTGAAAAATGAGGAGAGAGAGAAATAAAAAAAACAGAACATGAAAGGAAAGGTCCACTCTTAACATAAAAACCCGTGTAGTGCTTCCCTGAATGTAAGACGAGAACTGCATGGAGGGAGGCGATTCAATTGGTGGTAATGGATGACGAGGTAACCAGGCCAGGCAGCAATACGTGTAATGCTGATGTAAAGATTAGGGTGGGTTGGTTGTGGTTGTCGTTGTCGTGGTGGTCGTGGAGATGGTATTGCTGTAAAGATTAGCGTTAGTTGTTTGGTTGGTTGTGGTGGTTGGTTGGTTGGTTGTGGTGGTTGGTTGGTTGTGGTGGTGGTGGAGATGGTATTGCTGTAAAGATTATCGTTGGTTGGTTGTGGTTGTGGTTGTCGTTGTCGTTGTCGTGGTGGTTGTGGAGATGGTATTGCTGTAAAGATTATCGTTGGTTGGTTGTGGTTGTGGTTGTCGTTGTCGTGGTTGTAGCGACGGTATTGCTGTAAAGATTAGCGTTAGTTGGTTGGTTGGTTGGTTGTCGTTGTCGTGGTGGTGGCGACGGTATTGCAGTAGGCGGGAATAACGGCGTGTACAGCCACTCGTAGAAGAAACCAAATTATGTGTGGAAAGCTGCTGGAATAGATGCCGAAGAGTGGGTTGGGTCATGACGGTGGTAGTGGGGGTAAGGGGGAGCAGGGGTTCAGGGTTGGAGTTAGGAGGGGTAAGCATCAAAAAGACCCGTAAACAACTCGGTACCACCAAACTTTACCTATTACTGATGTGCTTATTTTTGTTCCTTCAGTGTTTTCATCTTGTTTACAGAAGGAGGAGGAGGAGGAGGAGGAGGAAGAAGAGGAGGAGGAGGAGGAGGAGGTGGAGGAGGAGGAGGAGGAGGAGGTGGAGGAGGAGGAGGAGGAGGAGGAGGAGGAGGAGGAGGAGGGAGATAATGAGGCTGGTGTGTGAAGTGATGGTGTTGGTGTTGGTGTTGGTGTTGGTGGTGGTGGTGGTGTAAGATGAGGGAATGCTTGTGGTGGTGCACGTGTGGTGGTAATGGTGGCTGTATATAGGAATGGTGGTGGTGGTGCTGTTAGTGGTGATGTGGTGATGATGGTGATGATGATGATGATGATGATAGTGATGATGATGATGATGGTGATGATGATGATGATGGTGATGATGATGATGATGATGATAGTGATGTCGACAGTAGAAATAGTAGTAGTAGTAGTAGTGATAGTAGTGGTAATGGTGGTCCTGGAACAAGGTAAATAAATTGCGTACGAGTAAATTGCAACCAAACTCTATATAGCGAAAACATAGCGTGACTACTCGCAGCAACGAGTATATATAGTATTCATATCAAATCCTGACATAATACCAGAGCCATTAGTTCAAACTCGTGGGACACTGTTTGTTTTGTTTTTTAAAGGTATTGGCGCCCCTTCAGACCTGTGTTACTCTCTTACAATTTTCCAGCTTGTGCTCCTTTCCTTGTACAGTTGCCAAAAAAGATATTGCAACAAATCTTGATAGAACTTTTTTAACCCTAGTAATATCCACAACTATTTGTAGGGACTAATAAGCATGTATAACAGAAGGAAATATACATATCCTTCTGTAATACATACTTATAATCCCTACAAACAACTATGGGCATTAATATATTTATTGTTGTATCAATAGTTGTCGCAGTACCTTTTTTGGCAACTGTACTTCCTTCGTGCTTGTAGTTATTCCTCTCTGTATTCACCTCCCTCTTGTTACAGGGTGTTCAAAGCCTAGCGTTCTCTTTCTTTCTCCATCTTTCTCCCTAACTTCCATGTCCCCTTTCCACATCCCTAATCTCTATCTCTTCTTTCCACATCCCTAATCCCTATCTCTGGAGCCTGTAACTTCAAGTCCCCTACATTAAAGGTGTTTGCGCCTCTTCGGACCCCAGTCAATCCCTTTCAACTTTCTCATCTGACACTCCTGTTTCTTTCGTTTTTTTGTTGTCCCTATTTTTTTATAACTCTTAGGTCCGTAGTTTTAAAACATTTGAGGTCCCTTACTGGAGCTCTATGAACCCTCCAAATAATCCAGGCCACAAAATGCTTCAGTGTTTCGAATAGGGAATCTGTTGCCTGGAGTAGTTTGGAGGGTTCATAGAGCTCCAGTAAGGGCCCTCAAATGTTTTAAAACTACGGGTGTTATTCTTCATTCGACATTGTTTATCAGGCCAAAGGCTATTCTACCGACCTATTATTCCTTACTCTACTCTAACCTTCTTCCTTCCTTCTCCCTATCACAAAACCCCCTAACAGTATGATATTATATACAAACACCTAACTTTTTCGTACAGCCACGAGCACTAATAAGTATACAGGTTTGGTTGAAGCTTCGAACAGTCCACGCAATTCACCAACAACGAAGTCAATTCAATGGTGATGTTATTGTGTATTTATTTACTGTCTCTAACTTAGGTATTCGAAGCACACCTGTATACTTGTTATACTCTGTTCAAAACTTGTGTTCCATTTTCCTCTATCTATCTATCTGTCTATTTCTATCTATATCTTTATATCTATATCTATTTCTATCTATATCTTTATATCTATCTCTATCTGTCTCTATTTCTATCTATCTCTTATCTGTCTATCTATCTATCTATCTATTTATCTATCTAAGCATAAGAGGCCAGCGGAACACAAGTTTTGAACAGACTATAGTACTCGTGACTGTAGGTACTTCATCCCTAACACCTTCACCCACTTCTACTGTAGTTGTAACTGTTTATAAGCCTGTCACTCCTATCTTTCTTCTTATGGTACAATTGCCAAAAAAGGTATTGCGACAAATCTTGATAGAACTTTTTTAACCCAAGTAATATCCACAACTATTTGTAGGGACTATAAGCATGTATAACAGAAGGAAATATACATATCCTTCTGTAATACATACTTATAAGCATGTATAACAGAAGGAAATATACATATCCTTCTGTAATCTGTAATACATACTTATAATCCCTACAAACAACTATGGACAGTAATTTATTTAATGTTGTATCAATAGTTGTCGCAGTTCCTTTTATGGCAACTATACCTCACTTCGCCTTTTCTTAGCTTCTGCCAATCATAACTATGGTGAAAGTATTGCCCTCGAGTCCACGACAATTCTCAAGATATTTTAACATTACATCACAAATAATAATAAAAACGTGAAAGTAAGCATAGGGCCAGTACTAAACAAAAACACATGTTCTTGTAAATGGGAATAAAGACATTGCAACCGTACTAAATGAACATTTTAACTCGGTTTTTACAAAGGAAAGTTAATGTAATTTGCCAGAACCTCCTAACTTCTCACTCGTAGCAGACGGTAACAAAGTAGAAGTTAACGAATTTACAGGGGAAGAACTCTTAAATTATATAAAAACACAATTTTTTTTTTAAATTGTAGGATGTGACGAAGTGTCCCCCAGATTATTACGTGAGTGTCATAAAGAAGTTTTACAACCTTAAGAAATTATATCTAATAAGTCACTAAGCAAATGTAAGGTGCCAGCACATTGGAAGAAAACCAAAGTAACTCCTATATTTAAGAAAGGTAATAAAAGTCATTTTAACATTTGTTATATAAAATATATTCGAAAGAATATTGAGAAATTAAATAGTACCACATCTAGATGAGCAGAACTTAACTCTGGAGATGGTTTCTGTAACACCAGATCTTGTCTAGCAAATTTACTCGAGTTAAAATTTATAACTACGAAAACTGTAATGCAGAAAATGTGCCAACTGATATTATATAATTATTTAGACTTTCAGAAAGTGTTTGACACAGTACCACATAAGAGAATACTGTTGAAGTTCAAAGCACATGGCTTGGGGGAACAGTTGTGTACATGGATTGGAGATTGGCTATCAAACCGCCGGCAATGAGTCTTAAGGGGGTGTGGGAATTAGGGGACAGGCTTGGGGGTTTTGGGGGGGTTACGGGGGTGTGGGAATAGGGGGACAGGCTTTCTACCCTCCCCAAGCCTGTCCCCCTATTCCTGCACCCCCCCAGTCCCCCTCAAGCCTGTCCCCCTACTCCCACACACACCCAGTTCCCCGAAAGCCTGTCCCCTACTCCCACACACCCCAGTTCCCCTCAAGCCTGTCCCCCTACTCTCGCACCCCCTAAACCACCCCAAGCCTGTCCCCTACTCCCACACTCCCTTAATTAATGGGGAAGCTTCAGTCTGGGTCGTAAGCTACTTTTGATACATTAATGTGCCTTGATTTCTCCAAAGTATACCAGGAAACGGGGCCAGATGAACATAAATAATGGTGGCCTGTTGCTTGGATCAGTATGGAGAAATCATTTGCTCCAGATTTACCAATGTTAATTATGAAAGGAAGTACAAGAAGTGACAAAGCTAAGGAGAATGAAAAATGAGACAGATATGAAACAGAAAGGAAGTGTGTAAATTTTAGAGAAGAATGAAAATAAAAGAAAGGGAGAAAGTAAATTGAAATGAATGGGATAATGAAAAATGAGACGGATATGAAACAGTAAGTAAGTGTGTAAATTTTAGAGAAGAATGAAAATAAAAGAAAGGGAGAAAGTAAATCGAAATGAATGGGAGAAATGATATGAAAGAATGCCAGGGTGAAATGAAAAGGGGGAATGTTTTTAAAATGAAATGAAAGGGATGAATGGAAGTGAAATTAGAGGGAAAAGGGTGAACGAAATAGATGTCAAAAGTAAGCACGTGTGTGAAATAAAAAAGAGAAATGAAAGAGAAAAATTCAGATGATAAAATGAAAAAGAAAAATTAAGATGATAAATGAATGCAAAGGAGAAATGAGTGAAATAAATTGGAGAATGTAAAGTGCAATAAAAATAGAAAATGTAATATGAAATGAAAGGGAGGAATGAACATGAGAGTGAATGCAAGGGTGAAATGAAAGTGAAGGAAGGAAGCAGGAGAATGTACAGTTGCCAAAAAAGGTATTGCGACAAATCTTGATAGAACTTTAACTATAGTAATATCCACAACCATTTATTATGGACTATAAGCATGTATAACAGAAGGAAATATACAATGTCATATCCTTCTGTGATACATACTTATAATCCCTACAAACAACTATGGACATTAATATATTCAATGTTGTATTAATAGTTGTCGCAGTACCTTTTTTGGCAACTGTACACTCGACAGCATAACTTCGCTCGCTTCATTTTCACCTGCGTATAATGTTAGCTATTTTGATGTTGTTGTAATACAGTTTTAATACAGAGATGATAACAGATATAGTTCTCATATGGTAAACTACGGATGTTGTTGGAATAAAAACGGGTTCAGAATGCAACTATATACAGTCGTGGTCAATAATAATCATCCACATATGGGTATCTCAAACAATTTGTTGTCTAATATTTTCACGTTCACATAATAAATAATAATAATTTATGATGTTATTGTTTTAAGTAGTGTGTAGCTGTTTGTAGTAAATTAAAAGATGGTAGTTAACCTATTTATTGAAAAATTTATCCTCTAAAGAACAGAGGGAAGCTGTCAAACTCTTACGTGAATGAATTTCCCCTATATGGATGATTATATTTGACCGCGACTGTATATGGTCATTTTAGCACTATATGAAGTATTATATGAGATGGACTCGAATTTATGCTTCCGGCTGTACAGTGAAAAGGGAAAGAGGGAACAAGAGGGTCTGAAATGTTTGTTTGATGTTGAAAACCGAGTCAGAGAAACACTGAACTAAAAATCATGTTTACACCGAGTATAAAACTGGGATGCACAATCGGCTTTCATCGATATATGATTTTTTTTTTTTCCTTTCCTTTTTTTTTTTTTTTTTTTTTTGGTCTATCAACTTTAAGGGGAAAATTGGGTGTTGGTAAATCTGGAGCAACTGAATCCTCCAAACTTTTCCAAGCAACAGAACACCATTACTTCTGCTCTTTTGGTCCTGTTTCCTAGCATACTTTAGAGGAATCAAGGCACTCCAATGTACCAAAAACGACTTGCCACCTTAAAGGGGAGGGTTTCTTTTGGGCGTTATGGAGTGTACGTTTCCTCTCTTCTAAACACACCAACAATACAGATTTGTACTCGTAGACTGAGGTACAGTTGGACACAGTAATGGTTGGTACAGCCCAAGTGAAATATACTTGTCCCATTTGAGTAACCATTGTGTGTCTATTATCAGGTACTTGATTTTTATTACCATCCTCAATACTGACTTCTGCCCCTGATGTCTCCTATTTGGCACTAAGGAACACACACACACACACACACACACACACACACACACACACCATCCTCAATACTGACTTCTGCCCCTGATGTCTCCTATTTGGCACTAAGGAACTTGATATTGGGAGAAATGGACCATCTTTCACTTGGGCTGTACCACGAATTCCTGTGTCCAACTGTACAATAAAAGATGATTGAATATTCCACTACCCTTTGAAGACATGCCCAGTAAATTACTCGGTAAATCACTTAATTAATGAATAACAGATGTACAGTTGGACACATGAATGGGTGGTACAGCCCAAGTGAAAGATGGTCCATTTCTCCCAATATCAAGTTCCTTAGTGCCAAATAGGAGACATCAGGGGCAGAAGTCAGTATTGAGGATGGTGTGTGTGTGTTCCTTAGTGCCAAATAGGAGACATCAGGGGCAGAAGTCAGTATTGAGGATGGTAATAAAAAGCAAGTACCTGATAATAGACACACAATGGTTACTCAAATGGGACAAGTATCTTTCACCTGGGCTGTACCACCAACCATTCATGTGTCCAACTGTACATGAAAAACATTTGGTGTTCTTCAATAAGTGACTTGAGTGTAATATGAATAGTGGATACACGTATATTTACTCATTATGATATATAGAGTTAGTGATTTTGGTAGCAGTCTGTCTTCTGGTATAGCTTAAGGGGGTGGAGAAATAGAGGGACAGGCTTGGGGGGGGGGTGTAGGGGGGTTAGGGAGTAGGGGACAGGCTTGGGGGGGGTTAAAGGGGTGCAGGAATAGGGGGACATGCTTTCTACCAACCCCAAGCCTGTCCCCCTATTCCCGCACCCCCCAGTCCCCCAAGCCTGTCCCCTACTCCCACACACCCTTAAGGAGGTGCGGGAATAGGGGGACAGGCTTGGGGGGGGGAGGGTTTAGGGAGTAGGGGACTGGCTTAGGGCGATGCGGGAATAGGGGACAGGCTTTCTACCCACCCCAAGCCTGTCCCCCACTCCCGCACCCCCTTAATTAAGTGAAGTTATCATCAGCCCCCCTTTCTTCCTAAAGCAAATAGTCCCCTTGAAGAGATTTTTACGTTCAAGTGAACAATAATGTTATTAGTAGTGAATGCCTATATAGTCGCTAATGTGTCGTAGGCAATAATATTCGTAGCATCGGTTGAGTTGATGATGGTATGGTTACGGTACACTCGTGATGCATACTTTCTGACCAGAGTGTGAGCAGCAGAAAGCTTTGAATCGCCTGGTATTGTTCATTTCCCCACCCAGTACACCTATAGAAGCTGAGTTCGAACGCAGTGTGTGTGTGTGTGTGGTGCCTGCCGTTCGTCTCTGGTCAGAAATTTCGTATCACGAGTGTACTGGGTGGGGAAATGAGGTATAGCAGGCGATTCGAAGCTTTCTCCTACTCACACTCTGGTCGGAAATGATGTATCACGAGTGTATCAAATCTTGTGGTCAATAGTACAGTGAGCGTCAGTAGTGGTGTGATGAAAATATAAGCCGACGATTTAAACGCCGTGTGTCACAGTAAAGGGTTTTCACAACATTTCATGAGTCTATACAGTTGCCAAAAGAGGAATTGCGACAAATCTTGATGGAACTTTAACCATAATAATATCCACAACTATTTGTAGGGACTATAAGCATGTATAACAGAAGGAAATATACATATCCTTCTGTAATACATACTTATAATCCCTACAAACAACTATGGACATTAATATATTTAATGTTGTATCAATAGTTGTTGCAATTCCTCTTTTGGCAACTGTACATTTCATATTTGGATATATAGAGCTGTAGGCAAGAACATTGATGGTTTATACGATGGCGTGGTTCGGGCAAGATGACCAATAACACGTATAAAAATTCCTGAAACCTACTGTACGTATTATTCTTTTTGCATATTCATAATACAGTACAGTACATTTTTGTAAAGAAACTGTTTGGGGAGTTACTACACATGCCTCTGCTAATATACTACTGAATAATCCATACCAAAATGGACGAGCTGTAAAAAAAAAAATCAACATTTCTTTATGCCTCGTGATGGCAGCAAGTTAAAATTTTAATACAAGAGAAACACAGTTGCTATGTTTGACCTGGACACATGATTATAAAACACGTCAATTCCAAAGCAGTAAAATATTGTCAACATATTTTCATTACAACATCACAGACATGAGAACTTCAACCCACACTATGAAGTTTACGTTACAATACATTGATGTTTAATTAAGGGGGTTTGGAAATTAGGGGACAGGATTGGGAGGGTGCGGGAGTAGGGGCGAGTGTGCTAACCATTACACCATCATCACAACTCTACCATATATATCCTCGCTGTTATGTATCACTATTTGATAAAAAGATATAACAATAATATTAAAACGTAAAGCTACCATTATATACCTATACATATTTTTAGGACTAAAGCTTGTGACCGTTGTATTTTCGAACAACGTTGAGAGAGAGAGAAAGAGAGAGAGAAAGAGAGAGAGAGAGAGAGGGAAGGGTGGTAGAGAGAAAGAAGGGGATGGGTGGAGCCTGTGGACTGACGAGGTATATACGTCACACTATGATCGTTTGCATCCCAGTGTTCGCATCCCAGTGTTAAATTCCATAAAAATGACTCCTTTCTCGGGGACAAGTGCCTTAATTATGGACATTTGGTAATCATATTATAGTGTCATAAATTAGCAGAAGGTGTGAAATAATCCGTGGCAAAACATCATACTGATACAACCTTTAGTTACAGAGTTATTTCCGAAAAAAAAAAAAACAGTGCGACACGGGCCCTGATATCGTTAATAGCTTCTACTAAACACTCATAGATACATCTGGCTGAGACTCGCTACTGCCTCACCAACCCACCATTTCTTTTACTGTCTGAATGTATAGTAAACAGATAACAACAAACAACAACAAAGGACTTTCCTAGTCACTACAATGTTGTGGTCTACCAATGTCATGTTTGTTAAGTAACAGTTTTATACAGTTAAAGCATAATTTAGTACAGTATTACTGCTTAAAGTTTCGTCACAAACTTGGCTCCGTGAAACACCACACCTTTGCCAAGCCGACATCTCTCCATTACCTTCCCTGATATGGGTTTCGTATATGAGAGTCGAAACTGGCGGTTCACACCTTGTGGGATACATACCTTGACAACGTTGGAGTGCTGAACGTGGCAGTGGAGGAGACTGCACGTGGTGTATACGATGACCTAGTACGGATACGATGGCTCTGTAGTGTGTCTCTGTACGGGTACCATACCATCGTCAAAACCAAGGATATTCTTATCTACGACCCATAAAAAGTCAACAATGGTGTAGTGTAACAGAGGCGAGGCCAGCTGTCAGACAGTCCCCCATCAAGAACCAACCAACGTGCGTGGTGAGCTGAGGATTATCCTTTGAGTGAAGTGAAGGGGCCCTGGACTAGTGTGTACTGCATTGGGAGTGTCAGTAGTAGTAGTAGTAGTGGTAGTAGTGGTAGTAGTAGTGGTAGTAGTAGAAGTTGTAGTAGTAGTAGTAGTAGTAGTAGTAGTAGTAGTAGTAGTAGTAGAAGTTGTAGTAGTAGTAGAAGTTGTAGTAGTAGTAGTAGTAGTGGTAGAGATTAAATGTACAGTTGTGGACATAACTTACAATACAAGTATGGATTACATAAACAATTTTTTTTTTAACGTTATCGTATGATGTTATTGTTTTGAATAATGAGTAACTGTTTGTAGTTCATTAGGTTATATGGTGCTTAACCTATTTCTTGGAACGTTTCGCAGTAAACAAGAAGAGGGAAGCTGTCTAACGTTTATACGAGTCATGAAAGCCCCATGACAGACGACTGATGTTTAGCTCATCACTTTATATATAAACGTCGGAAGGAATTGACAGATTCATGTATTGAACAGTTTTCGGAACTTTTACTTGGGCAATGGTACACAAGGTGGTCAGGATTTGTGAAGTGCGAAAAAAATATCGACTATAAACATACAGTTCTATTGGCCACAATAATTCGTAAGCATATAATAGGTAGGACAAGAGAATAAGGCACGTAGTTTAAAAAAAAATTGAGGGTCCTTACTGGAGCTTCATGAACCCTCTAAATAATCCAGGCCACAAAACGCTTCAGTGTTTCGAATAGGGAATCTGTTGCCTGGAGTAGTATGGAGGGTTCATAGAGCTCCAGTAAGGGCCCTCAAATGTTTTAAAACTACGGGAGTAAGACCTGGGCGTGAAGACAGAGAGGAGGGGTGACAAGTAGAATAAGAGATAATGAACTGTGAGGGGTCAAAGAAGGTTCATGTAGATCAGAATGGGAGAAAAAGTTAGACTAGAGATGAGGAACTGTGGTTGATTAGGAGGTGAAGTAGAGGCTCTTACACCCGTAGTTTTAAAACATTTGAGGGCCCTTACTGGAGCTCTATGAATTCTCCAAACTATTCCAGGCAACAGATTCCCTATTAGAAACACTGAAGCGTTTTGTGGCCTGGATTATTTGGAGGGTTCATAGAGCTCCAGTAAGGGCCCTCAAATATTTTAAAACTACGGGTGTTAGAATGGGTAGCTGATGAGACTTGCTTCAGTAGAGGGAAGGAAAGCTTAATTAATCAAGGGGGGAGTTTTGTGTTGGTAAATATGGAGCAATTGAATCCACCAAACTATTCCAAGCAACAGAACACAATTATTTTTGCTCCTCTGGTCCTGTTTCCTAGCATACTTTGGAGGAATCAAGGCACTCCAATGTACCAAAACAAATAATAATAATAATAATACCTGCCATCTTAATCACCAACCTTTACAGTTTTCTTTAATGATCTGACAGTATTATTTTCCATTCACTACTATAGATAATAAATAGTAATGATATATGGGAGAAAGGGAACTCTATGTACGTCTTCAGGAACTATATGACAAAAATAGAACACATAAATGAAATAATTATTATATATTCAGGAAATCTAACAGCAAGAATATATGACAACGATAGAATAATGTTTCATCCAGGAAGTTTAATCGCAATGTCACACACACACAAAAAAACAAAAAAATCTTACACCGCCTCCAGGAAATAGAAAATATAACAACAAGACACTAATAGAGACAACAGAGTAATTAAGGTTATATATAATTACGTGAGCCAGCAAACAAATATTCTTAATCCTGAACACTCACTGATAAAATTAATGTATCCTGTTACATTCCTTTACTTGCTTCCTCCTCTGTGTGTGTGTGTGTGTGTGTGTGTGTACGTGTGCGAGTGTGTACGTGTGCGTGTGCGTGTGTGTGTGAAGGGGTAATAGATACAAAGATGTGGACAATACGTAAAAGGTTTTGGCGTCCCTGCTGACCAAAGTTAATCCTTTTCTTTATTCCTGTCCCTCCCTTGCTTCTTTATCCTTCGTGTTTGCTGACCCTCCCCTTTGGTCTCCTCTTGTGGTACAGAAACAAGCAATAAGTTCTGTATCACCCTGGCGAGATGTAAGTAGGGGTTGGAGAAGGAACAGCTGGAGGTAAAAAGGTGCTGATGGTGTAATGGTTAGCACACTCGCCTAGCACACGAGAGATCCCGGGTTTGATGCCTGGGTCAGTGGAATTGTTAGACCATTTTCCCAAGCCCCCTATGTCCCTGTTCACCCAGCAGTAAGTAGGTACCCGGCTGTAAACACAAGGATAGCAACCTTGTAGGCTGGGGGAAGATATGTTGATGTAACAACACTGACTGCTTTAAGTTAGGTAAGGTCGATTTTTATTTAGGTTATAGGTTAGGTCCTGGTCTGGCTAGGTTAGGTCTTGTTTAGGTTAAGTTGATTTGTATTAAGGTTAAGTTAGGTTAGGTCCTGGTCTGGCTAGGTTAGGTTAGGTCAGGTCAAGTCAGGTTAGGTTGATTTATATTAAGGTTAAATTAGTTGGGTTTCCTGCCAGGGGAATGAACATATGAAGGCTTTTGACACTTGGAATAAATATAGTTAATCCTGACGAGTGGATGTTGGTGGTGATGGTGTTTATTGTTAACGTCATAATAGAACTTGTTACAACACACACACACACACACACACACACATACACAGATACATACATACACACACACACACACACACACACACACACACACACACACACACACACACACATACATACATACATACATACATACATACATACATACACACACACACATACATACACACACACACATACATACACACACACACACACACACACACACGTCTGTCTGTCTGTCTGTCTGTCTGTCTGTCTGTCTGTCTGTCTGTCTGTCTGTCTGTCTGTCTGTCTGTCTGTCTGTCTGTCTGTCTGTCTGTCTGTCTGTCTGTCTGTCTGTCTGTCTTCTGTCTGTCTGTCTGTCTGTCTGTCTGTCTTCTGTCTGTCTGTCTTCTGTCTGTCTGTCTTCTGTCTGTCTGTCTCTCTGTCTGTCTGTCTTCTGTCTGTCTGTCTCTCTGTCTGTCTGTCTCTCTATCTGTCTATTCTGTCTCACTTTTCTCTGTTCTTTCTTCCCCTTTTGCCAATCCCAACTTGTGCTTGAGTCCTCGTGTTTACTTTCCATCCCACACCCTTCCTTCATTCCCTGATCCCTTCCCTCCCCATCTCAAACTCTTATTCCTTCTTCTTTGTCAGGAGGGACCTTTTCTTTAATAAATAAAAAAAGAAAAAAAATCTCTCTCTATATATATATATGTACAGTCGTGGTCAATAATAATCATCCACATATGGGTATCTCAAGCAATTTACTGTCTGAAGTTTTAGCGTTCATAATTTATATGATGTTACTGTTTTAAGGGGGTGCAGGAATATGGGGACAGGCTTGTGGGGGTGCGGGAATATGGGGACAGGCTTGGGGGGGGGTGCGGGAATAAGAGAACAGGCTTGGGGTGGGTAGAAAGCCTGTCCCCTATTCTTGCACCTCCCTAACCCCCTTCCAGCCTGTCCCCCTACTCACAAAAAAACCCTAACCCCTCCCCAAGCCTGTCCCCTTATTCCCACACACCCTTAAGTAGATAGTAAATGAAAAGATGGTACTTAATTAATCTATTTATTGGAAAGTTTATCAGTTAAGGAACAGAGGGAAGCTGTCAAAAGTTTACGTGAGTTACACCCGTAGTTTAAAAAAAATTGAGGGCCCTTACTGGAGCTCTATGAACCCTCCAAATAATCCAGGCCACAAAAAACGCTTCAGTGTTTCGAATAGGGAATCTGTTGCCTGGAGTAGTTTGGAGGGTTCATAGAGCTCCAGTAAGGGCCCTCAATTTTTTTTAAACTACGGGTGTCAGTCTTATATGGATGATTATGTTTGACCACAACAGTACATCGTATAAGAATCAGTAGCCCTTCAATCCGTCCAGTAAGGGGGAAGTACAGTGTTGGTAAATCTGGAGTAAATGATTCCTTCAAACTAGTCCAAGCAACAGAACACCATTATATTTGTTCATCTGGTCCTGTTTCCTGACATACTTTGGAGGAATCAAGGCACTCCAATGTACCCTTTCTATTTCTCCCCTGTTCCCTTTCTCTCTGTCTTTCTCCCATTCTCTCTATTTCTCTCTTTCTTCCTATCCCGTTTCTCACTATGTCACTCTTTCTCTCTCCATTTCTCCCTTTCTATGTATCCCGTTTCTTCGCATTTCTCTCTCTTCGGTTCTCACTTTCCTCTTGCTGCCTCTTATCGTATCTTTCCTTCACCACCAATTGTTGCTTCTTTATTCTCTTTTCCCTCAGACTCTCCTTTTCTTTTCTCCCCTCCGTTCCCATCTTTTATTGTATTCTATCGTCCCCTCTCTTCTCTCCCTTTTCCCCTCCTTTCCTCCCTTACTGTCCGCCACAAACCACGAGTCGGCTCAGCCAATCAAGATCCCGGTTTCATTCACCATAGAGACACTCAGAGCATTTTACTTTATACGATGAAATCTAGTCCCGGGGAGGTACAGAAATGGCTGATAGTGGTTGGAAAAAATGAGTCTTTTAAACCTCCCTCAACATGGCTGTACACTCGTGATACATAATTTCTGACCAGAGTGTGAGGAACAGAAAGCTTCGAATCGCCTGGTATTGTTCATTTCCCCACACAGTACACATATAGAGGCTGAGTTCGAATGCAGGGTATGTATGTGTGTGTGTGTGTCCTGCCGTTCGTCTCTGGTCAGGGATTACGTATCATGAGTGTACAGCCACAAACAAATAACCACCGACACTTTCCTTTCATCATGCAAATAAATCATTATCATATCAAAATATAATCATACAACAACAACACCTTAAGTCAAATCAACCCCTTCAATTATTATTATTATTATTATTATTATTATTATTATGAGGTGCTGCAAAATCATACACGTGTTGTTCTTTATTACCAAGATAATTACTAGGATACAAAATCATACACGTGTTGTTCTTTATTACCAAGATATTTACTAGGATACAAAATCATACACGTGTTGTTCTTTATTACCAAGATATTAATTTACTACGATGGAAGGAAAGTGTGGATGGATATTTGATTGTGGCTGTACCTTGATGTTAAAAATATAGGCAAAAGGGTATTGATATTATTCTCTGCTACACACACATACATACACACACACAGACACTTTATGCTTCTTCTTCTCTGTTTCTCTCTCTTTCTCTTTCTCTTTCTCTCTCTTTTTCTCTCTCTTTTTCTCTCTCTTTCTCTCTCTCTCTCTCTCTCTCTCTCTCTCTCTCTCTCTCTCTCTCTCTCTCTCTCTCTCTCTCTCTCTCTCTCTCTCTCTCTCTCTCTCTCTCTCTCTCTCTCTCTCCATGTTTCCTGCCGTCATTCTTGCTGTCGATACCATTGTTTTCTCTTCAGCATCTGTGTTCTCTTGCAGCTCCATTCACCTCTCTCTCTCTTTCTCTCTCTCTCTCACTCTCACTCTCACTCTCTCTCACTCTCTCTCTCTCTCTCTCTCTCTCTCTCTCTCTCTCTCTCTCTTTCTTTGGGTCATATATATCATATCATATGAGAGTTACATAGAGTTACATAGAATCACATACCACAACAGACCTTACGGTCCACACGGGGTGATCTGATTAGAAGGTTACTGGTGGAGAATTAATTTCTTCCCAGTGATGGTCGTAGATAAGGATAGCAAGGTAGAAGGCTCTCTCCCCACCCTCCACTCCCTCCGGCCTGAGCCGTACAGGAACTAAAGTCAGGAGTCAGAACCTTGTGGGGTTGGTAGAAAATACTCCACAAGGAAATTTTATAGGAAAGATAGAAAGTAGTTGAAATTTGGCTAATTTGCCACCTGTAATGGGCAAAAATTACTCATTAGTAGACATTATTCATTAGTAAACATCGAAAGTCGGGGATTAGATGCAAGGTGTTTATCTAAGCGACGTTTGAAGCTGTCTACGGTATTACAATCTATTACGTTACGGGGAAGCCCATTCCATAAGTTGACGACTCGGTTAAAAAAGAAATTATTCGATTCGTGTGAATTAAAGGACTATCTATGATTTTACAGCCATTACCTCTTGTGTAGTTTGATTGATCGATATTGAAATATTTGTTGCAGTCCATATTATCTAAGCCTTTGATTATTTTGAAAACCTTGATTAAGTCGCCTCTCAATCTACGTTTTGCTAATGGGAAAAGATTCAATTCATTTAGTCGCTCCTCATACGTTTTGTTTCTTAGACTTGGTATCATTTTAGTAACTCTACGTTGGACTCATTCCAATTTTACTATATCTTTCTGGTAGTACGGGCACCAGGCTTGGACACAATATTCCATAAGGGGACGGACCAAGGAATTATACAAAGTGAGGATTGTATCTTTGGACTTATACTCGAATGCTCTGCCAATAAAGCCGATAATTTTATTTGTGTTCTTAATTACTTTCGTACACTGCTGACTGGGTTTTAGGTTACTTGATATTGTTACCCCTAAGTCTGTCTCTTGGTCCACGCTTTTAAGTTGATTACCATTTAACGAATAGTTTGCTGTTATGTTACGATGTCCGATGTGGAGCACTTTACATTTATCTGCATTAAAGAACATTTGCCAAGTTTTCGCCCAATTCGACAATTTATCGAGATTATCTTACATTTCTTTAGTTTGTGCATTAGTGAGTTCTGTATTTGCACTTTTAGTATCGTCGGCAAACTTCTATATTATGCATGAGAGACCTTCATCTATATCGTTTATGTAAACTAAGAATAGGATTGGCCCTAAAACTGACCCTTGTGGCACCCCGCTCGTAACGCCAGTCAATTTAGATGATTTTCCATTTATTACCACACGTTGTTTACGGTTTCTTAGCCAGTTCTCTATCCATCTTATGGTGTCGCCTTGGATTCTGTGAGATTTTAATTTAGTTATTAAACGTTTATGGGTAACTTTGTCAAAGGCTTTTTGGAAATCTAGATAAATTATGTCTACTGCTTTACTCTTATCATATTCGTTAAAAATGTCGTTTAAAAAGTCTAATAGGTTCGTTAGGCAAGAGCGTTTATTGCGAAAACAGTGTCGAGTGTCTCTGAGTAAGTTGTTTTCCTCTAAGTGATTTGTAAGTTTATCTCGTATGATTGTCTCTAACATTTTGCATACTACTGAGGTTAGGCTGATAGGGCGATAGTTACTAGGTAAAGATTTGCTGCCTTTTTTAATTATTGGTGTTACGTTAGCGAGCTTCCATTCGTCAGGTATTGTTCCAGTGTGTAAAGAATAATTAAATAGCAGAGTCTTTTGAGAGAGAGAGAGAGAGAGAGAGAAAGAGAGAGAGTCGTCAAAGGAACGGGGCAGAAAAATTGATTGTGTGTGATTGTGTGTTGAAGTCATTTCTTCTCTTATCTTCCTCTGTCCTTCCTTCCTTCCTTCCTCTCACTCTCTTATCAGCCTTTCTTTCTTTCTTTCTTTCTTTCTTTCTTCCTCTGTCCTTCCTTCCTTCCTTCATTCCTTCCTCTCACTCTCTTAACTTCCTCTGTCCTTCCTTCCTTCCTTCCTTCCTCTCACTCTCTTATCATCCATCCTTCCTTCCTCTGTCCTTCCTACCATCCTTCCTTCCACCCTTCCTTCCTCTCATTCTCTTATCACCCATCCTTCCTTCCTTCCTCTGTCCTTCCTTCCTTCCTTCCTTCCTCTGTCCTTCCTTCCTTCCTTCCTTCCTTCCTTCCTCTCACTCTCTTATCTTCCTCTGTCCTTCCTTCCTCTGTCCTTCCTTCCTTCCTTCCTTCCTCTGTCCTTCCTTCTGTCCTTCCTTCCTTCCTTCCTTTCTTCCTTCCTATGTCCTTCCTTCCTTCCATCCTTTCTTCCTTCCTATGTCCTTCCTTCCTTCCTCACACTCTTATCAGCCATCCTATCCTTTTCCTTTTCTCGTCTCACTGGTCTTCCATTCCTCTCTGCCTCTCCCCTCCCTCACCTTTCTTTCGCCTCCGTATTGAATATCACACACACACACACACTCTTTCTCTCTCTCTCTCTCTCTCTCTCTCTCTCTCTCTCTCTCTCTCTCTCTCTCTCTACTTTAATTAAGGGTTTTGGCGCACCTTCGGCCACAACCACTAGCTAAATTTTAGTTCTTTAACTGTCCCTATTTTCCTTCCATTTCCTTCCTGCTTACTGTCTCACCTCTCTATCACCGTTTTCTGGCGCTATAGGACCTCGATGTTGCGGCGCCTAATATCAATCAATCAATCCATCAACCAATCAATCAATGTTTCCTCCACAGTCTGCCAGGAAAATAATCAGATCCGATATTGGCAATACATTTTAGACTATTTACTTGTTCCAATGTGTGCATCTCTGACCTCACCATCAGGCTCATCTCGAAGCAGTGAGTGGTTCTGCTATTCTATTTGTATGAGCTGTTTTAAGGGGAGGAGGATACAGTTGGTAAATCCGGAGCAAATGATTCCTCTAAACTATTCCAAGCAACAGACCACCATTATTTTTGTTCATCTGGTCCTGTTTTCTGGCATACTTTGGAGGAATCAAGGCACTCCAATGTACCCAAAGTATACTCTCCCCTTAAGCCCGTAGTTAGTCCTTGACATGAATATACGCTTACGAACAAAATTTTAGATTAAGAGTGAACTTTGCTTTTGTAAATACGGGCCCAGAAGAACAACCATATGTTGCTTGAAATACCTTAGAGGATATTGTTGCTCCAGATTTACTGACTGTACACTCGTGAAACATAATTTCTGACCAGAGTGTGAGGAGAAGAAAGCTTCGAATCGCCTGGTATTGCTCATTTCCCCACCCAATACACCTATAGAGGCTGAGTTCGAATGCAGTGTGTGTGTGTGTATGTGTGTGTGTGTGTGTGCGTGCGTGTGTGTGTGTGTGTGTCGTCTATATTCAGGGATTACTTATCACAAATGTACCAACACTTTACTTCCTCCTTATCCTGGTTCAAATGTACAGGCTCGCTCATAATACTGTCTTTACTTTTTGTTCGGAAAATGAAATTCCATCCAAGACACAATACACAACATCAACACACTGCGTCCCTTCTTTCATTCTCACTCTTTCCTTTCCCCGGTATTTCTCTTATCAACCCCATCCTTCTCTGTAAATAATATTGTGAGAGTATTATACCGTCTAGTCTTTTTCTAATACAACGTATAGTATATCCCTTCCTCACTCATTATCACAGTCTTGTTCTTCTGTCTGAGTTGATTTCTCTCCTTTCTATCCTAATTTTTGTTCCAAGTCCACCTTCCCCTCATTATTATCATTGATATGTTTCACGTTGGAGCTATTCCTTGTTACATTTCTTATTTCCAACTCTCCCTTAATTAACATGCTCAACTTTCCTTCATCAATGCATGGAGGAAAGTCATATGACACTTTAGGTGAACTCGTTCAACTTTTATCGTCATGCGATGTTTTTTTTAAATCCAAATTATGAATCAGTGATGTTATTATTGTTGTGTCGTGGTGGATGATGAAGGCAAGTGTAGATAACATCCAGGTAGACACTTAATAATAACGTACTGAATAATGAGTACAAGACAGTGGTATACTCGAAGAGATATGTATATAGTCGGCGACAAAAGTCGTGTTGCGTCACTTTGCTTCACCGAGACATGTGATGGTCATAGACTGGAGATAATTGATTAAGTGTAAAAAATGTGCGTATTTCTCGAGTCCATGAACACTGCGCGTCTTGGTGAAGCAGATGAGGCGAGGGGACTTTTGCCGCCGACTGTACGGTACACTCGTGATACATAATTTCTAACCAGAGACGAAGGGCAGGCACCACACACACCCTGGCTGGATTCGAACTCACTCCCGTAGTTTTAAAACATTTGAGGGCCCTTACTGAGCTTTATGAACCCTCCAAACTACTCCAGGCAACAGATTCCCTATTCGAAACACTGAAGCGTTTTGTGGCCTGGATTATTTGGAGGGTTCATAGAGCTCCAGTAAGGGCCCTCAAATGTTTTAAAACTACGGGTGAGAGTCCCTATAGGTGTACTGGGTGGGGAAATTAGCAATACCAGGCGATTCGAAGCTTTCTGTTCCTCACACTCTGGTTAGAAATTATGTATCACGAGTGTACAGTCTTCCGGTTAGCAGGAGAGACTTGACTTGACTTGGCTGACTGAGTGGGTGAGTGAGTGAGTGACAGTATCTGGGAAGAGCGACGTGTGGAGTGATAATTAAGTTACTCAAGTGGGTTGCCACACCGTTGTGTAAATGTACAGTCTGTAGGCACCATAAATTCGCGTCCATCTAATGTACACATGAAGCTGGGTTGGCTCGTTACTTGTTAGGTGCTTGGCTACAAAAGAAAGAAAAGTGAACAAAGATGTAGTTTGTTGAGAGGCAGACAGTAAAATTACTATCTGCTTGTCAACAAACTATAACTTTTTCTCACTTTCCTTTCTGCTGTAGGTATCTCACAAATAGCGAGGCGTACCAGATTCATGTGTGGCCCAACTGTACCTAATAAATAATGCTAGTAAAAAGTTATGACCAGATGGTTGCATTCTAAAAAAAATCCGTGTCTGTTCTAACAACCTCTGTAAGTTACCATATGAGAAGTATACGATGGAAGGAAAATGTGGGTGGATATTGGATTGTGCTGGACCTTGATGTTAAAATATAGGCAAAAGGGTATTGATATTATTTTCTGCTACACACACACGCATACACAGACATTTTATGCTTCTTCTTCTCTGTTTCTCTCTCTCTCATTCTCATTCTCTTCTCTCTCTCTCTCTCTCTCTCTCTCCTCTCTCTCTCTCTCTCTCTCTCTCTCTCTCACTCTCTCTCTCTCTCTCTCTCTCTCTCTCTCTCTCTCTCTCTCTCACTCTCTCTCTCTCATTCTCTCTCTCTCTCTCTCTTTTTTTTTTTTGTTACAACATCACTATAACTCAATGATACATACACAGGAAGGAAACAAAGCGAAGGTATACTGTCTGCTGTACTCTACTCGACTAGCGGTTATACAGACTTTATTCCCCGTGTTTGTGTTGATATGAAAAGGGATTGTTATCGAGTGAGAATTCCATTGATACTACTTTCTTTTCCCCCTAATTTCATTCTCTTACTTTTCTTCCATCTGTTCTCTCTCTCTCTCTCTGTCTCTGTCTCTCTGTTTCTGTCTCTGTCTCTCTGTGTCCTGTCTCTCTGTGTGTCTCTGTCTCTCTGTGTGTCTCTGTCTCTCTGTGTGTCTCTGTCTCTCTGTGTCCTGTCTCTCTGTGTCCTGTCTCTCTGTGTGTCTCTATCTCTCTGTCTCTGTTTCTGTCTCTGTCTTTGTCTCCCTGTCTCTGTCTGTCTCTGTCTCTCTCTTTCTTTCATTAAAATAACATATCCAGTCACTCCATTCCTTTTCCTCCTCCTGTTTTTTTTTCCTTCCTTCCTTCTTCCTTCCTTCCTTCCTTCCTTCCTTCCTTCCTTCCTTCCTTCCTTCCTTCCTTCCTTCCTTCCTTCCTTCCTTCTTCCTTCCTTCCTTCCTTCCTTCCTTCCTTCCTTCCTTCCTTCTTCCTTCCTTCCCTTCCCTCCTTCCTTCCTTCCTTCCTTCCTTCCTTCCCTTCCTCTCCTTCCTCCTTCCCTACCCTCCCTTCCCTTCCCTACCCTTCCCTACCCTTCCCTTCCCTCCCTTCCCTTCCCTACCCTTCCCTACCCTTCCCTTCCCTTCCCTTCCCTTCCCTTTCCTTTCCTTTCCTTTCCTTTCCCTTTCTTTCCTTTCCTTTCCTTTCCTTCCCTTCCCTTCCTTCCTTCTCTTCCCTTTTCCCACCCTTCCCTCCTTTCTTCCTTCACTTCCCTTCCCTTCCTTCCCTTCCCCACCCTTCCCTTCCCTTCCCCACCCTTCCCTTTCCTTCCCCACCCTTTCCTTCCTTCCTTCCTTCTCTTCGTCTTGTGTTGTTGTTCCTCACTCTGGTATTCTCTTATCTTGTTCTCAACTCCCCCTGTCCTTGTTCAATATTTCACCATGTTTACTCTGATATTTCTTCCTCTCTTCTTTCTCTTTTAAGTCAAATATATATGTCTGTCTGTATGTCTGTTGTCTGTGTCTGTCTGTCTGTCTCTGTCTGTCTGTCTGTCTCTGTCTGTCTGTCTCTCTCTCTCTCTCTCTCTCTCTCTCTCTCTCTCTCTCTCTCTCTCTCCTCTCTCTCTCTCTCTGTCTGTCTGTCTGTCTGTCTGTCTGTCTGTCTGTCTGTCTGTCTGTCTGTCTGTCTGTCTGTCTGTCTGTCTGTCTGTCTGTCTGTCTGTCTGTCTGTCTGTCTGTCTGTCTGTCTGTCTGTCTCTGTCTCTGTAATAGTTATCATCATCACCATCATCATCATTCTTGAACATGCTCATTCGATAATCGATATTTTTTCAACTCCATAATTTATTCACACGTATAATATAATCCTCTCAGCTGACTCGTAGTTGGTTGCCGCCAAATATTTTTCACCCCGTTATCTCTTCCCTTCCTCTGACCCTGTATACTACTTCCTTATGGCAACCCTTCCGACCTCCTTCTCCTTCCTATAACTTCCTGCCTTTCCTTCCTTCTCTCATCCACACATCCACTGCATCTTCTGTAAGTGTCTACATTCTCTTTTCCTCAAACCTTCTTTTCTCTCATCCACCCATACTCCCATATATATCTTTTTCCAGTTCCGTTCTCCATTTTCTTCTCTCTCTCTCTCTCTCTTTTTCTCTCTTTTTCTCTCTCCTCCTCGTCTTTCTGCCCAACTCTCTCTCTCTCTTTCTCTCTCTCTCTCTCTCTCTCTTCTCTCTCTCTCTCTCTCTCTCTTTCCGCCATGATAATTAGCATTTAGCTTGACTTTTTCAGCAGCAGGCAGGCATGAGATGGGATGCAACTTTTTTCTCATATATGTTTAATGTGGCTGGCAGTGGCAATTCACCCTCGGTTTATTTTTTATTTATTTTTTTTTTTACCAATAATTTCGTAGACATTTATTTTTAGCTTCGAATCGCCTGGTATTGCTCATTTCCCCCCAACCCAGTACACCTAAGAGGCTGAGTTCGAATTGCAGGGTATGTGTGTGTGTGTGTGTGTGTGTGTGTGTGTGGTGCCTGCCGTTCGTCTCTGGTAAGGGATTACGTATCACGAGTGTACAAGGAATACAAAGGAAATCATACAGTAGCAGACCAGATTGTCCTTCCAAGGCTGTTTTATCTAAGTTATACGATTAACTGGTTGAAGGAGAGGAAAGATCAGTGAAAAACTACTCCTTACCCATTGAGAGGAGATGTATTCTGTATGTATTTTTTTTTTTTCTCTCTCTCTTTATTTTTATTTTTTCTCTCTCTCTCTCTTTTTTTTTTTTTTTTTTTTTTTTTCTCTGGCCTATCGACCTTGTGTGGATTCTATCTCGTCATCCCCTCTTTATACTTCCTCCTCTGTCCCTCTCCCTAATCTCTCCTCCATTCTTCCTTTTCCCTTCCTATTCTCTTTCTATCTCTTATGCCTCCTTTTCTCTCCCTAATCTCTCCTTCATCCTTCCTTTTTTTCCTTCCCTATTCTCTCCTCCATCCTTCCTTTTACCCTTCCCTATTCTCTTTCCATCTCTTATGCCTCCTTTCCTCTCCCTAATCTCTCCTTCATCCTTCCTTTTCCCCTTCCCTTTCTCTTTCTATCTGTTATGCCTCCTTTCCTCTCCCTAATCTCTCCTCTCCACTCTTCATCCCTCCTCCCTATTCTCTTTCTATCTTTTAGGCCCTCCTTTCCTCTCCCTAATCTCTCCTCCACCCATTCATCCTCTCCTTTCTGTCTCCACGCAGTATGATAAAAAAAAAACTGCTGTGGAATTTGGGACAAGAATAAACGAGACAAAAAAATTGCTTTGTTATTTCAGTTGGTCTAAACATTCACACCCTAAAATGGAAATAAATAAAGTTTAGCGTGTATCGGTCAGTTTGTAGCAAATTAGGTGAGTTGGGTTTGTTTTGCTTTCGAGATAATATTATGTGTCTAAATTTTTGTTTAAAGTTTCGATTGTGTGTTACTGTTCACTATGTTTGCAGGCAAGTCAATTTAATTTCAAATATTTACCTCACAATTAAAGGATATAATATAAACAGATATTCTAATTATATTTGTTTGTTATTACTTTTCAACTAATCACTTTCATTTTTCTTACCCTCTTCCCCTTCACCTTCGCCTCAAATCATCACGTTTCTTCTCTCCTATATCCACAAAAAAAATAAAAAAAAATAACTGGTATTAAAATCTACAAAAAATTCATCATCAGTTTAAGAAATAAGTGTTTAGTTTCATTTGTGCAGAAACGTTTGTTCAGGATTTATTATTAATGATATCGTCTTGGCGTTTGATTCTTCGATAATGAAACATAAGAGGCCAAAAGGAACAAAAGTTTTGAACAGAGTATAGCTGCTCATCTTTTTTTTCTGCAAAGTACAATATTACTTCGTTAACTATCCGTCCTTGCCTCACTGAACGGACTCTGTTTACATGTAGTCCGTCATACTGATATAAGCAGGTTTATTATGGAATTGATCGCAAAGGTTAATAAATTCAATGTTTTGCAGTAACCAGAGAGATGGTAGGTCACTGTTGGTAGTGTTCGCATTTATATAGAAGGTTCCCCCACCCCTCAGTGTTTATCCTTGGTAATATACTGTACTTGGAATCAGAGTTTTGCCACTTGGTTCTTTTCCAGGAACTCTTCCTCCTTTTTAGGACATTAAATTTTGTTCCTGCATGGATTATGAAGAGATTATTGTCAATAGTGTTTGACAATACGTCGTTGAAGGCTACAACAATGTCGTCTAGGCCAGCACCAGAAAAACAGAAACGTTTTGTAGTTTATGTACTCGTGCACAGAACTCTTACAATGGAGTATACATAGGCCATTAACCTTGTATGTTTATTCTTCCTCAGCGGTATCTGCAAATAATCTGAAGCTATTATAAGTTTGGATTATGTGGAGAGAACGGAGGAGGAAATTGGGTTCGGATGTTGGAGGATGAAAGGAAGACCACAGAATGGTTGTATGGATTGTGTGAGGGAAACATTGAAGGGAAGGAGTTGTCTGTGGAGCAAGGTAGAATGATTATACATGACGGTAACAAATGGAGAATGATAGTAAATACGGGACAGGGTGTGGGAAGGGGAGTTACTGTTTCAATAAAGCAGCAGGGATAAACTATGTTTGATGTTGGGCCTTACTGTGGAAGATAACAGCTGAGTTACATTGTTAGTCCCGAGTGTTGTATGGCTGTGGGGGAGGTTCACTCCACTATCAGGGGCTGGTATTTACACTCGTGATAGTCTCGGAGACCTGGCGAGCTAGACTAGAGGGGGCTCCGGCCCCTGCTCTGCACCGATTTCGGGGAGAGAGGGTTTCCCATGCTAGGAAGGTCACCAGTGAGAGACCAGACTAAATGGTTCCCATCTTTCAGTTCTTCAACTGTCCTTCTTTTCTTTTTATTTCCTTCCTGCTTACTGTCTCACCTCTCTATCACCTTTTTCTGGCGCTATAGGACCTCCATGTTGCCAAGCCTAATATCCATCAATCAATCAATACACTCGTGATACGTAATCCCTGACCAGAGACGAACTACTGGCACCACACACACACACCCTGCATTTGAACTCAGCCTCAATATATGTGTACTGGATGGGAAAATGAACAATACGAGGCGATTCGAAGCTTTCTGTTCCTCACACTCTGGTCAGAAATTATGTATCACGAGTGTACAGAATGATGAGGTGTGTGACGTGGCGTGCTAGGCTACCAACATGTCAAACGGTGCATGTAAGTATATGTAGTACAGGTGGCTGAGTGGTTACTGCGCTGGAATCGTAACCTGAAAGTCGGGAGATCAAAATTTAATGTTCCAGGTGAGGCGAGGAGAATATTTATTATTATTCCAAATGGGATATAATGCACTAACTCTAAGGCACTAACACTAAGACACTAACTCTAAGGCACTAACTCTAACTCTAAGGCAAACTCTAAGGCACTAACTCTAAGGCACTAACTCTAAGGCACTAACTCTAAGGCACTAACTCTAAGGCACTAACTAACTCTAAACTCACCCACCGAACGACGTAAAAAAAAAAAACAGCCTCACTGGTGGTTTGTCAAGAGTTAAAACATAATGATGATAAATATAAAAATAACACTATAGGCCTATTGGTAGAATTATGCCAGAACTAACATTGTGGAGAGCTTTCCACTCTCTCTCTCTCTCTCTCTCTCTCTCTCTCTCTCTCTCTCTCTCTCTCTCTCTCTCAACCCAGCCGTATCCGCCCGAGAGAGCAAGATGAACAGAGCAAACACGGGGGAGAGAGGGGGATCAACACACGAGTGAGGCGGATGAGAGGGAAGGGAAGGGAAGGGAAGGGAAGGGAAGGGAAGGGAAGGGAAGGGAGCAAGAGACGAATGAGAATAGTGAGGAAGGAGGAAGAAGGGAAAAGAAAAGGAAGGTGGAAGAAGGATAGATGTAGAGAAGTGATGAGAATAGGAAGAGAGGAATGATAAAGGTAGAAAGGAAACTATGAAAGGAAGGAGAAAGAAGGGAAGAGAAAAAATGTTGATGAAAGGTGGAGGCAGGAGGAAGAAGGATAGATAATAATAATAGATGATTGATGAGAATAGGAAGATAGGAATGATAAAGGTAGAAAGGAAACTGTGAACAAATTATAGAAAGAAGAGGAATAAGAGATGGTATAGATGAAAAGGAGGAAGAGGAGGAGGAGGAAGAGGAAGAAGGGAGGAGAGCTTTGACGAAAGATGGAACGAGGAAGGAAGGAGATAACGGAAGGAAGTAGGGAGAGAATGGAGGAAGGAAAGGAAAGGGGAAAGAAGAAGAAGAAGGGGAAGTAAGGAATGAATGAATGATAGATAGATAGAAGGAAAAGATAGAATAGTGCTGGAGAAAGGAGTAAATGAAAGATAGAAAGAAAAGATAGAAAGGAGTAAATGAAAGATAGAAAGGAGTAAATGATAGAAAGATAGAAGGAAAAGATAGAAAGGAGTAAATAAAAGAGAGAAAGGAGTAACTGAAAGATAGATAGAAGGAAAAGATAGAAAGGAGGAAATGAAAGAAAGATAGAAGGAAAATATAGAAAGGAGTAAATGAAAGAATGACACAAATTAAAGAATGGGGGAGTATAGAAAAAGGAAAAAAATAAAATGATAACGGGGGGTGGGAGTAAGGGACAGGCTTGGGGTGTTTTTTTTGGGGGGTGCGGGAGTAGGGAAACAGGCTTGGGGGGGGTTAGAGGGGGTGCGGGAATAGGGGACAGACTTTCTACCCACCCACCCACCCTCCACTACCAAGCCTGTCCCCTACTCCCACACACCCCCATCCTAACCCCCCAAGCCTGTCCCCTACTCCTACACACCCACCAAGCCTGTCCCCCTAACCTCGCAACCGCCCCCTACCCCCCAAGCCTGTCCCCTACTCCCACACCCCCTTAAGGTAAATGGGAAAGTCGTGATAAATGAAATAAATAGGAAGGAATAGGAGAAGAGAGAGAATAGGAGGAGGAAGATGAGAGACAAAGAAGAAAAATTACAAAGAATAGTAGTAGTAGGTGGAAAAGGGATAAAAGGAGGAAGGAGGAGGAGAAGGAAGGAAGGATAAAGAGATGGAGGAAGAAGAAGAGGGACAAATGATAAAAGAATGAAGGAGAAGGAAGGAAGAATGAAGGAGAAGGAAGGAAGATTGGAGGAGAAGAGGGACAAAAAATAATAGAATGAAGGAGAGGAAGGAAGAAAGGAAGAATAGAAAGAAGAGAAGAAAGAAAGAAGGAAAAAGAGGAGAAGAAAAGGAAGAGGAGTAGAAGGGGAGAAGAATGAAAGAATAATAGGAAGAAGAGAAGAAGGAAAGAATAAGATGAGGAGGAGGAGAAGAAAGAAGGAAGAAGAGGAGATGAAAGAAGGAAGAAGAATGAAGAATAGAAAGAAGAGGAGAAGAAAGAAGGAAGAATAATAAGAAGAGGAGGAGAAGGAAGAAGGAAGAATATAAAGAAGAGAAGAAGAGAAAGAGGAGAAGGAATGAAGAATAGAAAGAGGAGAAGAAAGAAGGAAGAATAATAATAAGAGAAGGAAGAAGAAAGAAGGAAGAAAAAAGAAGGAAGAATAGAAAGAAGAGGCGAAAAAGGAAGAATAGAAAGAAGAGGAGAAAAAGGAATGAAGAATAGAAAGAGATGAGTATAGAAGGTGTAAGCCAGCGTTAACGAGTGAAGATTGAGCAGCCAGTGAGGTTTGGTGAAGGGTGAGGGGAAGTGACGAAGAAAATGAGAGAGAGAGAGAGAGAGAGAGTGAGAGAGTGAGAGAGAGAGTGTGAGAAAGTGAGTGTGAGAAAGTGAGAGTGAGAGAGAGAGAGAGAGAGAGAGGGAGAGAGAGAGGGAGAGAGAGAGAGAGAGAGTGAATGAGAGAGAGAGAGAGAGAGAGAGAGAGAGAGTGAGAGAGAGTGAGAGAGAGAGAGAGAGTGAGAGAGAGAGAGAGTGAATGAGAGATAGACATACTGACAGACAGACAGAGAGTGTGAGAGAGTGAATGAGAGAGAGACAGAGAGAGAGTGAGAGAGTGAATGAGAGAGAAACAGACTGAGAGTGAGAGTGAGAGAGTTTGTGTGTGTGTGTGTGTGTCTATGTGTGTGCCTGTGTCTATGTGTGTGCCTGCGTGTCTATGTGTGTGTGTGTGTGTTTGCAAGTGTGAATTGGTGCCTGTGTGTCTATGGGTGTGTATTTATGTGTGTGAGTGTGTTTGTGTGTTTGCAAGTGTGTATGTGTATGTTTATGTGTGCGTGTGTGTGTATTTGCATGTGTGTGTGTTTACTATTTCCCCAGAGAGTCGAGTTACATACAGATGAGTGTATCAATGTTGTGACCAGCTGTAAAAATCACGAACATTATCATCACAAAGGAAGTACAGGCAGGCAACAGGAGGTACAGTTGCCAAAGAGGGTACTGCGACAACTATTGATACAACATTAAATATATTAATGTCCATAGTTGTTTGTAGGGGAACAGGCTTGGAGGGGGATTGGGGGGTGCGGGAGTAGGAGATAGGCTGGGGGGGGGGGGAGTACGGGAATAGGGGGACAGGCCACGGGGGGAGTAGAATGCCTGTCCCCTATCCCTGCACCCCACTAACACTTTAACACATTCCTCGTGTTTGTTGACCTTATACTCTCTCATTCCTGTTTGTGGAGTAGGTTTGTTTTCTGGCCTCGCTCAGTCTTCATTTTCTTCCCTTTTTCAGACTTTCACATTTTTTAACGATGGTTTTGGGAGCTACTGTACATCCAATATCGTTGAGTAGATGGTCAAAGTCAGACTTAGTCATTCTATTGAAATTTACAATGACGAACTGTCCCATAATTGTGCCGGCAGTAATCCAACATCACCTGACATCAGCTAATCTATGATATTGTTCCTTTCACCACTACGTTTTGGTCTAAGTGATGGACGCACCCAAAATCGCCGTCAATTCGGTCTCTGTTTCTGTTGTCCACTTAGTAACACTGTTGCTGCAGCAGTTAGTATCACGTCCTCCCTCGTCGCCATCTGGCTAGGAACTGCTACATGCAAGTGTGGACCATCTCAGGAGAACGTCTCTGTTATCTACATGTGAGTGACTTTGTTAGCGACATGCTACTAACATGCTAGTGACGTGTTTACCTCTTGAGTATAAAAGTGATTTTGACAATGTTTATAGCAAGTGTGGCCGTACCCTGACGCTCTATATTTCACACGCATACTGTAAGCAGGCACACACTTGCTAGTCTCGATCATACAAGTGTAATTAAGGTCAGACATGTGTTGTTTACCGTACAGCAGGAAGTGTTGTATCTACCTATATATAAAAACACTCCGTCTGTCTGTCTGTCTGTTTAGCCGCTATGCACGGCCGCATCGTTTTACCTAGAGTAAAAAGTAATACGCCATTTTGATCGGTGAAACCTGGGAAGCGTCTTCGGCCTACATTTTTTTAGCTCCGGCCTCAGCTGAGAGCTCAAGGTTTTATCGTAATTATTGTTCATGTTCTTGTTCTTCTTCTTCTTCTTGGGGCGACAACTTCTAAAATGCTTCAACTGACTCACTCACTCACTCACTCACTCACTCATTCTTCTATGGTCGACCATTTCTTAAAAGGGGTTCAACTCACTCAATCACTCACTCACTCATTTCACTTGAATCATTAAGAACTGGAGCTTTTGAAGGGTTTTCCTTCATGTTCTTGATTTTTTTTTACCAATAGGTGGGTTGGGGGAAGGTTCGATCCCAGTACCCCTGCAGCCCAAGCTGAAGACTGTTATTTGGCCTTAAATGAAAGATTCCTGGTTCGAATCCCCGGTACAATTTAAAAAAAATAATTGTTGACAAATGATACACCATTCTGACCGGTGTAGTCCGGGGAATGTCCTCGGTCTCATTTTATTTTTGGTGGATGTGTGTTTCTTTAATTATCAGCTTAAAACAACCAAACATTTATGGCTTTCTCAACATAGACTCAAGCATCAAGGATGCAGGCAGGCCTGGCTTGCATGCCCAGTTTAGGAATGAATTCAAACCACAAAATGTTGAACACCTAAATTTAATACTAAATCTAAGGACAATGATTAAAAAAATATTTAAAATGACCAATGGGGGGGGGGGGGAGGGTTCGATCCCAGTACCTCTACAGCCCAATTCGCCACTCGGGCCTTGCTATTTAATCGTGGCTGTTACAATGCCACCTTCTGCTGTAGTTGTGTCATGGATAACTTTTGTGGTTGTAAAGCTGGCATGGTTTCTCTGGGGGACCAGCAACCACACCGGATAATAGACTCCTCCCATCCTCCTAATAAGTTCACAAAAATAATTTGAGGAAATAATTTATTGACAAAACCACATGTAGGATCTTCACCCGGACAACGTCGGGTATCGCTGCTAGTCCTTGATATATTATTGAAAAGCTACTGAATCTTCCTAACCGTGTCAGAAATCAGATCTCCTTGTAGTAAACTTGAGGTTGTTATGTTCTAGTATGGGATGCAAGAATCAATAATAACCTTCCAATTTACCAACACGAGGTTCTCCCTTCTCATCCATACTTAGGCCCGTAGTTTTAAAAAATTGAGGGCCCTTACTGGAGCTCTATGAACCCTCCAAAAAATCCAGGGCACAAAACGCTTCAGTGTTTCGAATAGTGGAATCTGTTGCCTGGAGTAGTTTGGAGAATTCATAGAGCTCCAGTAAGGGCCCTCAAATGTTTTAAAACTACGGGAGTAAGTCTTCTCCCCTCGTGACTACATAAACGCATGGCCCTCTCTGTACTTTTCCACTGCCACCTCACATCTCCCATCAATTGCACTGAGTTCATTTCTCCCTCATTACCTCCTTCCCTCTCCCTTCGTTAGTTCATTTCTCCCTCATTACCTCCTTGCCTCTCCCCTCATTACCTCCTTCCCTCTCCCCTCATTACCTCCTTCCCTCTCCCCTTCGTTAGTTCATTTCTCCTCTGCTTCCTCCATCCATTTTCAGTTCACTTTTTTGTTTGTTTTTTCACCTTGTGTTATTTTTCTCGAGTCATGGATGGAGTACAGTCAACAGAGAAGGCGTTGATGGAAATAATTTAATATTTAATAAAAAGGGAACCCAATTTATAATCATCATCATCATCATCACCATTACAATGACGATAACGATTAGTAGTATTATTATTACCAATATTATTATTATCATTACTATTATTATTATTACTATCATTATCATAAATACTATTATAATTTTTTTGCTATTTCTATTATCATAAATTTATTGCCATTACTATTATTATCATTATTATTATTAATAATAATATTAATATTATTATTATTAAAATTATTAATATTATTATTATTATTATTATCATCATTAATATTATTATTATTAATATTATTATTATTAATATCATTACCATTATTATTATTATCATTACTAAACAAATACGGATAAGTCATAATAAAATTTAAGTACAGTCACGAAATAAAATCAGTAAGTAAATAAAGAATGTTTGATGGTGTATGTGTGTGTGTGTGTGTGTGTGTGTGTGTGTGTGTGTGTGTGTGTGTGTGTGTGTGTGTGTGTGTGTGTGTGTGTGTGTGTGTGTGTGTGTGTATAAAAAAGCATTAAAAAATCCTGTATAAATATTAAGTTAAATAAACATAAGTACACAACCCTATCACACTACACTGGCTACAGAAGAAGATTCGACGGAACTTTTAACCCCCCAACCGAAAAAATAACATAATTACCTTCTACGAATCCCTTGGCAAAGCAAAGAAAGAAAGGGAAGGGAGGGGTAGAGTAAAAGCCGGGAAAAAAAAAAAAGAAAAAAAAAAAGGTTACGTGTTTACTTTCGCCCAACCCAAACTGGCATTTCTCTCGGCTCGCTCACTCACTCACTCACTCCCTCCCATCTCTGTAGGTTTGAACACACGACTGCCAAAGTGTGTTCACCATGGAATATTCAACAAGCCTTCGCAGTATTAGTGGGGAATGTCTGTGTGTGTGTGTGTGTGTGTGTGTGTGTGTAGATAGATAGAAAGATTGATAGATAGATAGAGATACAGTTATATAGATAAACTGCATATATACATATGAGAGAGAGAGAGAGAGAGAGAGAGAGAGAGAGAGAGAGAGAGAGAGAGACGCACAGAGAGAGAGAGAGAGAGAGAGAGAGAGAGAGAGACGCACACAGAGAGAGAGAGAGAGAGAGAGAGAGAGAGAGACGCGCACAGAGAGAGAGAGAGAGAGAGAGAGAGAGAGACGCACACACAGAGAGAGAGAGAGAGAGACGCACACAGAGAGAGAGAGAGAGAGAGTAACTTGGTAAAATAAGAAAAGAGAAGAGGGTGAAAGGAAAAAATGTTTGGTACAAGAGAAGAGGAAAGTATGGATGAGATGGGAAAACAAGACAGAAGAAATAAAGGCAAGGAGGAAAATACACAGAGAGGCGGATAGTGTAAATGTAGGAGGAAAGGAAGTGAAGAGGAAGAAAAAATATGGAGGTAAAGGAGGTGTGGGAGTAGGGGACAGGCTTGGGGGGGTTGGGGGGTGCGGGAATAGGGGGACAGGCTTGGGGGGTTTTGGGGGGAGTTTGAGGGGGTGCGGGAATAGGGGGACAGGCTTTCTACCCACCCCAAGCCTGTCCCCCTATTCCCGCACCCCCCTAAAACCTGTCCCCCAACTCCCGCACCCCCCCATTCCCCCCCAAGCCTGTCCCCCTAAACCTGCACCTCCCCCCAGTCCCCCCCAAGCCTGTCCCTCAATTCCCGCACCCCCCCCCAGTCCCCTACTCCTGCACCCCCTTAAACCCTGAAAGACTACGTAGAGGAGAGAGAGAGAGAGAGAGAGAGAGAGAGAGAGAGAGATCAGATTGAGAGAGGAGACAACAAGCTCCAAGGAAATAAGAGGAAAGGATCGAGGGACATTGGAAGAATTGAAAAGCAGTGACTGAGAACAGAAAGAAAGGAGGGGGATGTTGTACACACACACACACACACACACACACACACACACACACACACACACACAATGAGAAAGAGAGGCAGTGACTGAGAGCAGAAAGAAAGGAGAGTGATTTTTTTACATACACACACAATGAGAATGAGAGAGTAATTTTCAGTTCCATTACACTACTGTTCTTCAATACGGTCTTGTTTTCTGATCAAATATGAAGGTAAGGCCCGTAGTTTTAAAACATTTGAGGTCCCTTACTGGAGCTCTATGAACCCTCCAAATAATCCAGGCCACAGAACCCTTCAGTGTTTCGAAGAGGGAATCTGTTGCCTGGAGTAGTTTGGAGGGTTCATAGAGCTCCAGTAAGGGCCCTCAAATGTTTTAAAACTACGTGTGTGAGTACTGTACTATATTTATTTGTCCAAGAATAAATACTAGGTAGGACTAACTCGAATAGGTTGAGTAAATATCCTTTGTATTGAGGGGGTGCGGGAGTAGGGGGAAAGGCTTGGTGGGTGAGGGAGTAGGGGACAGGCTTGGTGGGTGAGGGAGTAGGGGACAGGCTTGGTGGGTGAGGGAGTAGGGGACAGGCTTGGGGTGGATTAGGATGGTGTGGGAATAGGGGATAGGCTTTCTACCCACCCCAAGCCTGTCCCCCTATTCCCGTACCCCCCCAGTCACCCCCAAGCCTGTCCCCCTATTCCCGCACCCCCCAGTCACCCCCCAAGCCTGTCCATTACTCCCACACCCCCTAAAGATGGTAATTCTTTTTTGGAACATTGGAGTGCCTTGATTCCTCCAAAGTATGCCAGGAAACGGGACCAGAGGAGCAAAAATAAGAGTGTTCTGTTGCTTGGAATAGTTTGGAGGATTCAATTGCTCCAGATTTACCAACACAAAATTTCCCCCTTAAGGACACACAATGGGTATTTTCATAGAGCAAATATTTTTTTATATGAAATAGGGAACTAAATCTTGGTGAATAATAGTTATATACACCGTTGTTTAGGGTGTGTGGGAGTAGGGGACAGGCTTGGGGGGAACTGGGGGGGTACGGGAATAGAGGGACAGGTTTGAGGTGGGTAGAAAGCCTGTCCCCTACTCCTGCACCCCCCCCAGCCCCCCCACCACAAACCCCCCAAGCCTGTCCCTCTATTCCCACACACCCTTAATATATAATTTTTCATGTATACATATTATTTACTGTAATCAACTCTGGAACACTCTACCTATAGTCTGTTCAAAATTGGTGTTCCTTTTGGCCTCTTATGCTTAGATAGATAGATAGAAATAGATAGATAGATAGATAGATAGAAATAGAGACGGATAGAGATAGATAGATAGATAGATAGATAGAAATAGATAGAGGACATTGGCCCGTAGTTTAAAAAAAATTGAGGTCCCTTACTGGAGCTCTATGAACCCTCCAAATAATCCAGGCCAAAAAATGCTTCAGTGTTTCGAATAGGGAATCTGTTGCCTGGAATAGTTTGGAGAATTCATAGAGCTCCAGTAAGGGCCCTCAAATGTTTTAAAACTACGGGTGTAAAACATAATTAACCACATCCGCATAACATTTACCAAAAACCAGAGGTATTAAAGGAGATGTCAATACAGTCTTGCCTTCTTTTATTTTAAATCTACATTATATACATTTATCGAAAAAGGCACAAACGGGAAAAAAAATATAAAGAGGATATATTTTTGCCATATTTTAGCTCACATTACAATTACCTAAAAAGACACAAACGGTAAAAAATAAAGAGAATACATGTTTGCCATATTTTAGCTCACATTACAATTACCTAAAAAGGCACAAATAAATGTTACTGGGTAGTCCGGTACATTTCTCTGCCTGGTAAAAAGTAAATAGAAGTAAGTAAATAATGGAGAGTGGTAGTAGTAGTAGTAGTAGTCGTTGTGGAAGATACACGGGTCAACCAATCTAGTGTGGGGACCTTTAGGTTAAGTGGTATTGACTATAACACACCATGGGAGACTGAAGGGGAAAGGAAAGGGAGGAGAGGAGGGAACGAGACGAGTTAGTGAGAGGAGTTAGGGAGAGAGAGACCAGGGAGAGAGAGGGAGAAAGGGAGGAGAGAGGAGGGAAAGAGAGGAGGGAAAGAGACGAGTTAGTGAGAGGAGTTTGGGAGAGAGGAGTTTGGGAGAGAGGAGTTAGGGAGAGAGGGAGGGAGCGAGAGGGAGAAATGGAGGAGAGGAGAGAAGAGAGAGAGAGAAGTGGTGAGTGAGGAAAGAGCGAGAGGGAGAAATGGAGGAGAGAAGTGGGAGAAAAAAAGGTGTGAGTGAGGAGAAAAGATGAGAGGGAGCGAGAGGGAGAGAGGAGTTAGGAGAGAGACCAGGGAGCGAGAGGGAGAAATGGAGGAGAGAAGAGAACATGCAGCGAGAGGGAAAAATGGAGGATTGATTTGATTGATGGATATTAGGCTTGGCAACATCGAGGTCCTATAGCGCCAGAAAAAGGTGATAGAGAGGTGTGACAGCAAGCAGGAAGGAAATGAAAAGAAAAGAGGGACAGTTGAAGAACTGAAAGCTAATGGCTGGGGCCGAAGGGGCGCCAAAACCCTGTAAGTATTGCCCACATTAATTAATATAGGCAATACCCCCCTACGGGGGAAAAATGGAGGAGAAGAGAAGAGAACAAGAAGCGAGAGGGAGAGAAGAAGAGAGGGAGAAGTGGGAGAGAAAAAGAGGGTGAGTGAGGAGAGAGCGGATGAAGTGTATAAAAAAGGAATGGATGGTGGAGTGAGGGTGAAGAAGGTGAAGAGAATGATTTTATTATTATCAAAGTATATGTTTAAAGACGAATAAACAAGATTGTCCAAGGCACTGAAAAACATGTATTATACTGTACTATAAGTCTGTTCAAAACTTGTGTTCCGCTGGCCTCTTATGCTTAGATAGATAGAAATAGATAGATAAATAGATAGACAGATAAGAGATAGATAGAAATAGAGACAGATAGAGATAGATAGAAAGATATAGATAGAAATAGATATAAAGATATAAAGATATAGATAGAAATAGACAGATAGAGATAGATAGAAAGATATAGATAGAAATATATATACATATAAAGATATAGATAGAAATAGAGACAAATAGATAGAGGAATATGGAACACAAGTTTTGAACAGACTATAGGAACTGTTTGGGTTCCTACACTTCCAAGTTCATATCACTCCATGCAGCGTTGTCAGGAAGGTGTGAACCGCCGCTAATATTTCCACGTTCGTATTCGCAACACATGTTAGTATGAGTCAGAGGAGGAGGGGGAGTTTGGGAATGGTATGTTAAGGACCCTGTGATGTAGTCAGAAAATTGGAAGTAAATGAGTCCTTCAAATATTGCCACGAAACACCACTTATATGGAAGGAGCTTGTTTCGTGGCATGGTCAGGAGGAATCAGAAGCCTCCAGTTTTATACACGATCACAGGGTCCTTAATTAATGCAAGGAGGCAGGGATGGGCGGGACTATATAGAATTTAATTTATAATGTTTTCAAATTAAAAATTGCGAATGTCTCGAGTCTCTCTCTCCCCTTCCCTCCCTACCTACCTACCTACCTCTCTCTCTCTCTCTCTCTCTCTCTCTCTCTCTCTCTCTCTTCACATACACACAAATCATTGACCTGTACTCTTGTGGCACTAGATAAGGCAGCTTCATTCATGGGTTTGGCTTATCAATGACACGATAGAGGCACGGCCTAACCTGTTCTGGTCAATTATATCTTCGTGTAAAAAATGGGGAACTTCAAAACATATAATACAGCAGTGTGTACATACAGTAAGTCAATGTGTATCCATGTTAAGATCTGAGAATATATTTATTTTTATACCTTGAATTTAACAACTTGAAGCATCATAGCATTAACTTAGTGCGTCAATGTGAAGCAACCAACACCTTGAACATATAGTTTATGTCCAGGTTCATTCTCTAATGATAAATATTTATTGCATTTCCCTTTGGTCGGAGTTTTCACGACACAACGTAAAAATTAATGACAATTATCATTACACCACTACCACTGTTCATAACACTCATAAAATGATGGTAATGGTTATTGTTCACATAAACCATTGCCATCGTCACAGAATAATAACCAGATTACAATGACATATTTGGATTGACTAACTTATAGTTACTAAATTATTAGTTCTGATGGCGAGTGTTTAATGTTTCAGCAACACAGTGAGGCTTTCAAACTTTGTACACAACATAATTATTATTCTTACATTCAGTAACTATCATTAAGGGGATGTGGGAATAAGGGGACAGACTTGGGAGGGGGGTGCAGGAGTAGGGGGACAGGCTTGGGGGGGGTTGGGGGGGGTTGGAGAAGTAGTGGGACAGGCTTGGGGTTTTTTTGGGGGGTTAGGGGGCTGCAGGAATTGGTGGACAGGTTTTTACCCACCCCAAGCCTGTCCCCCACCCCCTTAACTTTATATAAATCTATGATGTGCTGTTTATCACTTACCTATAGTATATTAAGGGGGTGTGGGAATTAGGGGACAGGCTTGGGGGGTTATGGGTGGGTGCGGGAATAGGAGACAGGCTTGGGGGGGTTATGGGTGGATGCAGGAATAGAGGACAGGCTTTCTACCAACCCACCCAACCCCAAGCCTGTCCCCCTACTCCCGCACCCCCCCAAGCCTGTCCCCTAATTCCCACACACCCTTAAACTAACTCAAGAACCGATATTTCATGACGGTTGCCGTAATAATGTACATTACTCATAACATAAACAATATATATGTATTTACTTCCCACCAAGATGGTCTGATATAGCATGGCATTATATTTACTTGAAATTATTAAGTAATGTATATACTGTAATTTTTAATATTTGTTTTTTTTTTCCCGCAAATTATTCCTACGGTTAATCTATAAGTTAGTTCTGCAAAGTTGTTTACACATTACCTTGCCCCTGTCCAGTCCTGTTCCTTATCCTATACACCACACTACTCTGAGGCCCGTAGTTTTAAAACATTTGAGGGTCCTTACTGGAGCTCTATGAACCCTCCAAATAATCCAGGCCACAGAACGCTTCAGTGTTTCGAATAGGGAATCTGTTGCCTGGAGTAGTTTGGAGAATTCATAGAGCTCCAGTAAGGGCCCTCAAATGTTTTAAAACTACGGGTGTGTCAGGCCTCCACCCTTCCAACACCCTTCCCCTGACTCATACTGGCACGTGTTTCAGTTACGAGGGTTGACACTCTTGCTTCATACTGTATTTTGTGAGGTAGACACATTGACAGCGCTAGAGTGATGAAGGTAGAAGTGGAGGAGACTGTACATTTATCACGGCGTGGTTGTCTCCCTATTTCTTTCCATTTTTTAAGGTGTGGTGCTGCTCCTAACAAAGTTACTCACCAAGGCTGAGGTTTGATGGTTCTCAACACATAAGGTAATAGTATAATACTCTTGGTACACTCGTGATACGTAATTTCTGACCAGAGACGAACGGCAGGCACCACACACACACACACACACCCTGCATTCGAACTCAGCCTCTATAGGTGTACTGGGTTGGGGGGAAATGAGCAATACCAGGCGATTCGAAGCTTTCTGCTCCTCACACTCTGGTCAGAAATTATGTATCACGAGTGTACATTTGAGTTTCTTAATTCTTCAAAAGTATCTCAGGAAATAGGACATTAACACAAGTAAGGGTGTTTTGTTTGCTGCTTGGAATAGCTTGGAGGAATCAGATGCTCCAGATTTAATAACAATGGTTGTGTACATTGTGTACAAGCATCAATTTACAATCACACACACACACACATACATACACATATTCTTCTCAACACACACACACACACACACACACACATAGTCACAAAGTACGCAAGAGGGCTTCGGTAACGGGCAGCATAACAACAACACCTTCCATAACATAACATAACAACATACAGTAACTTATAATATTAATATTCTCAAAGCTCACTCAACATAACAATTAATTGGTTGTAGTCGAACATACAGTAGGGATGTTATGGAGGCAACACTCCATAGTTATAAACGGTAATGAATGAATGAATGAATGAATGAATGAATGAATGAATGAATGAATGGCAGTGGGACGATAACAAGATTGAATGTAGTGGGATAAAAAAAAAAAAAAAATCTACAACAAGAAAAAGAGACAGAGAAGATTGTAAATAAAGACCTTCCCCAGACTGGAATCAAGACCATGTAGGACGACGAGAAGGTGATAAAGAGGAGGGATAGCAAACACACGATGGGAAATATAAGGTAAAAGGAGGGACATACCGGTACAACAACAAAGCTGGTTACATCTTCTGCGCGATACAAAATAACACCACGAATGAAGGTTTTTGATAACAGATGCGGCCGCAACATGCAGTCGTGGTTAAAAATAGTCATGCTTATAGGTGTAACTCACGTAAGAGTTTGATAGATTCCTTCTGTTCCTTAGCTGATAAACTTTCCAATAAATAGGTTAACTACCATCTTTTAATTTATTACAAGCAGCTACACACTACTTAAAACAATAATATCATATGTGAACGTGAACACATTATATAGCAAATTGTTCGAGATACCCATATGTGGATGATTATTATTGACCACGACTGTATACAGAGAGAGAGAGATTAAATAAACAAGGAAGAATAGGAACAAACAGATAAACTGAAGGATAAAGAGGGGAAGAGGGGAGATAAAACAAAATAATAATTACGAATGGAAAACTATATACATACGCAGGGATACCAATGTGACAAGGCTGTTATCAAAAACCTTCATTCGTGGTGTCTGTCATTTTGTATCGCACAGAAGGTAGAAGTGGAGGAGACTGTATATTTATCACGGCGTGGTTGTCTCCCTATTTCTTTCCATTTTTTAAGGTGTGGTGCTGCTCCTAATAAATTAAAGGGGTGTGGGAGTAGGGGACAGGTTTGTTTGTTGTGTGGGCATTCGATTAGAGGAAAAAAAAAGAGTGAGTGGTTCGGGACTGAAGAAAAAAAATCCCGTCATAGTTTGGAGGAATCATTCGCTCCAGATTTACCACTTAATTAAACCAATGTGTTATATACCCCATTAAGGAAGGTGGTAATTCGTTTTTGGTACATTGGAGTGCCTTAATTCCTCCAAAGTATGTCAGGAAACAGGACCAGAAGAGCAAAAATAATGGTGTTCTGTTGCTTGGAAAAGTTTGGAGGAATCAGTTGCTCCAGATTTAGCACTTAAACCAATGTGCTATAATATACCCGTTAATTAAGATAGTCTGTTTCGTGGTACAGTTTGGAGGAATCAGTATCCCTTCCATTTTGCCTTTTTTAACATCATTTTCCCTTAAGGTTTATGGTTGCAACAGGTTCGGCTTTGATAGGTTTTGGGTGTTCGGTGTTTATGTCATCAATTTGTCAGCGGGGTGGAGTAGTGAGGGACGAGTGGCATCAACGTCAGATAGACTCGTTTTAATTCTCCATCACTGTGTTGTATTTATGTGTGTGTGTGTGTGTGTGGTTGTATATGTGTGTGTGTGTGTGTGGTTGTATATGTGTGGTGTGTGTGTGTGTGTGTGTGTGTGTGTGGTTGTATATGTGTGGGTGGGTGTGTGTGTGTGTGTGTGTGTGTGTGTGTGTGTGTGTGTGTGTGTGTGTGTGTTTGTATATGTGTTGTGTGTGTGTGTGGTTGTTTATGTGGTGTGTGTGTGTGTGGTTGTATATGTGCGTATATCTTTTCAACATATTTATATTCAACATATTCAACATATTTATTTCCCTACAAAATAATATGACACACACATTAACACACACACACACACACACACATACATACATATATACTTATACATACACACACACATACACATACACATACACTGACACTGACACTGACACATACTCATATACTTATACATACACATACATATACACATACACTGACACTGACACATACTCGTATACATACACATACACACACACACATACATATACACATACACTGACACTGACACATACTCGTATACATACACATACACATACACACACACACACACACACACACACACACACACACACATTCGAACTCATCGAAGGAATCAGTGACCCTTTATATTATCCAAAATAAAAATATTCCCTTGATCGCTTGTCCTTTTGTTGTTTCACGTATTTACAAACAAATTATAATAAAAGTATTATAAGCAAACAATTATAATCAAAGTATTATAAGCAAACAATTATAAGCAAAGTAAATTTCACCTTCACGTTCTGTAGTTGTAAAGTCCTATTTAAAAAAAACACAAACACAAAACAAAAAAAAGTGGTGTTTTATGGGAAGCGTAACGAAAGGCCAATTGAAAACTTTTGAAGATAGAAAAACGCTTTGTTGGTGACTTTTGGCCCAATAAATAGTCCTGGCTTTATTTTTACGCCATAAACTACTGACTGTGTAAATATATCTGGCGCAGATTTAAAGCCCCACCAGATTATACTCGCTATATATTTTCTAACACAAGTGAAAATGTACCGATTATGGTATTCCAGTGTACAGTTGGAAGCATAAGTTCGCTCGCTTCATTTCCACCTATACGTACAGTCTCCTCCACTCCCGCTTTCACCAGTTCAGCGTTGTCATCGTATACACCAGGCATCGTGTGAGCTATATACCAGTTCCGACTCTCACATCCGAAACACCTGTCATCAGCCCTTACTCTTACTGGCAGGTGTTTCGGATGTGAGAATCGGAACTGGTAACTCACACGATGCCTGGTGTATACGATGGCAACGCTGAACTGGTGAACGTAGGAGTGGAGGAGACTGTATGTATGAGATATATATATAGTGAAGTTGTAACACAATTTAAATACAGAGATGATAGCTATACTTTACATACATAATTTTGTATGATAAATTACACATGTTGTCAGGGTAGGAACTGGTTCAGAATGCAACTATAATTATGGTCATATCAGCATTATCAAGTCAGGGATTACGTATTACGAGTGTACGTCTACTTCCGTAAACAATTAGCGTTCTATTGTTACCTTTTTTAAGGGGAGAGTATACTTTCGATAGATTGGAGTGCCTTGATTCCTCCAAAGTATGTCAGGAAACAGACCCAGATGAAGAAAAATAATGGTATCCTGTTGCCTGGAATAGTTTGGAGGAATCATAATCTCCAAAAATGTCAAAACTATACCCTCCCCTTAAGTTCACATGGGACGGACGCGTATTTATGCTGCCGACTGTACAGTTGCCAAAAAAGGTATTGCGACAACTATTGATACAACATTAAATATATTAATGTCCATAGTTGTTTGTAGGGATTATAAGTATATATGTATTACAGAAGGATATGTATATTTCCTTCTGTTATACATGCTTATAGTCCCTACAAATAGTTGTGGATATTACGAGGGTTAAAGTTCTATCAAGATTTGTCGCAATACCTTTTTTGGCAACTGTACATTACAAGGGAATCATCCAGGTGGCCACGAATTCATTCACAATACAAAGTTAAAACCATTTCAATGAAAAAGAGAAATACATAGTTACATACCGTACAAATGCCTGGGTTATTGAGCGAAACGAGTGACAAACGTGTTTTGCCATTTACCCTGTACAGTGTAGTGGTGAAAAAATAACCTGCCTTCTGAAACTCCACAAAAACAATGAAATACACCAAAGTTTCTCTGGCCATGCATGGACATACGTAGTACAATACATTGGTGGGTTTTTTTTCCAAAGATGTTTACATTTTTTTCGTTCATGCCACGAGGATTCACAGTATTTTTTTTTTTCTTCAAAGATATCATACTTTTTGTCAATCTTTGTAAAATTGTTTGAATGATTTGATTCTAGTCTCCGTTACTGGTAGCATTCAGGGGTAGCCTATCTTTGTCACTTGCTTGCTGGTTTCACGAGGGATAAAGAGGTTTTCAGACATCATAACAACAGACAGACTTCATCCATCATGTGAGGACTATGTGAATAATATTGTCCAAGTTCAAGGACGTAACCAACGCGTAGTGACACTTAGGGAGTTTAAAACTCTATGCTCTCTGAACACTATATGATAAGGGGAGATTTTCTTGTTGGTAAATACGAAGACTACCGATTCCTCCACACTCTGCCAGAACACACATCCCTTAACCCTCTAACCTGTATTATTATTTTTTTTATTGCATAACATAAACAAACATTTGGCGTCTAATGGTTTGTAAACCACGAAACCTACATGAATAAATTATACATAATATTGAAGTACAAAGTACTTGTGAAAAATAAATGGACATCTGTAGGATGAGTAGCCATTTCATTATGACCACAACTCAAAGTACAATTTCACAGTCTCCTGATGCTCTAATATTTGTCATAACACGTGTCAGAATCACATTTTTCAACACAATAATATGATTTTTTACGTCACTGTCGTGTTTTTACATCAATGGTAATTAGAGTACCAGTTGAGTGTTGAAAATACTGTACATCCTCACACACTGACAGCTATTCCTATGCTGGCAAAAAAGGCTGGTGTGACTCGTGGGAGTTTCTAAACACACAACCACTCCCCCCTCCTCTGTTGTGAGCCTATTGTAGTATATCAGGGGACATGCGTTAGCTACTTATGTCGTCACCTGCTTTTACCCACACTTGTTGGTGTTGGGGACTTATGTTGTCAATCGCAGTTTAAGGGATAATGGTATATTGTGGAAGGGAGTATCTTTACCTCCATAGGGTTCCTCTATATCTAAACACACACATTTAGTTGACCATACTGCTCTCTCGCAATATTATTATGCTACATTATGATTACATTTTCCTTACAACTCATCTACTAATCATTTATGTGGTTATATATTTTACTATTATTCATTCATAATTCTTTTCCATTACATGACCAAGGTATACATACTAGGGAAAGAGGGATTCCATAGGGATAAAATAACCTCCCGTCCACATTGTATTAAGGTGGTCATTCTTTTTCGGTACATTGGAGTGCCTTGATTCCTCCTAAGTATGCCAGGAAACAGGACCAGAAGAGCAAAAATAATGGTGTTCTGTTGCTTGAAATAGTTTGGAGGATTCAGTTGCTCCAAATTTACCAACACAGAACCTCCCCCTTAACAGAGAATCTGTTTCTTGACAGTTTGGATGACTAAGAGAATTTCTAATGGACTAACAAGAAAACCTATTTTCCTTAATGGGATCAATTGAGTGAATCTGGGGGGCTGCTGATTCCTTAAGGAGGTGCGGCAGTAGGGGACAGGCTTTGGGGGGGGACTGGGTGTGTGTGGAAATAGGGGACAGGCTTTGGGGGGGGGACTGGGGGTGTGTGGAAATAGGGGACAGGCTTTGGGGGGGGACTGGGGGTGTGTGGAAATAGGGGACAGGCTTTGGGGGGGGACTGGGGGTGTGTGGAAATAGGGGACAGGCTTGGGGTGGGACTGGTGGTGTGCGGGAATGTTGGGACAGGATTGGGGTGGGTAGAAAGCCTGTCCCCCTATTCCCACACACCCCTAACCCCCCAAAACCCCACCCCTAGCCTGTCCCCTTATTCCTGCACCCCCCAAAAACTCCCCCAAGCCTGTCCCCTAATTCCCACACCCCCTTAAAACCATGCCAGAACACAGGTCACTTTAATATATAGGACGGAGATCGTTGGTGTCCATAAATTAATTGTTCAGAAAGCTACGTTGATGACATTTCGTTAGCTTCATTTAGATGGGCTGCTTACAAATGTTGATCGCTACTAATATTGTAAGACATAAATAATAAGTAAGCATAATAAAGTGTTTCAACTGCTTCAAGTGTTTCCATAACAAATGCTCCCGTAAAGAAAAAACAAAACAAAAACAACAACAAGTATGCGAGACAGTGCAATGGGCCAAGTCGCTCTAATCCCATCTGGTATAAACTTTACATGTCTCACTAAATTTTCTTCCCGGCTCTTAAGGGGGTGTGGGAGTAGGGGGACAGGCTTGGGGGGGGGCTTAGGGGTTTTTGGTGAGTGCGGGAGTATGGGGACAGGCTTGGAGGGGTTAGGGCAGGTGTAGGAATAGGGGGACAGGCTTTCTACCCACCCCAAGCCTGTCCCCCTATTCTCGCACCCTCCCCAATCCACCCCCAAGCCTGTCCCCTACTCCCACACCCCTTAAGTAAGTTTTGTCCTACTTTACTTTCCTCCTTGTTGGTGGATTGTGAGGACTGAACTTGTGTGATATGAGATGATGCCTTGGTATAGCCTTCCCCTCCCCAACACAACCATTGCCATTTTTTCTTTTCTTTTTTTACATTTTGTTGTACAGTTTCCTCCACTCCCGCTTTCACCAGTTCAGTGTTGCCATCGTATACACCAGGCATCGTGTGAGCTATATACCAGTTCCGACTCTCGCATCCGAAACACCTGCCAGTAAGAGTAAGGGCTGATGGCAGGTGTTTCGGATGTGAGAGTCGGAACTGGTAACTCACACGATGCCTGGTGTATACGATGGCAACGCTGAACTGGTGAAAGCGGGAGTGGAGGAGACTGTAAGTACAGTCATGTGTGATAGTGCTTCACCACCAGGGTCCAAGGAGTGTTGGTGAGCAACTGAACAGAGTTCGAACAAGTGAATTTTCCAAACCATTCTCAACGTTGAGAGAGGTTTAGAAGACTCACTTTTTCGAACTCTGTTCAGTTACTCTCCAACACTCCTTGTATACCCTGGTCAAGCACTATCACCCATGGCTGGATATATTAATTTTATTAATTTATTTTATTTGTTTATTTACTTAATTATTGTATTAATATATTTTATTTATTTACTTATTTATTTTATTTATTTACATATTTATTGTATTAATTTATTTTATTTATTTATTTATTTTATTTATTTACATATTTATTGTATTAATTTATTTTATTTATTTACTTAATTATTTTATTTATTTATTTTATTTATTTTTTGATGTGTACAGTCGCTTTCCACACTTGCCATAAATATTTTCCCTCACAACACTCGTCATTACCTTGTATCTGTACACGAGTGTATGCACTTAATCAATGAAGCAGACTGGACAACCGAAGAAAAACTACTCCAATGAACAGAGTCTAGCAAGTACACATTAATTAAAGCTTCAGAGATAGATTCCAAATAGTTTAAAACTCCATTGAAACAAGAATGATTATATTCAATGAAGCATTTCGTGAATTGGAAGATTTCATGAGGAGGGAAGGTGGTCTTAGGATAATGTGTTGAGGGTGGTCGGTCAGTGGGTCGGTTTGTCTGCCTAACAACACGGCCAGCTTCCTTCCCGGTAAATGGAGGGGGCCGAGAGTAAAGCCAGAGAGAGCGGACGTCCGGGGAGAATGGAAGGGAAGGGAGAAGGGAAGGGAGGGAGAAGGGAAGGGAAGGGAAGGGAAGGGAAGGGAAGGGAGGGAAGGGAAGGGAGGGAGGGAGTACTGAATTGAATGGTCTTACATACTGCTTACCCATCTACATTTTTATCTATTTTCGAGGTTAAGACTCAGTTACATGTATAGAAAAGTTGTGTAGAAAATAAGACAAGACAGAGAGAGAGAGAGACAGACAGAGAGAGAGACAGAGACAGAGACAGAGACAGAGACAGAGACAGAGACAGAGACAGAGAGAAAAAAGGATTATGAACATCTCTTACAATATGTACAGCCACAAACACTAATAAGTATTCAGGTTTGGATAGCCAACCTAGAGACAGTAAATAAATACACAACACTAAGATCTCCATTGGAATGAGATGGTTGGTGAATTGGACCTGCCAGGAGTCGTATTCACAAAAGCAAAGTTCACTCTTAAGGGGAGAGTATACTTTTGATAGATTGGAGTGCCTTGATTCCTCCAAAGTATGCCAGGAAACAGACCCAGATGAAGAAAAATAATGGTATCCTGTTGCCTGGAATAGTTTGGAGGAATCATAATCTCCAAAAATGTCAAAACTATATATACCCTCCCCTTAACTTAAAATTTTGTTCGTAAGCATTCATTCATGGCGAGGACTATACTCTGTTCAAAACTTGTGTTCCATTTTCCTCTATCTATCTGTCTCTATTTCTATCTATATCTTTATATCTATATCTATTTCTATCTATATCTTTATATCTATATCTATTTCTATCTATATCTTTCTATCTATCTCTATCTGTCTCTATTTCTATCTATCTCTTATCTGTCTATCTATCTATCTATTTTTATCTATCTAAGCATAAGAGGCCAGCGGAACACAAGTTTTGAACACACTATAGTACCCGACAACACTGCTTCGAAATCTTAATAATAGCTCACTGAAATAGAATAGCAAAACCAGTCACTGCTTCGAAATGAACCTGAAACAATATGGTGAGGTCAGAATTACAAACATACGAACAAGTCCAAACTCTTAAGAGGTTTGGTGAATTGGACCTGTTCGAAACTTCAACCCAAACTGTAAACTTATTCGTGCTCGTGACTACTAACTCTACAAAGGGACACCCAAGCCAGCTATCTAGTTCCATCATGATGACGACAACAACAACACAACAACAACATCACAACGACAACAACAACAACACACGACAACAACAACACACCACAACAACAACAACACAACACAACAACACACCACAACAACACACTACAACACCACCACCACCACCACAACAACCACAACAACCACAACAACAACAACACAACAACAACACAACATCACAACAACACAACACCACCACCACCACAACAACAACACGACACAACAACACACCACCACAACAACACAACAACAACATCAACAACACACCACCACAACAACACAACAACACAACACAACAACAACAACAACACCCCACAACGCCTTGGAGTTCCACCATGTTTAAAGTGGTAAATTTTTAGTTACATTGGAGTGCCTTGATTCCACCAAAGTATGCCAGGAAACAGGACCAGAAGAGCAAATAATTTATGATGGTGTTCTGTTGCTTGGAAAAATAGTTTGGAGGATTGAGTTGGTCCAGATTTACCAACACAAAACTTTTCCCTTATATAACACACCATTCCACACCACACCGCACCAGAGTACAATACAATACACTACACCATAACACACCATACAAAAATACATCACACTACATCCCTCTACACTACATCCCTCTACACTACATCCCTCTACACTACATCCCTCTACACTACATCCCTCTACACTACATCACACTACGCCACACCACACTGCAATAGATACGTACAGTCGGGTCCACCAAGAGTCATGTAGCCTCACATTCACCAGTCAAACAGAACTACAATATCCAGGAGGAAAAAAAAAAAAAAAAAAAAAAAAAAAAAAAAAAAAAAAAAAAAAAAAATTGGTTGGTTGTTCGTTAATTAGTTTGTGAAGCTTATGTATACTTCCCTACTGTACTGTCCTTCATGAATGGGTAGATGTGGTGACACGACTATTGCTGCTTACTGCTGTTCCAAATGTCTACATCCTCATCCGCACATTATACGCAGCTTTACCAAATTCGCATCCACATTCACGGTCACATATGCAGTGCAATTAAGGGGAGAGTATACTTTTGATAGATTGGAGTACCTTGAATCCTCCAAAGTATGCCAGGGAACAGGACCATATATTTAACGAAAATAATGGTGTTTTGTTGCTGGAAATAGTTTGGAGGAATCATTATCTCCAATAATTCCAAAACTATACCCTCTCCTTAACGTCTGCATCACATCAATAGTTTTTATAATTCAACTCCCACATCCCCACTTATGGAATGAGGATATTGGGATATTACAACGTAAATCAATGCACCATATTAGGTTATGAATAACAAATAATATATTTATTTGTGTTCTAAGTAAATTTATTTAGGTCAATTATGAAAAATAAACGCATTTATATTTCTCTTATCTGATAACCGAGGCAAATGTAATTCTAATACACAATACACAATACACAATAAACAATACACAATAATGCAATAAACAATATGCTGCCATCAATTTAACCTTATGGGTACAAGTGAATTATAGATTTCTTTCCTCCACGTCCATTTTCTAAAAACCACGTTCGTTCCATTTCCCCGGAAGAGTGGGAAATTCCACCACTCAGACGGCTGAGTTAAGTTTGCATTTATAAACATTTATTTAACTTTATCACTTTCAAAATGTTGGGGGTTGCAGAAATTGGTTGGTGGGATGAATTAGGAATTGGGTCCACCTTCCGTATCCTAGTCACATAGAAGTTGGACTCGTGGCTCAAAGTAGTAGTTAACAAGTAAATAAAATCTGTATCATACGAGATTTTTTTTTTTTTAAATCCACAACGGCACCAGAAAAGACATACGGTAATCATCAGAGATCCACATCCACAACCTTCATAATAATTGCTACACGAATGAATAATACTGTAACACTTTATTTATATTTTGGATCGTGATGTTGTTGTATGATTAATGTAAAGTCATGGTCTAATGTACTGCAACACCTTCCAATGAAATGGCTTCGAAAAATGATCCGAAACTATAGCTGTTGGTGTGTGCAATTTTGGTTCATAAAATTAACTCAAATAGCTCGCTTTTATTCACCAGGTTGCAGTACATTAGACCATCACTTTAGCACGTATCAAATGTGTACCACCAACAGCCAGGGTGTTAGGAGTCTAGCCCAAGTAGCGTTGTTGTTGTTGTAACATAAATAAACTTGTCTAGTTCTACTATAGTCTGTTCAAAACTTGTGTTCCGCTGGCCTCTTATGCTTAGATAGATAGAAATAGATAGATAGACAGATAAGAGATAGATAGAAATAGAGACAGATAGAGATAGATAGAAAGAACTAGATATATATATATAAAGATATAGATAGAAATAGAGACAGATAGATAGAGGAATATGGAACACAAATTTTGAACAGAGAGTATAGTATATAGTGTTTGTTGACTTTACCACGTGTGTAACTCCGTGTTAATAACCTTCCACTGCTTGAGACAGACGAGCCTAAAACAAACTCACATAATTAGGGCAGAGCAGTAAATTTAGAAAACGTTTATGTATAATATGTTTGTGTGCGTATGTATGATCATAATTATGCATTTATATAACTAATTAAGTATGCTATGTATGTATGTATGTATGTATGTATGTATGTATGTATGCTATGTATGTATGTATGTATGTATGTATGTATGTATATATGTATGTATGTATGTATGTATGTATGTATGCTATGTATGTATGTACAGTCGCGGTCAAATATAATCATCCATATAGGGGTAACTTACGTAAAATTTTGACAGCTTCCCTTTGTTTCTTAGATGATAAAATTCCAATAAATAGGGTAACTACCATCTTTTAATTTACTACAAGCAGCGACACACTACTTAAAACAATAAAATCATAATGTGAACGTGAAAAATTACAGTAAATTATTTGAGATACCCATATGTGGATGATTATTATTGACCACGACTGTATGTATGTATGCTATGTATGTATGTATGTATGTATGCTATGTATGTATGTATGTAGGCCCCCCCCCTATGTATGCATGAATGATATATGCAGACTTACTTAAAGGGGTGTGGGAATATGGGGACAGGCTTGGGGGGGGGGTGCAGGAGTTGGGGGACAGACTTGGGGGAAGTTGGAAGGGATTAGAGGGGTGAGGGAATAGGGACCAGGCTTTCTACCCACCCCAAGCCTGTCCCCCTATTTCCGCACCCCCTAAGCCTGTCCCTTATTTCCGCACCCCCGCAAGCCTGTCCCCTAATCCCACCCCCACCCAAGCCTGTCCCCTACTCCCGCACCCCCCATCTGACTAAATCTAACCATCCCAACTTACACCCTCCCAAATATTCACTCAAACCCCTGAGGGAAAACATACCGAGGCAGGCAAACACATAAACAGAGGTAAACACACACACACACACACACACACAAACACACACACACACACACACACACACACACACACTCCTGAAATACGGCCTTAATTCACCACCACATTATCACCCCAAACAAGAGGGACTTAAGAGCTGTGTGTGTGTGTGTGTGGGTGTGGGTGTGTGTGTGTGTGTGTGTGTGTCATCTCGCTTGTTGTGAGGCAAAATGACATAATGGCAGCACACTAATAGTTATGTGTTATGTGTTATTATATAGCACACTAATAGCACTCCTAATACAATTTGTGAATCAGACTATTAACTTATAATGCTATTTGAAATTACAAGTGATTTTATTATTATTATTATTATCATTATTATTATATATTATTATTATATATTATTATCATTATCATTATTATTATTATTAACATTATTATTATCATTATTATATATTATTATTATATATTATTATTATATATTATTATTATATATTATTATATATTATTATATATTATTATTATCATTATTATAATTACATATCATTATAATTATCATTATCATTATTATTATTATCATTATTATTATTATTATCATTATTATTCTGCAGCTTCAATCTGTTCATCATTTCACTCGTTCTGTGTTCATAATTTCTGTGTTCACCATTTCACTCTTCTATTCATCATTTCACTCGTTGTGTGTTCATCATATCTAAACTCACAATACCACACCAGTCTCTTTACATACATACATACATACATACATACATACATACAGATGGGTCGCGTTTCTCATATTCCCTCCTCTCCCATTTTTCATTTTCCTATTCCAAATTCCAAATGTTTCCTAGTTTCAAATATCCCTCTCCTTTCCTCCTTTACAGTCCATCTCTCATATTTTACAGTCCTCTCTCATATTTTACAGTCCTCTCTCATATTTTACAGTCCATCTCTCATATTTTACAGTCCATCTCTCATATTTTACAGTCCCCCTCTCATATTTTACAGTCATTCTCTCATATTTTACAGTCCTCTCATATTTTACAGTCCTCTCATATTTTACAGTCCTTCTCTCATATTTTAGTCCTTCTCTCATATTTTCTATATATATTTTCTTATTATATTTTTTTCTTGAACTGAAATGAGTGAGAGGAGAAAAAAAAAATATCCATCCATCCATCATCTGTCCCATTATATTCCCTTGCCTCTCTCCTTATGGGGGTGTGGGAATAGGGGACAGGCTTTGGGGGGGGGGGGGGGGTGACTAGGGGGGGGGGATAGGGGACAGGCTTGGGGGGGGAGACTGGGGGTGTGTGGGAATAGGGGGACAGGCTTGGGGGTGGGGGGGGTAGAAAGCCTGTCCCCTATTCCTGCACCTCTCTAACCACTCACCCCCAAGCCTGTCCCCCTACTCCCGCACCCACCAAAACCCCCTCAACCTCCCCCCAAGCCTGTTCCCCTATTCCCACACCCCCTAAGACCCCCTCAACCTCCCCCCAAGCCTGTCCCCCTACTCCCGCACCCACCAAAACCCCCTCAACCTCCCCCCAAGCCTGTCCCCCTATTCCCGCACCCCCTCCCCCTCCCTTGCCCAGCCCAGCCTCCTATTTCGGTATTATTAGATTCTTTTATATAATTTTATTTTTTAAATAATTTTACTTCCTTATCTTTCATGCCCCTCCATTTTCCATTATTGAACATTGCCTCAATTTTTTTAATATTTTCTTTTTTATCGTCTTCCTTCACTGTCCCGTCACTTCTCCTCCGTGACTTTTTCTTCATTTAAACCCTTCCCTCAAAATCCGACAAGAAGGAAATGGAAAGAAAGGAAGGAAATGGAGAGACATGAAGGTACAGTTGCCAAAAAAGGTACTGCGACAACTATTGATACAACATTAAATATATTAATGTCCATAGTTGTTTGTAGGGATATATATAAGTATGTATTACAGAAGGATATGTATATTTCCTTCTGTTATACATGCTTATAGTCCATACAAAAAATAGTTGTGGATATTACTAGGGTTAAAGTTCTATCAAGATTTGTCGCAATACCTTTTTTGGCAACTGTACATGAAGGAAATGGAAGGAAATGAGAGAAAATGGAAGGAAATGAGAGAAAATGGAAGGAAATGAGAGAAAATGGAAGGAAATGAGAGAAAATGGAAGGAAATGAGAGAAAATGGAAGGAAATGAGAGAAAATGGAAGGAAATGAGAGAAAATGGAAGGAAATGAGATAAAATGGAAGGAAATGAGAGAAAATGGAAGGAAATGAGAGAAAATGGAAGAAATGAGAGAAAATGGAAGGAAATGAGAGAAAATGGAAGAAATGAAAGGTCATGCAGGAAATGGTAGTGATGGAAGAAATTGAACGAAATAAAAATGAAGTACAGGCAACAGGACACATATAGTGGCCTTTAAAGAGCAGAGTATACGTTTGGTACATTGGAGTGCCTTGATTCCTCCAAAGTATGCCAGAAAACAGTTAACAAATATAATGGTGTTCTGTTGCTTGGAATAGTTTGGAGGATTCAGTTGCTCCAGATATACCAACACTGTACTTCCTGTGATGTAGTCAGAAAATTGGAGATAAATGAGTCCTTCAAATATTGCCACGAAACACCACCTATAGGGAAGGAGCTTGTTTCGTGGCATGTTCAGGAGGAATCAGTAGCCTCCACTTTTCATACACGATCCCTGTTTAACTGTGCTACTATGGACTCTTGTTGTGTTGAGGGAAGTGGATAGATAAAGGACAAGACTCCTCCCCACCCACCACTCCCTCCGGGTATAAGGTTGGGAAAACATAAAAAATGACACATTCCTCGTCAATAAAGAACGTACAAGAAAATGTTTAGGAAAGTAGGAAAAGTAGTGGAAGCTGAATTTTAACATCTATATAGTGCTGAAAAAAGCACACTAAACACCTTTCTCTTGAAAATACTTATCGAGGCTATATTTAAGGGGGTGCGGGAGTAGGGGACAGGCTTGGGGTGCTGCTGGAATAGGGGGACAGGCTTGGGGTGGGTAGAAAGCCTGTCCCCTATTCCTGCAACCTCCTACCCCTCCCCCAAACCCTGTCCCCCTACTTCCGCACTCCCCATAACCTCCCTGACCCCCCAAAACCCGCCCCCAAGCCTGTCCCCTACTGCCGCACCCCCTTAATTAAAGGTTTCTACTCCCCACATCCACTCCATAGAGGCGAGCAGTATTCCATCTGAGAATGAACATGACTCTTATAAAGTACAGCTAACTGCTTATTTTCCTATGTTACTAAGAACTGTAATAACGGTTGCAATGTCTTTATTCCCATTTACTAATATACTGATTTGTGTAGAGTACTGGTTCTATGCTTACTTTCACGTTTTTATTATTTCAAAAGTAAGGATAACATTTCTTCGAATTTGTCTTGGTCTCGAGGGCAATACTTTTCTCATAGTTACACTTAGCGGGTCTGGTTCGTCTTTCACTCATATATTTTGCATCTACATATTTGTTAGTGTCTATGTTTGATTCGGTTCGTTTTTATACTTTTTATGACTGTCTCTTGTTATTAGTAGTAAGATGAATTAAATGTATTCTTCATCCAAATTGATAGTTAGTTCGTTTCTTTATATTCGGTACTTGTTTCTTTTCGATTGAGAGGAGTTTATCTGTGAATATAATTATTACATACACATCATATCGAGACGTCATTATTGTTTAGCAAATCCGTTCAGATTATTTTGTTTAGTTCTTTTTTAATATTATCAGAATTTGCTGTAGAAAAACTGTTGAACGAATGAAGGGACTTGAAGAAAATGGAAGGAAAGGAGGGACAGGAAGGAAATGGAAGGAAAGGAGGGACAGGAAGGAAATGGAAGGAGAGGAGAGACATGAAGGAAATGGAAGGAAAGGAGGGACATGAAGGAAATGGAAGGAAAGGAGGGACATGAAGAAAATAGAAGGAAAGGAAAGGAGGGACAGGAAAGAAATGGAAGGAGAGGAGGGACAGGAAGGAAATGGAAGGAAAGGAGAGACATGAAGGAAATGGAAGGAAAAGAGAGACATGAAAGATATAGAAGGAAAGGATGAACAGCAAGGATATTGAAGGAAAGGAGGGACAGGAAGGATTTGGAAGGAAAGGAGTGACACGAAGGAAATGGAAGGAAAGGAAGGACATAAAGTAAATGGAAGGAAAGGAGGGACAGGAAGGAAATGGAAGGAAAGAAGGGACAGGAATGAAATGGAAGGAAAGGAAAGGAGGGACAGGAAGGAAATGGAAGGAAAGGAGGGAAATGGAAGGAAAGGATGGACAGGAAGGAAATGGAAGGGACATGAAAGATATGGAAGGAAAGAAGGGACATGAAAGATATGGAAGGGAGGGACAGGAAGGAAATGGAAGGAAAGGAAAGGAGGGACAGGAAGGAAATGGAAGGAAAGGAAAGGAGGGACAGGAAGGAAATGGAAGGACAGCAAGGAAATGGAAGGAAAGGAGGGACATGAAGGAAATCCAAATAACAGTGACAGCAAGGATATGGAAGGAAAGGAGGGACAAGAAGGAAATGGAAGGAAAGGAGGGACAGGAAGGAAATGGAAGGAAAGGAGGGACAAAGTAAATGGAAGGGAAAAAGTAAATGTAAGGAAAGGAGGGACAGGAAAGAACTGGAAAGAAATCAAAAGAACGAAGGAAATCCAAATAACGGTGACAGCAAGGATCACTCTGGAATGATGGATGGATGGATGGATGGACGGGGGTGTCACAGAGGGTCGATGTCGAGGCAGTGTCTCGTGAAGTGAATATGGGAGACACGGAGACGAAAATATTGGAAAAAATATTTGAAAAACAGTGATGTGTCAGTCAGTGAACCCCGGCTTCATTATCGCCAAAATGTGTGTGTATGTGTGTGTGTGTGTATGTATGTGTGTGTATGTGTGTATGTGTATGTATGTGTGTATGTGTATGTATGTGTGTATGTGTATGTATGTGTGTGTGCATGTGTGTGTGTGTTATATAAGACTAGCAGCGATACCCGACGTTGTCCGGGTGAAGATCCTACATGTGGTTTTGTCAATAAATTCCACTAATTATTTTAATGTGAACTTATTAGGAGGGTGGGAGGAGTCTATTATCCGGTGTGGTTGCTGGTCCCCCAGAGAAACCATGCCACCTTTACAACCACAAAAATTATCCATGACACAACTACAGCAGAAGGTGGCATTGTAACAGCCACGATTAAATAGCAAGGCCCGAGTGGCAAATTGGTAACAGCCTTCGGCTTGGGCTGCAGGGGTACTGGGATGACCCCCCCCCCCCATTGGTCATTTTAAATATTTTTTTAATCATTGTCCTTAGATTTAGTATTAAATTTAGGTGTTCAACATTTTGTGGTTTGAATTAATTCCTAAACTGGGCATGCAAGCCAGGCCTGCCTACATCCTTGATGTTTGAGACCATAGAGTCTATGTTGAGAAAACCATAAATCTTTGGTTGTTTTAAGCTGATAATTCAAGAAACACATATCCACCAAAAATAAAATTAGACCGAGGACATTCCCGGGACTACACCGGTCAGAATGCTGTATCATTTGTCACCAACAACAACAACAAAAAATGTACCTGGGATTCGAACCTGGGATCTATCAGTTAAGGCCAAATAACAGCGGCTTGGGCTGCAGGGTACTGGGATCGAACCCTCACCAACCCCTCCATTGGTCATTTTTTTTTTTTTTTTTTTTTTTTTTTTTTTTTTTGTAGGCCGAGGACACATCCCAGGCTTCACCGATCAAAATGAGAAAGGGAACCCAAAATATTAGCATTCCTTAGGCTTATCTCTCTGGATTATATTATACAAAAAAAACTGGTTCCATTAAGACGACACAACAGTAACTTGGAATGGCCAATTCTTATTTAAATATTTTTTTTGCTCTGTCTGATCGTAGGTAGTCAAACCCTTCCCTTTCTTCAACTGACTCTCTCCTTTGCAAACAACAATAACAACAACAAGAACAACAACAGCAACACACACACACACACACACAGACACACACACACACAGACACAGACACAGACACACACACACACACACACACACACACACACACACACACACACACACACACACACACACATACAGACACACAGACACACACACACACACACACAGACACACACACACACACACACACACACACACACACATACACACACACACACACACACACACACACACAGACACACACACACACGCCAACAAACGAACGAGAGAAAACTGTGAGGGAGGAAGGGTATAAAATAAGGAGTGGTCGGCGGCGGTGCTCCCAAACTTTATACCCTCCCATCCAAAGTTGAGGTTCCTGGCTGGTTGGCTGGTTGGCTAAATGGATAACTTCATTCAGCCTGAGACGTGTAGAGGGGAAATAGTTTGTGTATTACTCCCTGTCCGACACTGAAGCCGTGGGTAGGTCGATGCTTACACCCGTAGTTTTAAAAAAATTGAGGGCCCTTACTGGAGCTCTATGAATTCTCCAAACTACTCCAGGCAACAGATTCCCTATTCGAAACACTGAAGCGTTTTGTGGCCTGGATTATTTAGAGGGTTCATAGAGCTCCAGTAAGGGCACTCTAATGTTTTAAAACTACGGGTGTTAGAGTTCTTTCATGGGATCAGATGGGGAAAGGCGGTGGTGGTGGCGAGAATTCTTAAGGGACCCTGTGATGTAGTCAGAAAATTGGAGGTATACGAGTCCTTTAAATATTGCCACGAAACACCACCTATATGGAAGGAGCTTGTTTCGTGGCATGATCTAGAGGAATCAGAAGCCTCCAATTTTCATACACGAGTACCGGGTCCTTAAAGGGTTGGTTGGTTGGTGGTTTCTTTGAGGGGAATGGGACGGGGAGGGCTGCTGATTCCTCCAAAATATTTCAGATAAGAGACTACATCAGTACCCGAGTAGGTAATGATATTGTTCTGAGCGAAATGTAAAGCTTCAATTTCTCAACCCTTTGTAAGAAAATAGATTACCTCAATCAATAAACGAATATAATATTTGTTAATTCCCATTTTATTTTTTATTTTTTTTATAGACAAATTAAAATCTGTTCAAAACTTGTGTTCCGCTGGCCTCTTATGCTTAGATAGATAGAAATAGATAGATAGATAGATAGACATATAGGAGATAGATAGAAATAGAGACAGATAGAGATAGATTGAAAGATATAGATAGAAATAGAGACAGACAGATAGATAGAGGAAAATGGAACACAAGTTTTGAACAGAGTATAGTATCCATTCCTTTCCTTTCACTCCTCGCACGTGAAATCCCGCCAGAATCCCAACAACAACAGCTTCTTCAAAATATGTTCAACACTCCTTCTCTTCCTTTCCTCCTACTTACTTACTTTCCAGACCTTTCCCTGCCCCTCTCGTGACTCGATTCGTAACTTGGGTGAATAAAAAAAAAAAACTCAAGGCGGATCTCACCCGTGCATGGCAGTCTGGGTCGAGTTTTTATTTTGAGGCTGGAAGTTGGGTCTGAGTGTGAGTGTTTGGGCGTAAAGGTGGCGAGGGGGTTCTGGAGGTGACGCGAGCTGCAGGGGGAAGGCGAGAAATTACTGTGGGTGAATGGAATTGGACGAGGAAAATGAAGGTGACAAGAATATGAGAAGGAAGAAGTTGTGAAGGAAAGGTTATGAGAAGGAAGTTGTGAGGGAAGGTTATGAGAAGGAAGTTGTGAGGGAAGGTTATGAGAAGGAAGTTGTGAGGGAAGGTTATGAGAAGGAAGTTGTGTTGTGAGGAGAAGGTTATGAGAAGGAAGTTGTGAGGGAAGGTTATGAGAAGGAAGTTGTGTTGTGAGGAGAAGGTTATGAGAAGGAAGTTGTTGTGAGGGGAAGTTATGAGAAGGAAGTTGTTGTGAGGGGAAGGTTATGAGAAGGAAGTTGTTGTGAGGGGAAGTTATGAGAAGGAAGTTGTTGTGAGGGGAAGGTTATGAGAAGGAAGTTGTTGTGAGGGGAAGTTATGAGAAGGAAGTTGTTGTGAGGGGAAGGTTATGAGAAGGAAGTTGTTGTGAGGGGAAGTTATGAGAAGGAAGTTGTTGTGAGGGGAAGGTTATGAGAAGGAAGTTGTGAGGGGAAGGTTATGAGAAGGAAGTTGTTGTGAGGGGAAGGTTATGAGAAGGAAGTTGTGAGGGGGATGAGGAAGAGAAATTTAAGAAGGTGAAATATATTATACGAAGAAAAAATGATAAGGATGAAGATGAGGAAGACAATGATATGATGAGACATTAATTAAGGGGGTGCGGGAGTAGGGGACAGGCTTGGGGGGGGGTTGGGGGGTGCGGGAGTAGGGTGACAGGCTGGAGGGGGGGAGGGGTTAGGGGGATACATGCGGGAATAGGGTGACATACAGGCTTTCTACCCACCCCAAGCCTGTCCCCTTATTCCCGCACCCCCCCAGTCCCCCCCAAGCCTGTCCCCTACTCCTACACCCCCTTAAAAAGATTATGTTGAGAAAGCGAAGAGAAATAAAGATGTGAGAAGGGACATAGAAAGGATGAGGAGAATAATGAAAAATTTGGTGGAATTGGAGAAGGATAGAACAGAAAGGACAGACAATATGTATGTATCACGCAAGGATTCGAAGGATAAAAAATTCACAGCCTGGGGGAAAGTTAAGGGGGTGTGGGAGTAGGGGACAGGCTTGGGGGAGGACTGAGGGGGTGCGGGAATAGGGGGACAGGCATGGGGTGGGTAGAAAGCCTGTTCCCCTATTCTCGCACCCCCCTAACCCCACAAAACCGCCCCAAGCCTGCACCCTTCCCAAAAACCCCTAAGCCTGTCCCCCTATTCCCACACACCCTTAAGGCAGGAGTCGTTTCATCCCTTCTTGTCTAAAAATTGTAGGCCTCCAAACGATGCCACGAAACAGTTATGCCCTATTAGTAACACTAAGAGAGTCTGTTTCCTGGCATTGTTTGGAGGAATCAGTAATCCCCAGTTTACCAAAGAGTGTTTTTCCCCTTCAGGACAAGAGGTAACACCCGTAGTTTTAAAACATTTGAGGGCCCTTACTGGAGCTCTATGAACCCTCCAAACTACTCCAGGCAACAGATTCCCTATTCGAAACACTGAAGCGTTTTGTGGCCTGGATTATTTGGAGGGTTCATAGAGCTCCAGTAAGGGTCCTCAAATGTTTTAAAACTACGGGTGTAAGTTTTATCTGTGAAGGCAGGAAGGAGATGAGCAGTGTTAGTTTTTGTGGTGGTAGTGATGGAGTGTATGTCATTGCTGCTTCCTATATCTATATCTATCTATCTATCTATCTATCTATCTATCTATATATATCTATATCTATCTATCTATCTATCTATCTATCTATCTATCTATCTCTCTATCTATATCTATCTCTCTATCTATCTATATATATCTATCTATCTATCTATCTATATATATATATATATATCTATCTATCTATCTATATCTATCTATCTATCTATCTATATCTATCTCTCTATCTATATCTATCTATCTATCTATCTATCTCTCTATCTATATCTCTCTCTCTATCTCTATATATCTATCTATCTATCTCTCTATCTATATCTATCTATCTATCTATATCTATCTATCTATCTATATCTATCTATCTATCTATATCTATATCTCTATCTATCTCTCTATGCAAGCCTAATAAATTTACCATTGTTATTTTGTCTCTCAATTTCTCTGTGTAAATTTGCCAACAGCTTGTGGTTACGTCTGTTGTAAATATCCTGTCTAGTTAAGTTCTATTCTGTAAGTTCTCCTTGCATATATTTCAGTGTGTATGAACTCATCCAAGTCCATATAATTATATTTAAGTAAGTAAAGTAACTAAGGAATTTCTGCCAGTAGTAAAGTAAAGTGTTTTCACTTTGTCAGAACTCAACTTTTAAGGGGAGGGTATAGTTTTGACATTTTTGGAGATTATGATTCCTCCAAACTATTCCAGGCAACAGTATACCATTATTTTTCTTCATCTGGGTCTGTTGTTCCTTGGCATACTTTGGAGGAATCAAGGCACTCCAATCTATCAAAAGTATACTCTTCCCTTAATTAAGGTGGTAATTCACATTTGGTACATTGGAGTGCCTTGATTCCTCCAAAGTATGCCAGGAAACAGACCCAGATGAAGAAAGATAATGGTATCCTGTTGCCTGGAATAGTTTGGAGGAATCATTTTCTCCAGATTAACCAACATTACACTTTCCACTTAATTAACCACAGTAATAGAAACAAAATGACCAAAAATGCATATGTACACTAACATTATTTTTATTTTCTCTGTTCCAGGGAGGTGAAAGTCATCATCATTCAAAATCACTAACACTCAACCAACGTCAGTCAATATGATGTAACAAAAACGAAAAGAAAAAAAATATCAGGTTACCATTGTACAGTTGTGGTCAATAATAATCATCCACATATGGGAATCACAAACAATTTACTGTCTAATATATTCACGTTTACATATAATGGTATTGTTTTAAGTAGTGTGTAGCTGCTTTTATTAAATTAAAAGATGGTAGTTAACCGATTTATCGGAAAGTTTATCATCTAAAGAACAGAAGGAAGCTGTTTAACTCTTACGTGAGTTACCCCTATATGGATGATTATATATGAACTCGACTGTATATCAGTGTTTTTAAAAGAGAACAATTAATTAATGGAAAAATGCATCATTCAGTCAGTCAGCATCAGGCAATATGCAAGTCTGTGTCTAAATCTGATTTCCATCGCTTATCAAACAAACTAAACGAGAGAGATATTATTTGAAATCTTATCTAGGTCTAATAATGCATCAGTCATTGTTGGAGTGTTACAGAAAAAAAAAATAGTTTAGTTTCCATGTGAACAATTGTAGGTTTGCGAATCCCATAAAGTGTACAGTGTTGTTAATCCCCAGAAAATGAGAATGTCAGTTTACAAAATTCATACGAGTGTCATTTATAAAAGTTATATTCGTATTTCTATGTTCACGAAAAATATTACTCGAGGAAACTTACATCAGAAACCGTACAAACATGGTGTCGTAATAGTAGGATAGATAAAGTGAATGAGTTTTAGTTCTATGTTCACGAAAAATCTTGCTCGAGGAAACTTACATCAGAAACCGTACAAACATGGTGTCGTAATAGTAGGATAGATAAAGTGAATGAGATTTATTTATAGTTTAGTTTACAACAATGTGTTCGTCATCAAGGCTGGAATATTCTTCATAAAGCAAGTAGTAATGGATCCTTCACTATAATCTGCATCTTCTCTACAATAAGGTAAGTACAAACATGCTATAGTTTCTCTAATGTATAATATATATATAGCAACATACGTATATATATAGTTTCTCTTATGTATAATATATGTATAGCAACATACGTATATATATATATATATATATATATATATATATATATATATATATATATATATATATATATATATATATATATATATATATATATATATATATATATATATATATATATATATATATATATATGCATACAGTATATCCATATATATATCGAGTATATAATTATATTTCTGTCAAAGCTATCCTTATTACGTGACATGGAAATATAATGTTTATTTGTTTTGAGTTAAGGACCCTGTGATCGTGTATGAAAATGGGAGACTTCTGATTCCTCCTGACCATGCCACGAAACAAGCTCCTTCCCTATAGGTGGTGTTTCGTGGCAATATTTGAAGGTCTCGTTTATCTCCAAATTTCTGATTCCTCCAGTACAGACTATGCTAGAACACAATCCCTCTGTATACGAGTAGGGAATATGTTTTTGTTACATTGTTTGGAGGCAATCGTTGACTCCAAAGCGTGCACACCAAACCAGTCCCTTATTAATTAACACAAATAATATTCAGATAACCTTGAACATAATCACATATACGAATTTTTCAGTAAGTCTTTAGCGCCTCGGTGTGAAGAACAGCTTTGTAATCTGTAATCACGTTTGTATTAAATAGTAATTGTAAGTTTAAGCTGATGTCTATACGATAAAGAACTGAATGGATGCGAGACACAGTACCGAGGCGACCTGCAGGTACAGTCATGGCTGATAGTGCTTGACCAGGGTCCAAGGAGTGTTAGCGAGGAACTGAACAGAGTTCGAAAAAGTGAGTCTTTTAAACCTCTCTCAACGTTGAGAATGGTTGGAAAATTCACTTGTTCGAACTCTGTTCAGTTGCTCACCAACACTCCTTGGACCCTGGTGGTCAAGCCACGGCTGTACAGTACACTCGTGATACATAATTTCTGACCAGAGTGTTAGAAGCAGAAAGCTTCTAATCGTCTGGTATTGCTCATTTCCCCACCCAGTACATTTATAGAGGCTGAATTCGAATGCAGGGTATGTGTGTGTGTGGTGCCTGCCGTTCGTCTCTGCTGGTCAGGGATTACGTATCACGAGTGTACAGTACAGTCGTGCACCACAATCTCTAGCCCTCCAGAGTCAAAACACGAAATCTGAAGCAGAAGGCTTACCATCATGAGGCCGCATATATTTTGACCCTCTGGAGGATTTGGGTGGGCTGTCGTCCAGAAACCGCCTGCTTCAGATCTCTGACTCTGACTCAAGTGGGCTAGAAATTGTGGTGCGCGAGTGGACAGCTGGCCACACTCCCACAAGGTTCACCCAGCCTTGTCACCCTGAAACACTAGTAGTGAGCTCTTTGCTCGAAGCATTCACTCTAGGAGGGAGAGGTATGGAAGGAGGGGGGAGGGTTTGAGAGAGGCAAGAAAGGTTTGAGGAGGGTAAGGGAGCGCCTGTACACGAGAGGCGAGAAAGTAATTTTGGAATCTTATGAGTGGTGTTAAACTCAGGGTTAGAATTTTTATATAAAACTAGGCCTGGATAGGAAGTAGGGTTATGGTAACTCCCAAGTTGTCACACTGAGATAAGAGATAGATAGTTTCTTTGTTATAATTTATTGAAGTAATAAATAGATTTAAATTTAATAGCCATGATCTATATACTCAGTTCTTAATTAAGTTCCAACCCAGTGCCTCCATAATACATGAATGGGAAATAAACAAAACTAATTTATTATAAAATTTAACGAAACTTCAAAACACCCGTTGCATATATAAACATGAAAAAAAAAAACCAATTATCCGGCATCCACGGGGATTTTAAAAGTCCGAAAAAAAAAAACGAATTTTCCGGATAGTTAAGTAACAGCGGAATAACACCCGTTTTGTGTTGTCATGCGCCATACATAAATATAGAAGTACAGTATGTATACAGTATGTAGCTAATGTAGCGTGACTTGCACACATGGTAATAATACAACATACACTGATTTACGCAATGTAGCCTACAATGTACAGTTGCCAAAAAAGGCATTGCGACAACTATTGATACAACATTAAATATATTAATGTCCATAGTTGTTTGTAGAGGTTATAAGTATCTATTACAAAAGGATATGTATATTTCCTTCTGTTATACATGCTTATAGTCCCTACAAATAGTTGTGGATATTACTAGGGTTAAAGTTCTATCAAGATTTGTCGCAATACCTTTTTTGGCAACTGTACAGCCACAATCAAATATCCACCAACATTTTCCTTCCATTGTAGTAAATATATTGGTAATAAAGAACAATACGTGTATGATTGTGCAGCACCTCATAATAATAATTAAAGGGGGTTCAGTTGACGTAAGGTTGTATGATTATATTTTGATATGATTTATTTGCACTATGGAAGGAAAGTGTGGATGGTTATGTGGTTGTGTCTGTACTGTACAGCCAAGGGTGAAAGTCCATGAACTGTGGGTTGGTGCAAAGCCACAGCCGATAGCAAAGAGTTGGAACAAGATAAGTTTTCACACCCCTCTGATTTTATTTTTGTACCTTCAGGCCCGTAGTTTTAATAAAATTGAGGGCCCTTACTGGAGCTCTATGAACCCTCCAAATAATCCAGGCTACAGAACCCTTCAGTATTTCAAATAGGGTGTCTGTTGCCTGGAGTAGTTTGGAGAATTCATAGAGATCCAGTAAGGGCCCTCAATTTTTTTTTAAACTACGGGCCCAAATCCTCAACCTCGGGGCTGTAGGGTGTCAGTAGCCCGTGACTCTTGTGAGGCCCCGAGATTATTGGATGTTGTACTAGATGAGACAGTGGAGCTTCGTGATGATGTTGGTACCGTAGCATCATGGACAAATTAAAAAGAAGGTGGATGGGGACCAAAGGGTCGCTAAATACCCTATCATAACACTAAAAGCAATACCTCCTACTGGGAGTGAAGGAGAAACCAAAGGATTTGTTATAAGGCAGAGAGAAACAAGGAAACTGTTGAATGCAGCTGTATTTTGAATATAATACGAGTAACTGATGGGTTCTGGTTGAATAATTAACAATGGTTGCAGAACAGATACTATTGTGATGCGATAACCTGGTTAATAAAACAATTATCATCACCACAGTACTAAATATCAGTGTTAAGTTTATCTGCAGTACACATTGATATCTACGTAAAATCAGGTTATAAGAACGGCATTATCACTCTAATAAACTTTTCAAATCGTGCTATACAAATTCACTTGTTTATCGTAACAGTATAACAGCTTCAGTCAACGGGAAATGAAGATGGATGAACATACTTTAAGTTTAAAGCACGGCTGTATTGGCCTAATCAAAGTAGTGGATTTTACTGCATTTTACTAGTCAATAGAAAATACCTAACGCAATGACAAAAAGAGAAAAATCAGTAATAATTATAACAGAATTAATAATGTAATAAAACACCAAGAACTTTATTTTTTTCAGAGAATCCTTGTTTAGTGAAGCACCTCGTAGTTGGGTAGGCAACAGTTACAATGTATTGCACGTCTGGCAGTAAGGTCCTCCCACTGTTACCAGACCCGTACCCAGACCCTACACCTGTCGAGTTTCAGAGAATATATTCGGCAGGCTGTACACTCGTTATACATAAATTCTGACCAGAGTGTGAGGAGCAGAAAGCTTCGAATCGCCTGGTATTGCTAATTTCCCCACCCAGTACACCTATAGAGGCTGAGTTCGAATGCAGGGTGTGTGTGTGTGCGTGCCGTTCGTCTCTGGTCAGAAATTACGTATCACGAGTGTACTGTACATACCACGACATCGTCAACACCAAGGTAAAAGAAATATTATGGTAGTTTCACATCGAAGGGGGATGAAGCGAAAATGTGTCTGCTCTGCGCATGACGTCACAGATTATCCAGACTGTAGGTTCAGGGTTGATGTGAAGCTCAGTCAACACCACCAAGATATCTCGGTGGTGTTGACTCAAGTCTCACACTCACGTGAACCACTAGTGTACTGAGCTCCGTTTTTAGCTCCGGCCTCAGCCGAGAGCTCAAGGTCTTATCGAAATTATTGTTCTTGTTCTTGTTCTTCTTGTGGCGACAACTTCTAAAATGCTTCAACTGACTCACTCAGTCACTCAGTCACTCATTCTTCTTGGGGCGACCATTTCTTAAAAGGGGTTCAACTCACTCACTCACTCATTTCACTTGAATCATTAAGAGCCGGAGCTTTTGAAGGGTTTTCCTTCATGTTCTTGTTTTTATATGATCACTGATCTGCGTGTGGGGGTAAGGGTGAGGGTACAGTACCTCTCTTTCTTTTTACCTTGGTCAACACCACAGAGAGTCTTACATACGGATGATGATTCAAAAGATTCACTCAGATGATTCACTCATTATCCTGATGCAAGAACTAAATTAATACTAATTTTGATGGTGACTGTACAACACACACACACACACACTCTCTCTCTCTGTCTGTCTCTGTCTGTCTCTGTCTCTCTCCCTCTGTCTGTCTCTGTCTCTCTGTCTCTGTCTGTCTCTGTCTCTCTGTCTCTGTCTGTCTCTGTCTCTCTGTCTGTCTCACACACACTCTCTCTCTCTGTCTCTGTCTCTCTGTCTCTCACACACACACACACACACTCTCTCTCTGTCTCTGTCTCTCTGTCTCACACACACACACACACACACTCTCTCTCTGTCTCTCTCACTCTCTCTGTCTGTCTGTCTCTCTCTCTCACTCTCTCTGTCTGTCTGTCTCTCTCTCTCACTCTCTCTGTCTGTCTGTCTCTCTCTCTCACTCTCTCTCTCTGTCTGTCTCTCTCTCTCACTCTCTCTGTCTGTCTGTCTGTCTCTCTCTCTCACTCTCTCTGTCTCTCTGTCTGTCTCACACACACTCTCTCTGTCTGTCTGTCTCTCTCTCTGTCTGTCTCAATGTCTCTCTGTCTCTGTCTGTCTCAATGTCTCTCTGTCTCTGTCTGTCTCTCTGTCTGTCTCTGTCTTTCTCTGTCTCTCTCTCTCTCTAACTCTCTCTCTCTCTAACTCTCTCTCTCTCTAACTCTCACTCTCTCTCATATCCTAATAACATTTTACAACCCTAACGACACAAACGAGGCTTTTCAGTACACACGGCGGTGGAGGAAAACGTAGCCTGGTGTAATTTAGTTGCTTGAGAGAAAATGTAAACAAGGCCCGAGTGAGTTGTATCTTGATTGAACCAGAGCACAGTGTTTACTTATACATGTGGGAGGGACGATGCATTTATGAGCATACAGCCTCCAAGGAAATAGTATATAGAGTACATACTGACACACACATTTATACACACGCAGTTATATATATATATATATATATAGGATACACGTTCAAATACACACACATTCACACACACACATCCACGCACATGCAGTTATATAGGCTACACATTCAAACCCACACACACACACACACACACACACATACACACACACACATACACACACACGCAGTCATATAGGCTACATATTGAAACCCTCGCACACACACACACACACACACACACACACACATCCACGCACACGCAGTCATATAGGCTACATATTGAAATCCTCACACACACACACACACACACTCTGTCTCCATGTGACTATACCTTAAGGGGGTGCGGGAGTAGGGGACAGGCTTGGGGGGTGGATGTTTGGGGGGTGCGGAAATAGGGGGACAGGCTTGGGGTGGGTAGAAATCCTATCTCCCAATCCCACACACACCTAAGCCTGTCCCCTACACCCACACACCCCTAACCTCCCACCCCACCAAGCCTGTACCCTACTCTTACACCCCCCCAACCCCCCCCCCACCCCCAAGCCTGTCCCCCTATTCCAACACCCCTTTAATTTACACTATCATGCTTTCACTTACCACACCAAAACTTTGCCAAATCGTGTTACCATCTCAATCTCAATCTCAATCTCTCCCTCTCTACTCTATTTTGTATTGTCCTGACGTTCGTTACCTAAAAATAAATAGCGTCTAAATAGGAGTAGATGTCAGTCAGTTTACCATTGATTTTAGTCTAGTCATATTCGCTTGGTGTTCAGCCAGTTCTATTTATTATGTTTATTAGCGTAGGGTGTGTTTTAATTAAGGGGAGAGTATACTTTTGATAGATTGGAGTGCCTTGATTCCCCCAAAGTATGCCAGGAAACAACAGACCCAGATGAAGACAAATAATGGATATCCTGTTGCCTGGAATAGTTTGGAGGAATCATAATAATCTCCAAAAATGTCAAAACTATACCCTCCCCTTAACCAAATGTTTCCTAAATGACTATATAGGTAAAGGAAGTGAAGAGAATCTAGGATACTATAAAAAAAAAGTCTGTTCAAAACTTGTGTTCCGCTGGCCTCTTATGCTTAGATAGATAGAAATAGATAGATAGATAGATAGACAGATAAGAGATAGATAGAAATAAAGACAGATAGAGATAGATAGAAAGATATAGATAGAAATAGATATAGATATAAATATATAGATAGAAATAGAGACAGATAGAGATAGATAGAAAGATATAGATAGAAATAGATATAGATATAAAGATATAGATAGAAATAGAGACAGATAGAGATAGATAGAAAGATATAGATGGAAATAGATATAGATATAAAGATATAGATAGAAATAGAGACAGATAGAGATAGATAGAAAGATATAGATAGAAATAGATATAGATATAAAAATATAGATAGAAATAGAGACAGATAGATAGAGGAAAATGGAACACAAGTTTTGAACAGAGTATAGTGTGATACGAAGAATGAGAGGAGGATGGAAGGAGGAGTGGGGGTGGGGGTGAGAGTGGGGGGGTGGGGGTGGGGGTGAGAGTGGGGGGTGGGGGTAAAAGTAGGGGGGTGGGGGTGGAGGTGGGGGTAGGAGTGGGGATGGGGGTGGGGGTGAACTGTGTGTGTGTTGTAATATTTATGAAGAATGAGAATGAGGTTGGAATGCAGGAAAGAAATGAATGCAAGTTCAGGAAAGGTTAAACATATATAGGAAGAGACGAATGAAGGAAATAGGAATGGAAGAGAAAATTGGGGAGAGAGAGAGAGAGAGAGAGAGAGAGAGAGAGAGAGAGAGAGAGAGAGAGAGAGAGAGAGAGAGGGGGGGGGGAGAAAGAGAGAGAGAGAAGTATCCGAAATGAAAAATGAGAGAGAGAGAGAGAGAGAGAGAGAGAAAGTAATTATATTAGCGAGTTAAGCGAAGAAGGGATGGAAATGCTGTGAATTCTGACACGCCTCTTAAGCTGTCTCTTGCTCTCAGTACCTCTCTCTCTCTTAGGTCTATCCAGCCTATTATACAGTATATATATGCCGTGTTGTACTGTATTGCTTTCTCTCTCTCTCTCTCTCTCTCTCTCTCCTAGGTCTATCCATCCTATTATACAGTATATATTATAAAGTATATATATTATACCGTGTTGTACTGTATTGCTCTCTCTCTCTCTCTCTCTCTCTCTCTCTCTCTCTCTTTCTCTTTCTCTTTCTCTCTCTCTCTCTCTCTCTCCTCTCTCTTTCTCTCTCTTTCTCTCTCTTTCTCTCTCTTCTTCTCTCTCTTCTCTCTCTCTCTCTCTCTCTCTCTCTCTCTCTCTCTCTCTCTCTCTCTCTCTCTCTCTCTCTCTCTCTCTCTCTCTCTCTCTCTCTCTCTCTCTCTCTCTCTCTCTCTCTCTCTCTCATTTTCCTTTCGGTTACTTCTCTCTCTCTCTCTCTCTCCCCGTTAAGTTGGTAAATATTCTTTTTTGTTACATTGGAGTGCCTTGATTCCTCCAAAGTATGCCAGGAAACAGGACCAGAAGAGCAAAAATAATGGTGTTCTGTTGCTTGGAATAGTTTGGAGGATTCAGTTGCTCCAGATTTACCAACACAAAATTTCCCCCTTTGACGCCACTACTGTACTTCGAAGGGTTTGGGGGGGTGCGGGAATAGGGGGACAGGCTTGTAGGGGTGGAGTAGGGGGACAGGTTTGGAGGGGTTAGTGGAAATAGGGGACAGACTTTCTACCCACCCCAAACCTGTCCCCCTATTCCCGCACCCCCCCAAACCCCCACCAAGCCTGTCCCCTATTCCCGCACCCCCCAAACCCCCACCAAGCCTGTCCCCTATTCCCGCACCCCCTAAACCCCCACCAAGCCTGTCCCCTATTCCCGCACCCCCCAAACCCCCACCAAGCCTGTCCCCTATTCCCGCCACCCCCTAAACCCCCACCAAGCCTGTCCCCTATTCCCGCACCCCCTTAATTGCCTACTGTGTACGGATTTGGTACTCGACTTTGTTGCTGCTTCCCCGAGGGGCATTATTACGCTCTGTATACTGACTGGCACCATCTAACTCAGCCAGCCAATCAGCAGTCTTAGCTCTCAGCCAGTGATGATGTACAGTTGGACACATGAATGGGTGGTACAGCCCAATGAAAGATGGTCAATTTCTGCAATATCAAGTTCATTAGTACCAAATAGGAGACATCAGGGGCAGAAGTACATGTATATGAAAAACATAATAGAATTAAGAATATTAATCTAATGTTTCCACTCAAACTTCGTCATTATTTTGTATATTCTTACAGAATCTGAGGTTGTGATTCTGGAGTTGGGCTTTATTTCAGTGTTCACTTTTCATTCATTAACGCAGGCTGACTCGGTTTATTTCGTAACAGTCTATCTACCTATTTATATATCTCTATTTATATATATATATATATATATATATATATATATATATATATATATATATATATATATATATATATATGTATAGATAGATAGATAGATAGATAGATAGATAGATAGATAGATAGATAGATAGATAGATAGATAGATAGATAGATAGATAGATAGATAGATAGATAGATAGATAGATAGATAGATAGATAGATAGATATAGATATAGTTGTTCAAAAAATGTATGTGTGTATATAGTGTGTGTGTGTGTGTGGTAGCATCAGATATCAGAAAGGTCAGGATGGCGTAAAATACCGAGTATAGGCAGCAACCTCTGGCTCCTCAGACATCAAAGAGAGAGAGAGAGAGAGAGAGAGAGAGAGAGAGAGAGAGAGAGAGAGAGAGAGTTGCTATGAATATGGAACGCAAGGAAAAGGATGATGAAAACGTGAGTTGAAATGAGAAAGGAAAATGAACGGAGGGAGATGATATGTGCTGGCAAGGATGGAGGTGGAGGATTGTAGAGGAGGAATGGAACTAGGCTAGAGATTTTTTGTACACTGCTGGTCAACTCTGGAACACTCTTCATTCAGTCCTCCATATCCTTACTATGACTTAAGTTCCTTCAAACGCAATGTGTCCAGGCAGCTCGCAAGAAGTTGGACATGAACTTGGACCTTCTAACTTGTGATTATATTTCATTTTATGTTTGACAAGTGAGGACATAAGCGAATTTCTTTCTATTAGTCATTGTTTTTTATAATGTAAAATAAAATAATATACGTTGCCATCGAAGCACTGTTGCCTTACCAAGCGCTCCTAAAGGCTTTACTGAAAATACTCTTCAAATAAACATATTCAGAAAAATAAATGTGTATTTAGAGTTGGTACATTAATATTCTTCTCTGGTGCTTCATTACACGAGCCTGTGAACCTTCCGGCAACATAATGTGATTAATGCAATGCAAGTCAAGACATAATATTATTACACCAGACATTTACACACCTAAATATTGTAATGTATAAACTGTTAATATTCTGATGTATACACGACTCTCTTATATGTACTGTACACACACGCATCTCTCTCTCTCTCTCTCTCTCTCTCTCTCTCTCTCTCTCTCTCTCTCTCTCTCTCTCTACCCCAAACCAACTCCACAAGGTTCTGACTCCTAACTTTATTTCCAGTACGGCTCAGGCCGAGGGAGTGGAGGGTGGGGAGAGAGCGTTCTACTTTGCTATCCTTATCTACGACTATCACTGGGGAGAAATTCATTCTCTACCAGTAACCTTCTAATCAGATCACCCCGTGTGGACAGTAGGGTCTGTTGTGGTCTGTGATTCTATGTAACTCTCTCTCTCTCTCTCTCTCTCTCTCTCTCTCTCTCTCTCTCTCTCTCTCTCTCTCTCTCTCTCTCTCTCTCTCGTACATGACACTGCCGTCCTATGCAAGCACAATGCAATTTACCTTTTCGACATTTTTGTAAGAGCATTAATCAGAACGACGTCAAAGCTGCTGTGAAAAATAACAAAAGTCTTATTGCTAGAAGAATTAACAAAAGTCCTCTCTTGTATTAAAAAAACTACTTGCTGTCATCACGAGGCATAATGAAATGCTGACAGCTTTTTTTTACAGCTCGTCCATTTTAGTATGAATTATTCAGCTGTATATTAGCAGAGGCATGTTTAGTAACTTCCCAATAGTTCCTTTACAATAATATGCTGTACAGTTATATAGAGCAAAGAAAGGGATGCGTACATTCCTGGCCATACGTTTCAATACACATATGAGTACGGTACCTCAAATACATTGCTGACTAATAATATCACGTTGTCATAAGATGTCGTTGTTTTGAACAGTGAGTAGCTGCTGGTAGTAATTTAGAAGATCCTGCTCTATATACTCACTGGAAAGATTCTCATCTAACGATTATAGGGAAGCTACCAAACACTTACCTTAGTCTCTATTGTGTATGAATATTATTGTCTACTACGACTGTACTGCCCAGGGGGACTTCCTTTATTCTCTGTGAATATTAGCCATCTCCCACAGGGCTGGAATAAAGATTGTTGTAGGATCTGGTCACTTTCTAGTGAATTGACGAGATCTGCCCATATGGATTAAAAATCCGCGTGATGTGTACTGCAATCGGAGGCTCTTTTTTCCACTGCTGTGTGGACCGCCAGCAGTGTCAAATCCCTCCCTCTTTATGGTCCCTTCAGGGCTGGTCTCATGGAAGGTACGGCCCCACTTGTAGCTCTTGATGTATGGTAACATGGACTTGGGCCCACAGTACTGGCTGTGAGATCAAAGACCTTCCCCCCCAATCTCCCTGGCGGTCGTAGGCCTCCAGACTCCCTGGTTCAGTAAGCTGTGGTCCCATTTCCCTGGGATGTGCTTTGGTAGCCAAGGCATATAGGGACCTGCAGCCCCTTCTATATTTTAATTTGTTTTTTCACTGCGACCAGAGCGTACAATACCAGGGGTCTGTGAGGCAGCAGGCCATTCTGCCCCGGGAAAACATCAACAACAACAACAACTACGACTGTACATAGAGCACCAATATAGTCGTGTTGTAAAATATGGTGAAAATACGTTAGTTGAACGTGTATAACGTGTGTTATACTTCGGGTGTGTCATG
>JAWZYT010002438.1:10000-26870 GCA_034508575.1 Petrolisthes manimaculis | reverse complement strand
GTTGGGTTAGATTAGGTTGTATTAAATTAGGTTAGGTTAGGTTAGGTTTGGTTGGGTTAAGTTAGGTTATATCAGGTCAGGTTAGGTTAGGTTAGGTTAGGTATCTTACAATTTACTTTAGTTTAGGTGTGAGAGGCAGAACAGAATGAAGAGTATGTAAAGGAGTTCCCAGAGAGAACGAGGCGTCGGAGCTATATTATAGGTGTCTTCTATTTATGCCATATCAACACTGGTCAGGCAACCCAGGTTACTCTCAGAACAACCTGAACCAACCCAGTGTAATAGTAGTAGTGGGTTACATGTTGGTACAGTATCTGACAATTTGTACAGGTTGTTCATCAGCTGACACACCATAAACAAACACTGGTAAACCCTCTTACAGAAATATATGACATTTTAGCATAACACAAGATATTATCTTCAAAATACATAAAGGAAATATGATTTTGAAGTGTCATGAGTTCCCCTAACCAGTAACATTGGAGGGAAATGTCTATTAATGTTTACAAACCAAGGAACATCAACCCAGGTTGGTGGTGGGTGTGTTGTATTTACACCAGACAACCCCAACGGGTCTTTACCACCAACACAGGTTGATCACTGGTATAAATAGAAGACGCCTATAGATAGATAGATAGATTGTGTGTGTGTGTGTGTGTGTGTGTGTGTCGTGGCAATATTTAAAGGACTCATTTAACTCCAATTTCCCGACAATATCACATAATAATAGGGTCTCTTAAAAATTCACCTGTAAAGCCTCTAAGTAATTAAATATTCACCTGTAAAGCTCTGAGTTCCTGTTCGGCTGCCTTGCCATTATATAGACGGAAGTGGTTACAGGCCTTGAGGTTAATAGCGATGGGGAGTCAGGGTAATGTTGTAGGTAAACAGCTAAGACTTCCTGGGACACGTCGTAGTAATCCAACTTGTAGTAACATAAAGCTACGTATACATTTAAAGCCAAAAACTCTCTGAAAATTAAAAAGAAGTATTATTATTGTTGTTATTATTGTTGTTGTTATTATTGTTGTTGTTATTATTATTATTGTTATTATTATTGTTGTTTTGGTATTGTCTATTGTTGTTGTTTTGGTATTGTTAGTGTTGTTGTTTTTGGTATTGTTATTGTTGTTGTTTTTGGTATTATTATTATTGTTGTTTGTTGTTGTTGTAGGGTAAACAGCTAAGACTTCCTGAGAGACGTCGTAGTAATCCAACTTGTAGTAACACAGAGCTACGTATACATTTAAAGCCAAGAACTCTCTGAAAGTAAACAAAGAATTATTATTATTCGTTGTTATTGTTGTAGTTGTTATTGTTTTTGGTATTATTGTTGTTGTTGTTATTATTATTATTATTATTATTGTTATTGGTATTGTTATTGTTGTTGTTTTTGGTATTGTTATTGGTTGTTGTTTTTGGTATTGTTATTGTTGTTGTTTTTGGTATTGTTATTATTGTTGTTTTGGTATTGGTATTGTTGTTGTTTTTGGTATTATTATTATTGTTGTTGTTTTTATTAGCTTCCTGAGACACGTCATAATTAATCCAACTTGTAGTAACACAAAGCTACGTACACGTTTAAAGCCAAGAACTCTCTGAAAATTAAAAAAGGAGTAATTATTATTATTATTATTGTTATTGTTGTTATTATTATTATTATTAGTAGTAGTAGTAGTAAATAGACTATTGTTATTATTGTTATTATTATTATTAGTGCTGGGAACTCTCTGTAATTAAAAAACTATGATTATTATTGTGTTAATTATTATTATTGTTGTTGTTGTTGTTGTTGTAGGTAAACAGCTAAGACTTCCTGGGAGACGTCATAATAATCCAACTTGTAGTAACATAAAGCAACGTATACATTTAAAGCCAAGAACTCTCTGAAAATAAACAAACAGTGTTATTATTATTACTTATTATTATTACCTGTTCAAACTCTTCTTACCTGCTGTCCAACAATATTCTCTTGTAAATATGCAATAGCTTCTTGATAGTGTAAGCATAGATAGTTAATTATAGAGAGGTAATTTTAATAGCGTTTATGCATTATTATCTATCAAATAATCTTACCTGCTGTCTAATAATATCCTCTTATAAATATCAATAGCTTCCTGATAGTGTGATGGTAGGTAGTGTATAGAGGCGAGACTGAGTTGGTCTTCTATATAACATCTACTTAAAAATACATACAATAGGTTTAACTCTATACATTATCTATTAAACTCTTCTCACTTGCTTGTCCAATAATATTCTCTTGTAAATATCAATAGCTTCCTGATAGTGAGATGAGTAGATAGTTTAAGATTAGACTCATCTTTAATACTAGTTTTTAACAGAAAAAACTATTAAAACTATTCAAACTCCTCTTACCTGCTGTCTAATAATATTCTCTTGTAATATCAATTGGCTTCCTGATAGTGAGAGCGTAGGTAGTGTATAGAGGCGAGACTGAGTTGATCTTCTATAACGTCTTCGAGTTGTTGGTGATGCATCATGAGTCTCTTCTCGTCGTCGTTGAACTTGTGGGCAAGGTGGAAGAAAGAGGCGAGTACGGAGGGAGGAGTCTTGGAGGCCTTCTCTGCTGCCTGGGAGGGGGGGTGGGGGGGTGGGGAGGTGGATGTGGGGGTAGGAGAAGGGGTGTGAGTGTGGAGGTAGTGGTGGAAGGGATGGGTGTGGGGGAGAGAGGATGGGTGAGGTGGAGGTAGTAGAGGGAGAAGGGTGAATGAGGGAGGGAGAGGGGAAGGAAGAGGGAGGGGGAAGAAAGAAACGAGAGTGGTTGGGGGAGGAGAGGAGGAAAAGGTGGGGTGAGGGAAGGTAAGGGTGAAGGGGTGTGTTAATGGTTAGTCAAAAGAAGCTAATTAAATTATTATTATTATTATATTTTTATTATTATTGGTATTTATATTATCATTATTATTATTTTTATTATTATTTTATTATTATTATTATTATTATTATTATTGTTATTATTATTGTTATTATTATTATTATTATTATTATTATTATTATTTGTAACTCTATCTCTCTCTCTCTCTTCTCTATACTCTCTCTCTCCTCTCTCTCTCTCTCTCTCTCTCTCTCTCTCCTCTCTCTCTCTCTCTCTCTCTCTCTCTCTCTCTCTCTCTCTCTCTCCTGTAATTCACGTAAGGTCATTTCTCCTAACACACACACACACCTCCTCTCCCCTCTCCCTACCCATTCCTCTCCCTCTCCCCACACTCCCTCTCTATAACACACACACCTCTCTCTCTCTCTCTCTCTCTCTCTCTCTCTCTCTCTCTGTAATTCACGTAAGGTCATTTCTCCTAACACACACACACACTCCCTACCCCTCTCCCCCCCCCCCACTCTCTCTCTCTCTCCATAACACACACCTCCTCTCTCTCTACTCTCTCTCTCTACTCTCTCTACTTACCTCCTCAGCTTCAGGGTACATGCCAAGATAGAAATAACAGCAGGACAGACTGATCCAATCTTCAGGCGTCACTTTGTAGTTCTCATGTTTGGTAATCTTTTCAAACTCCATTAAGGCCGTCTTATAGTCGCCAAGGTGGAAGGCGCAGTAACCGATCCATTGGTCTGTCTGGTTGTCACTGTTACCGCTGTTACGTTCGAACTGTTACACACACACACACACATAAGAGAAATTATTACACACACACACACACACATATGAGAGAAATTATTACACACACACACACACACACACATAAGAGAAATTATTACACACACACACACACACACACACATACATAAGAGAAATTATTACACACACACACATATAAGAGAAATTATTACACACACACACACACACACATAAGAGAAATTATTACACACGCACACACACATATGAGAAATGATTACACGCGCACACACACATATGAGAAATTATTACACGCGCACACACACACATAAGAGAAATTATTACACACACACACACACACACACACACATAAGAGAAATTATTACACACACACACACACACACACACACACATAAGAGAAATTATTACACACGCACACACATACATAAGAGAAATTATTACACACACACACACACACATACATAAGAGAAATTATTACACACACACACACATATGAGAAATTATTATCTATGTTGTTAAATTGGTTGAAAAATATAAAATAATTGTTCTTAAATTAGTTAGAAATAAATTATAAGTGTTTGTAAATTGGTTGTAATTATAAAATGCTTGTTGTTAAATTGGTTAACAAGTTAAAATAATTAATGTTTGTAAGTGAATAGAAAATATGAAAATAGTTTGTAAAATTTAATACTGTAGGTTGATTTTTGTTTTTTTTAATAATAGTTCAAATACATTCACACAAAATCTCCGACTTCAAAAAATGAAAAATCTCAATCTTTGAAAAAAAAAAAATCTCCAACTTTGAAAAAAAAAATCTCCAACTTTGAAAAAAAAAATCTCCAACTTTGAAAAAAAAAAAATCTCCAACTTTGAAAAAAAAAAATCTCCAACTTTGAAAAAAAAAATCTCCAACTTCGAAAAAAAAAATCTCCAACTTTGAAAAAAAAAAAATCTCCAACTTTGAAAAAAAACAAAATCTCTAACTTTGAAAAAAAATCTCCAACTTCGAAAAAAAAAAATCTCCAACTTTGAAAAAAAAAAATCTCTATCTTGAAAAAAAAAAATCTCCAACTTCGAATAAAAAAATCTCTATCTTGGAAAAATAAAATCTCCGACTTTGAAAAAAAAAAATCTCCAACTTGGAATAAAAAAAAATATATCCGATTTCGAAAAAAAAAAAAAAAATCTCCGACTTCGAAAAAAAAAAAATCTCTAACTTGGAATAAAAAAAATCTCCTTCTTTTTCAACTTACCTCGAGTAGAGTTATGGCTCCTGTAAAGTCTCTCTTCTTGAGGAAATCTTCTAGTTTAGGCAGAGTCTTCTTACCACCGCCACCACCACCACCAACACCGGTGTGTGGCGTCGGGTTCAGACCCAACGCTGGCTTGGAACGTGACAGTATCTGGTAACAGTGAGTAAAGTAAATAAATAAGTTTTGGATCGTGACAGTATCTGGTAACAGTGATTAAAGTAAATAATTATGTGAAAAAAATATATATATGCACCGGTAGATTGTTTCGCGACAGTATCTGGTAACAGTGATTAAAGTAAATATTTATTGGCTCTTGACAGTATCTGGTAACAGTGATTAGGATAAATAATTATTGGATAGGGACAGTATCTGGTAACAGTGAGTAAAGTAAATAAATAAGTTTTGGATCGCGACAGTATCTGGTAACAGTGATTAGGATAAATAAATAAGTCTTGGATCGTAACAGTGATTAGGCTAAATAAATAAGTCTTGGATCGCGACAGTATTTGGTAACTGTGATTTATTAGGGTATGTGGATTTGGGTATTATGCCCAGGTTAGGTCACGGTAGTTTGTACAGGTTAGGGCCCGGTAGTTTGCCCAGGTTAGGTCCCAGTAGTTTGCCCAGGTTAGGTCCCGGTAGTCTGTACAGGTTAGGTCCCGGTAGTCTGTACAGGTTAGGTCCCGGTAGTCTGTACAGGTTAGGTCCCGGTAGTCTGTACAGGTTAGGTCCCGGTAGTCTGTACAGGTTAGGTCCCGGTAGTCTGTACAGGTTAGGTCCCAGTAGTCTGTACAGGTTAGGTCCCAGTAGTCTGTACAGGTTAGGTCCCAGTAGTCTGTACAGGTTAGGTCCCAGTAGTCTGTACAGGTTAGGTCCCAGTAGTCTGTACAGGTTAGGTCCCGGTAGTTTGTACAGGTTAGGTCCCGGTAGTTTGTACAGGTTAGGTCCCAGTAGTCTGTACAGGTTAGGTCCCGGTAGTCTGTACAGGTTAGGTCCCAGTAGTCTGCCCAGGTTAGGTCCCAGTAGTTTGTACAGGTTAGGTCCCAGTAGTCTGCTGTGGTCTAGGTTAGGTCAGGTCAGGTCAGGTCAGGTCAGACTAGTTTCCAAATTATTTCAGAGACAAACCCCATAGATGAAAAAGTGTGTTAAAATGTTCCATAATAGTGAATAATGATACTAATAATATATACAACATACTGAACCCAAGTTATTATGTAAATTCACCATAAAAATAATAAAAAAAAATGCGTAACAACATTAATAAAAATAATAAAAAAATACGTAACGTAAAAATGATCCACTTACCATCTTTATTTATAGTTATTTTAGCAGTCACAGTAAGTTAATATATCATTTATTAAGTTTAAATAAGTTCAAATATTCTTCACAAAGTCGTTTAGTTATTAATTAAACGAGTTATTAATGATGGAAATGCGATAAAAGTGAATAATAATGATAATAAATTTCTCGCTCACTATCACGTTTTGTTTACATATTTGGGAATGTCGTTGTCATGGTAACCAACTTTACCAACATTCAAATATACACTAAAAAAATAATAATAAATAAATAATAATAATAATAGGATGATTTTATATTATTTTATTTTATTTCTTTATGTATTTAATTTTATTTCGTATATCTATGTATATTTTTGTCGTTGTCATGGTAACCAACTTTACCACCATTCAAATATACACTAAAAAAATAATAATAAATATAATAATAATGGGATGATTTTAATTATATTTTATACATTTTGATTTATTTCTTTATCTATTAAATTTTATTTTGTATGTCTATGTATATTTTTGTCGTTGTCATGGTAACAAACATTCAAATATACACTAAAAATAATAAATAAATAAATAATAATAATAGGATGATTTTATATTATTTTATTTTATTTCTTTATGTATTTAATTTTATTTCGTATATCTATGTATATTTTTGTCGTTGTCATGGTAACAAACATTCGAATATACACTAAAAAAATAATAATAAATATAATAATAATGGGATTATTTTATATATTTTTATTTTATTTCTTTATGTATTTAATTTTATTTTGTATATCTATGTATATTTTTGACGTTGTCATGGTAACAAACATTCGAATATATACAAAAAAATGGTAAATAATAGGATGAGTTTATATATATATTGCATTTTTATTTATATATATATAATAGTTTTAAAAGTAATTACAGTATTTGAAATTTGTCACAAAATATGGTGAGAAATACGACTATAATTTAAATGTATTTATTTCTAACGACGACGACGACGATGACAAGCAAAACAATATATTATCTTGTACCCAGTACTAAAATTGTGTTCACTGTATTACCAAAAATAAATAGAATTACATATTCTTTATACAATATAGACCAAAGAAGCAAAATATGTATGAAGTAAATATGATATAATTATACAATAGACGTACACAATAGTAAATAATATATAAATAACAGTGACCAAAAATAATCCGAGTTTGGATATTAGTCAATGTTGTTGGCTAAGTGCAGTATTGCCAGATACAAGAATATTTACATGTTTTTTGGGTGTAATTTTCAGTGCATACTCATACATACAGCGACTATAATACACGTCAGCAGATATAATAACACGTCAGATATGGTAATTAGCCATTTTAATATAAGGAATAATCATAATTATAATAATAATAATAATAAATTGAAGATGAAGAGAGAAAGGGTGGGTAATATAAAGGGTATCTGGTAACAATGTGAATGACTAGATCTGGTAACACTAACACCAAACTGATCTGGTAACACTGACACACGAGAGAGAGAGAGAGTCATTGTTGTTGTGTTTGTCATCGTGTAAGAAACATTAATTAAACACTAAAATGACTCGTGATAATGTTGTTAAAACTGTTGTAACTACTTATGAGAAACTTAAGACAGAATGGACCAAGAAGAACAGAAACTTACACACCTGTGGAAAGTTTCTATCGGATATAAAGGTGAGTTAATTAAGAGTTACGAGTTAATTAAACATATATTATGCATAAAAATAAAAGGTAAATTTTATATATCGTATTTGTTAACTTATTATTATTGTTATTTATATTGTTAAAGGTGAGTTACGAGTTAATTAAAACATATATGCACAAAAATAAAAGGTAAAAAGTTTCTATCGGATATAAAGGTGAGTTAATTAAGAGTTACGAGTTAATTAATTAAACATATATGCACAAAAATAAAAGGTAAAATATCATGGTTGTGTTTTTGAGATGTTTATTTGTTAACTTATTATTATTGTTGTTATTCCTATTATTGTTGTTGTTATTATTTAAGGTAAATTTAGAGAAGTACCGGTAAGTTAATTGTATTTTTAATATGTATTTTTTTAACTTATTATTACTGTTATTGTTGTTGTTATTCCTATTGTTATTGTTGTTGTTATTATTATTTAAGGTGAATTTAGAGAAGTAATTCATTCACTACATATTCACTAAATATTGAATGAATTATATACCGTTATTATGTATGGTTTTTCTACCTTCATTACCCACTAATTTACAACATTCTATGACTATTTTATTCTATGGCATTTCCTCCACAAATGCCCCATTACCAAGATAGGGCATATTCAAATGGGGCATTTTGAAATTAACCTGACCTGACCTAGCCTAGACCACATCAAACTACCTGGACCTAACCTGGGCAGACTACTGGGAAATTAACCTGACCTGACCTGACCTGACCTAGACCACATCAAACTACCTGGACCTAACCTGGGCAGACTACTGGGAAATTAACCTGACCTGACCTGACCTAGACCACATCAAACTACCTGGACCTAACCTGGGCAGACTACTGGGAGATAACCGTGGCTAAGTCCTGGGAATTTACCCCAGTCACTTTATGATAGTTTACACTGGTTATACCCTTTAGTGTGTACAGGTTAGGTCCCGGTAGTCTGCCCAGGTTAGGTCCCGGTAGTCTGTACAGGTTAGGTCCCTGTAGTCTGCCCAGGTTAGGTCCCAGTAGTCTGTACAGGTTAGGTCCCGGTAGTCTGTACAGGTTAGGTCCCAGTAGTCTGTACAGGTTAGGTCCCAGTAGTGTGTACAGGTTAGGTGCCAGTAGTCTGTACAGGTTAGGTCCCAGTAGTGTGTACAGGTTAGGTCCCAGTAGTCTGTACAGGTTAGGTCCCAGTAGTCTGTACAGGTTAGGTCCCAGTAGTGTGTACAGGTTAGGTCCCGGTAGTCTGTACAGGTTAGGTCCCAGTAGTGTGTACAGGTTAGGTCCCGGTAGTTTGTACAGGTTAGGTCCCAGTAGTGTGTACAGGTTAGATCCCAGTAGTGTGTACAGGTTAGGTCCCAGTAGTGTGTACAGGTTAGGTCCCAGTAGTGTGTACAGGTTAGGTCCCAGTAGTGTGTACAGGTTAGGTCCCAGTAGTGTGTACAGGTTAGGTCCCAGTAGTCTGCCCAGGTTAGGTCCCAGTAGTGTGTACAGGTTAGGTCCCGGTAGTCTGCCCTAGTTAGGTCCCGGTAGTCTGCCCTGGTTAGGTCCCGGTAGTCTGCTGTGGTCTTGGTTAGGTTAGGTCAGGTTAGGTCAGGTCAGGTTAGGTCAGGTCAGACTAGTTTCAAAATTATGAATATTTCCGAGACAAACCCCATAGATGAAAAGTGTGTTAGAATATTCCATAATAGTGGCTAATGATACTAAAATATACAATAATTATAGTGAACACAGATATTTTGTAAATTTACCCAAAATAGTGGGACCCAGCCGGATCTGGCAACACTGCTACTTAAATAATAATAATAATAAATTTTCGTAATAATAAAAAATATTAATAATAACAATAATAAATATTCATAATTTAAATAATAATAATAACTTTCCGTAATAATAACAATACAGATAATACAAAATTTTCATAATAATAATAATAATAACTATGAAATAAATATCATAACACATTTATTTGTTTGTTTATTTAAGGTTGAACTGACCAAACTTCACTTCCTGCCGTCCATGGGTCATAGTGTGTCTAAGGAAGAACTACTTGTGGCTCGTAAGTATGTGTGTGTGTGTGTGTGTAAGTGTATGGTTGTGTATGTATGTATGTATGTTTTTTTTTTTTTTTTTTTTTTTTTTTTTTATAAAGTTTCTGTGTGTATGTGTGTGTAAGTTTTTCAAGAGGTCTGTGTATGTGTAAGTGTATGGTTGTGTATGTATGTATGTATGTGTGTGTGTATTTTTTTTTTTTTGTCTAAGTTTCTGTGTGTGTGTGTGTGTAAGTTTTTCAAGAGGTCTGTGTGTGTGTATGTGTGTGTGTATGTGTGTGTAAGTGTATGGTTGTGTATGTATGTATGTATTTTTTTTTTTTTTTTTTTTTTAAGTTTCTGTGTGTATGTGTGTGTAAGTTTTTCAAGAGGTCTGTGTGTGTGTGTGTGTGTGGATATGTATGTGTGTATAAGGGTGTAAGTTATTTTGAAGGAGTCTGTGTGTATATATGTATGTAGGTGTCTGTATGTGTGTGTGTGTGTGTAGATGTGTATGTATGTGTGTGTGTTTTTTTTTCTAGGTTTCTTTGTGTGTGTGTGTGTGTGTATGTATGTATAGGTTTTTGAAGGAGTTTGTGTGTGTATGTATGTATGTATATATGTATAGGTGTATGTCTGTAAGGGTGTGTGTGTATGTATGTATGTATAGGTGTATGTCTGTAAGGGTGTGTGTGTATAGGTATAGGTGTATATAAATATGTATGTAATAATAATAATTAATACTTTTTTCTTCCCATCAGGAATACGTTTTTTTAAAAGTGTGTATATGTGTATATATGTATGTATATAATAATAATAATTAATATGTTTTTCTAAAAGAGTGTATATGTGTTTATATGTATGGATATAATAATAATAATTAATATGTTTTTCTAAAAGTGTGTATATATATAATTAATTATACTGTATATATACATGTATGTGTGTATATATTACGGTTATTTTGCGAAATAGGTCATTTTGCAAAGTTCGCAGTCATTTTGCAAATAAACCAAAATTGTGATATGTTTGCAAAATCACTTCAGTTGTCTGGGGTTACTTTGCAAAAAAACATACACATTTCCAGCGTGACAGTGTGTGTGTGTGTTCTTCTGCCATTGTAAGAAACGCAGTCCCCAATTCAACGTCTTTGTTACACCGGTAGTTTTAAAACGTTTGAGGTCCCTTACTGGAGCTCTATGAACCCTCCAAACTACTCCAGGCAACAGATTCCCTATTCCCGCACCCCCCCAAGCCTGTCCCCTACTCCCACACACCCCCAAGCCTGTCCCCAACTCCCACACCCCCTTACTGGAGCTCTATGAACCCTCCAAACTACTCCAGGCCACAAAACCCTTCAGTGTTTCTAATAGGGAATCTGTTGCCTGGAGTAGTTTGGAGGGTTCATAGAGCTCCAGTAAGGGACCTCAATTTTTTTTAAACTACGGGTGTAACTTAGGCCTAATTTTGCAAACATTCCACGATTTTGGTTTACGTATTTGCAAAATGACCTATTTCGCAAAATAACCGTAACATATATATATATATATATATACATATGTATGTATATAATAATACTAATTAATATGTTTTTCTATTAGTGTATATATATATATGTATGTATATAATAATATTAATTAATATAATAATATAATAATATTATTAATAATATAATAATAATATTATATAATAATATAATAATATTAATTAATAAGGACGGGGTGAGGTGAGGTCAGGTGAGGTGAGGTCAGGTGAGATTAAGTAGTGGCAGGTGCAGTGTAGGCCACCACCGGTATATATAGCTCTGGTACCCTCTTCCCTATGTCATTTCTCTCTGAAGATGGACTCTGTGTAGTCTGAAACGTAAGAGAAATAAATAACTCGAAGCTCTATCCTGTGTTTACCTTCCACCCACACAACATTAATTAATATGTTTTTGTAAAAGTGTATATAATAATAATAATTAATACATTTTTCTAAAAGTATATATGTATCTGTATGTATATAATAATAGTAATTAATACGTCCCTCTCCCCCCCTACAGGAAACACGTTAGAGATTGGAGCATTATGGAGCATTGCTAACAAAGATATTCCTTCATTTGAACGATACATTGCTATGCTCAAAATATACTACATGGATTACAGGTAAAAAACTATTATTATTATTATTAGTAGTAGTAGTAGTAGTAATAGTAGTAGTAGTATTATTATTAGTAGTAGTAGTATTAGTATTATTATTAGTAGTAGTAGTAGTAGTATTATCAAAATATACTACATGGATTACTGGTATAAAACTAATTATTGGTATTATTATTATTATTATTATTATTATTATTAAAATAGGTATAGTACATTCTCCTCTCTTTTTTTTTTTTTTTTTTTTTTTATTACATTATAGGTTGGTGAAGGGTTGTGTCCCATAAAGTGAATTTAGCATAAAGTAAATTGTACATTTCCATAATAAATAATGGTACTTTAACTTGAAAATGGAGCCTAATGGTTCACGTTATTTTAAGAGTTCGTGTAAATTGCATTGATTTAATTTTTTTCATAATACAGTGAAAGCTCCTTTAACCGGAAACTTCCTGTATCCGGCATTTTTTTTCATAATATAAATTTTGCCAAAAAGATCCGTCACACACACACACACACACACACACACACACACACACACACACACACACACACACACACACTTCACAGACAACAGTGATATCATTTCCTGACATGTTCATTATAATTTCGCTCGTTTTGTATAATAACTCCTCAGATTTATTCGAGAGTCAACTGTATATATACATAAATAGGTATGTAATGATGTGTAAATAATATACCTACTGTATAATGTAAAAATATAATGGAGAAAAAATAAAGTGAAACCAAAATTCAGACAAATTAATAAAAAAAAAATCCCGCGGCTTGTGTCCGTTGTATCCAAAATCTGTTTAACTGTATTTATGTATGTATTTACGTATATATTTCTGTATTTATGTATGTATTTACGTATATATTTCTGTATTTATGTATGTATTTACGTATATATTTCTGTATTTACGTATGTATTTACGTATATATTTCTGTATTTACGTATGTATTTACGTATATATTTCTGTATATTACTGGGCCTAGACTCATTGTATTTACGTATAAATTTCTGTATTTATGTATGTATTTACGTATATATTTCTGTATATATTTATTTTCAGTGAGCAGTTACCAGAGTCTGCCTACATGTATGAGTTACTGGGCCTAGACTTACTGTATTTCTGTATATATTTCTGTATTTATGTATGTATTTACGTATTTCTTTGTGTATTTTTTTCCAGTGAGCAGTTACCAGAGTCAGCCTACATGTATGTGTATGTATTTCTGTATTTACGTATAAATTTCTGTATTTACGTATATATTTCTTTGTGTTTATTTTCCAGTGAGCAGTTACCAGAGTCCGCTTACATGTATGAGTTACTGGGCTTAGACTTACTGTGTCTCTTGGCCCAGAATAAAGTAGGAGAGTTTCACACCAGCCTTGAACACCTTCCCCCTCCAGCCGTCACTGATAATGTTTATATCAGACACCCAGTAGCCATGGAACAATATCTCATGGAAGGTGCTTATAATAAGGTATGGTAATGGTAGTAGTGGTAGTAGTAGTAGTGATAATGTTTATATCAGACATCCAGTAGCCATGGAACAATATCTCATGGAAGGAGCTTATAATAAGGTATGGAGAAGTTGTTAGAGTATACTTTTGGTACATTGGAGTGCCTTGATTCCTCCAAAGTATGCCAGAAAACAGACCCAGATGGAGAAAAATAATGGTATCCTGTTGCCTGGAATAGTTTGGAGGAATAATAATCTTCAAAAATGTCAAAACTATACCCTTCCCTTAAGCTATTTATGAGTAATTAATGTTTTTCTTGCATATCGTACATGATTAACATGAGTAACGTCACATATATTATAACACAATATTGTCACAGTAACACACACGGCCATAAAACACACAACAATAGGAAACTGATTTAGTTACGTAGTTTGTGTGTGAGAGATGGATGAAAATTACTCGCACAAATAATTCTATATCTCGCTTATGTGTGAGTTTATTTAAAATCTAATTGGACTATCGTGTACGGGATAATTTTCCGAATAAGAATAGTGGTTTTATTTTCAAATTGATTTCCTTATTGCAGTAAATACACAACCAAATGTAAAAAGTTGTATACAATTTTCAACTTATACTTCTCATATTTACTTGTATTTTGGTTGTAATGAAGTTTTGGACAACTTATTCCCGTTCCAAATTTATCGTAGAGTCTTAAAATTCAAAGAAAATACATGTATCTGTTGTAATATTAGAACAGGAAGCCATTTATTACAAATACTGTATGTAGTTCTGTGAGGAAAGATTTTGTCTGTAAGTGGGGCAGAGGTCACCAGCCAATCAGCAACGAGTATTTATACCTGCCTTGATTTACACTTCCTGCCAGTATACAGTCAGAAAGGAATGGATTATAGTTATGTTATGTATCTGTGAAGACATAGTTGACTGTGTTTCACTCTCTCTCACTCTACACTCTCTCACTCACTCACTCACTCTCTCTCTCTACCTACTCACTCCCTCCCTCACATTTCCTCCCTCCACACTCTCACTCCCTCCCTCCACACTCTCACTCCCTCCCTCCCTACACTCTCACTCTCTCTCACACACACATCCTCCCTCACTCACGCTCACTCACACACCCTCCCTACACTCTCACTCACTCACTCCCTCTCTCCCCCCCCAGATCTACCTAGCCAAAGGAGAGGTACCAGCAGAAGGGTACAAGTTCTTCATAGAGGAACTGTTATCCACAATCCGTGAAGACATCGCCGACTGCGTAGAGAACGCCTACGACCGCATCCGCCCCGAGGACATAGGCAAGATGCTATACCTCACGGGGACCAAGGAGATACTGGACTACTGCGGACAGAGAGGCTGGGGCGTGGCCAAGGACGGTTACCTGCAGTTCAAGAAGAAGGAGGTGAGGAAGAACAGTGACGACTCCATACCTTCAAAGGAACTCGCTCACCAGATGATTAACTATGCCAGGGAAATGGAACAGATTGTATAGACGGAGAGAGAGAGAGGAGAGAGAGAGGGATAGAGAGAGAGAGAGAGGTGTGAAGCATGATTATAAAGAGAGAGAGGGAGAGGAGAGAGAGATAAATGATGGTGGGAATTGATAGATAGATACAGAGAGAGAGAGAGGTGAAGCTTGATTAAATAGAGAGAGAGAAGGAGAGAGAGAGAGAGACATGATGGAAAATAGATAGATACAGAGAGAGAGAGGTGGAGTTTGATTAAATAGAGAGAGAGGAGAGAGAGACATGATGATAAAAATAGATAGATACAGAGAGAGAGAGGTGAAGCTTGATTAAATAGAGAGAGAGATAGATAGATGATGGGATAACTTGAAAAAATAGATAGATAATAATGGAATAACTTGAGAGAGACAGAAAGAGAGAGAGGTGAAGATTGATTAAATAAAGAGATAAATGATGATGGGAATAGATAAATAGATAGATAATAATGGAATAACTTGATTAAATAGATAGAGAGATAGATACATGATGGAACAACTTAATTAAATAGATAGGTTAGGTTAGGTAAGGGATGTTTCAGTTTCTTAATATTAATAATAATTTTTCGTGTTTCCATTTTTTTTTTATAAAGAAGTACGTTTCAAAATTCAATATTAATTTTTTTCTCATTCTATATTTTTTTATTTTTTTTTATTATTATTATTATTATTATGAATTTGTGTAATGAAAAAAAATTGGTATGAATAAGGATAAGAATTATTATTATTATTGATATTATTATTTTTATTTTTTTTATTATTATTATTATTAGAAATTTGTCTAATGTAGAAAACTAAATATGCTTAAGAATTATTATTGTTATTATTAAGAATTATTATTGTCATCATTATAATTATTATATTATCATCTTTATTATTATTACATTATTATTATTATTACATTATTAATATTATAATCATTTTTATTATTATTTATTATTCTTATTCTTATTAAGAATTATTATTATTATTATTACATTATTATTATCATTATTATTATTACATTATTATTATTGTTATTATTAAGAATTATTATTATTATTATCATTATTATTACATTATTATTATTATTATTATCATTATTATTATTATTATTATTATTATTAAGCATTGTGAATTTACTCCCTTTTTGTGTGAAAGAAACGTAATCTTTATAAAACACGACCAACGTTTGTATTCTATTCTTATCCACACGGACAAATGATTATATAGTGATGTGTGTGTGTGTGTGTGTTTTATGGGTGTGTGTGTGTGTTGTGTTTTTTATGGGTATGTGTGTATGTTATGTTGTTGGTGTGTGTGTGTGTATGTTTGTAATGAATGTGTGTGTGTGTGTATATGTGTGTGTTGTGTTGTGTGTGTTTGTGTGTATTACAGTGTTCAATAATGTGTTTAATAGTATGGGGTGTTTGTGTTACATCCTGAACACATACACACACACACATTCACAGAGTGTATGTTGTGTGTATGTCAGGAGGTTATACAAACAGCTGTGTGTTGTGTTTGGATGGACTGAGGAGTGATTGGAGTATGGATGTGTGTATTGGAGATTGGTTTGGGGTGGGCAGGGCAGGGTGTGTGTGTGTGTGTGTGTGTGTGTGTGTGGAGGCTGCAGCAAGTGTGTGTGTGGGTGGGTGGGTGTGTTGTGCCATGTAGTGTAGTGGATGGTGTGTGTTTGTGGAGGCTGCAGCAAGTGTGTGTGTGTGTGGAGGCTGCAGCAGCAAGTGTGTGTGTGACTCATGTCAAGATGATCCTTGATTTTGAGGACTTTGGTTTCATGATGTAAGTGGTCTGTAGGTGTGGTAACTGTGCAGCCTGTGATTGTCTGTGTAGGAGACTGTGTGTATTTGTGGTGCCTGGGGTGT
>JAWZYT010002437.1:0-35263 GCA_034508575.1 Petrolisthes manimaculis | reverse complement strand
ATTGTTACATTCCAACACACACACACACACACACACACACACACTAACACAGTCTGCAACTCAAAGGCACACCACAGCATTGGTACACACACACACACACAAGTGCATTCAACCTGTCACTCAAAGACACACCAAAACCTAAGCAAGTACACACACACACACACACACACACACACACACACACACACACACACACACACAGATGCATTATGCCACAGCCAGTTAAAGATAGCAACCAGTCCATCCAGCCAGACCCCCAATTTTGACCATAATGAGCACATCTCTAATTATACTGTAGCCCTGGCGTCTCTGCATACATTTTCAGCTCCACTGCCTCCCTAACTCCAACTTAACTCGTCAGACCCGATCCAAAATTGTTATTGCTTTGCCTTGGGAGAACAACATTGAAGGGGGAGAGGGGGGGGGGGTTCTTTTGTTGTGGATGGTCAGATTGGAGGGCTAACCGATTCCACCCCTAAACTCTCCTATAAGACAGATAGATCCCTTTAACTTTGGAGGTCTCTGTAATGCATGTAGTTTGCCATGAAATAGCACCCATATGGACGGAGTGTGTTTCGTAGCATAGTCAGGAGGAATCAGAAGCCTCCAATTTTCATACACGATCACAGAGTCCTTAAGGGGATACTACTCTATTGTTGGTGAATTGGAAGATATCTGATTCCTCCTAACTGTGCCACGAAAATAATTACCCCTGTTTGTAGTGTACCATGAGGTTGTCTGTTTTTTTTTTTTTTTTTTTTTTTTTTTTGGTTTAAAGGAATCGGACGACATTCCAATTCACCAACAAATGAATCTCCCTTTAAGGTGTTTGTATACAACTGAGGTGGTGGTGTGTGTTGTGTATGACATTGTTTGGAGGAAGCTGCAACACACCCACAATAATGGTCACAAGAGAGAGAGAGAGAGAGAGAGAGAGAGAGAGAGAGAGAGAGAGAGAGAGAGAGAGAGAGAGAGAGAGAGAGAGAGAGAGAGAGAGAGAGAGAGAGAGAGAGAGAGAGAGAGAGAGAGAGAGAGAGAGAGAGGAAAAGTATAGAGTTGGAAAATCTGCAGCAAGTAATTCCTCCAAACTACTCCAAGCAACACGATACCATTATTTTTGTTTATCTGAACCTGTTTACTGGCCTACATTGGGGGAATCAAGGCGCACCAATGGAGGAGAACACGACCTAGAATGAATAAGTAGAACCAGAACCAGAATGAAGAAAAAATGAACTGGCATTAAGAACATAAAACCATGATGACTAAAGCAAGAAAAATATATATATATATATATTGATAAGAACTGATGAATGAAGATCTAAAAAGGAAATTGAGGCAACAGAATAAGATACATTTATATATAATTATATGATATAAAAAAATTGGAGGAAGACAACTAGAATATTACATGAATGGTTTAGTTAATGATTGGAGAAAGAAAATGATTGACGCATTGACAGCAAGAAGAAGTGATTAAGAATGTATAACTGCAAAATTAATGATGATCAGTGATAAGTATTTATTATTTGGTGGCAAAAGATAAATTTATAATGAAGAACGTTGAACCCAAACGAACAATAACAACAATTTAGAAGATAAGTGAAGAACATATAACAATAACAACAATAATAATAATCAGAACAGTGATGAACAAAAGATAGAAAGGAACACAGAGCAAATAACAAGAATGAAGAACAAGAACAGGAACAGGGTTGGTTGAAGACAGGAATGCTGATACACTGGTCCAAGAGTAATACTAATAATGAGACAGCCACACTTACATTATTAAAAAAAAAAAAAAAAAAAAAAAATCAAAATAGAGGTTTGATATATAGTCTAATGTTACTTAGTCAGATCAAAATATTATCAAGGGTGATGGCAATATCTATCAACATTATTAAGTTTGTAAAGTTAGGCTCATTGGAGGACTGCTGTGCTTTTATTCCTCCACACTCAGCCAGGCAACAGAATTCCTCGACTCAGACATTGTTTTGTGAGACATTTTGGAGGGAACGATAAGCCAATAATTCCTCAACGACACAAACCTGGTTATAAGGTTCCTCTCGTTCAGTGTGTCAAGATAATGGATGTATCAATTACTTTTTTTTCAGTGCTATTTAGCTTTCATTTATGGGGATATTGATAAATCTCGAGCAACTGATTTCTCCAAGCAACAGTTCCCAATTATTTTTGCTCGTATGGTCCTGTTTCCTGGATTATTTTGGAGGAATAAAGGCGCTCCAATGTACCAAAAGTATATTAGGCAAACCCCTTAACATAATTACCACAGGATTTCCTTTCATGATGTCAAAGATGTAACGTGTGAGGCAATTTCAAGGTTATATCAGATACGTCTACAAGGTATTGAAGTATCGCTCAGGAAGGGTCTAAAGATTTACTGAATGATCACTGGAAGTTTAATTTGAAGCTGGGCAGTTGAACGCAAGTGAATGTTTTTCTTTTTTCAGTAGCCAACGTCTTTCGCGTCAAAATGTATAAAAAAAAAAGTGTGAAAATATTTTGTTTTTGTTTTTACGTTGTATGCATTATTAATCATAATGCAATTAATATTGTTTGAATAAAATGATAAGCATTAATGTTCTAAGTGGTGAGGTCAGCATTCCCAATTTAAGGGGAGATTCTCTTGTTGGTGAATTGGAAGGCTACAGATTCCTCCTACCTATGCCACAAAACAGACCCCTTCAATGGTACTAATATGGGATGTGTTTCGTCTTAGACTTTAGAGGAATCAGAGACCTTTAAACTCACCAACAAAGGAATCCCACACGTAATAACCTAGTAATAAGCATCATGATGGGGTTCGGCTCCAGCAAAAACTGAGGCACCAACACAACAATGACATGAAAAGTTGTCCTGGACTCCCCAACACTAAGCTAACTCAGTCTACTCGGTTGTATTACGTTATGGATGTACTTAAGGGGGGTAATTCACTTTTGTTACATTGGAACTCCTTGATTCCTCCAATGTATGCCAGGAAACAGGACCAGATGGACAAAAATAATGGTGTTCTGTTGCATGGAATGGTATGGAGGAATCAGTTACTCCAGGTTTACACTTTTACAATCAGATTTAGGAGTTACTGTATCCTTCAAAATACTACAGGAACATAGCTACCCCAATGTACGAATATAAGGAATGTGAATTATAGGAGAGTTTGGAGCAATCAAAAGTCCCCCTAACTTAACTACAAGTATCCCCATGAAGTGGCTACCTGTTAGGGGTTAAGGGGGTGCAGGAGTAAAGGGTAAAATTATTCGTCAACCATAGAAGTAAACCCGTCAGACTATCGTACTCTGTTTTGCTATACAAGGCTATATGTTGTGTTGTATATACGAGTACAGTCTCCTTCTCGGTCTGACTCTCACATGTAGGCAACATTATAGGAAACAGAAGGCGTGCCACTATTTGCTTTCACTTCTATCTCTTTGTGTCTTTGTGCGTGCGTGAGTGCGTGCGTGCGTGTGTGTGTGTGTGTGTGTGTGTGTGTGTGTGTATGTGAGAGAGAGAGAGAGAGAGAGAGAGGAGAAGAGAGAGAGGAGAGAGAGAGAGAGAGAGAGAGAGAGAGGAGGGAGGAGCAGCTGTACAGGAGTGAGTAAGGTGGCACTTTATGAGGCCAATGATTTATAAGCCAGACCGATACGTCTGTCGAAATGCCCCAAGGATCAATATCAAATTTGCTGTGCAAGAAGCAATACCCTGGCTAGACTCAGAGACTCAGAGACAAAAAGAAGGAAAATATTGTCTAGGAATAATAGACGACGAAAACCAGTTGTTGCCTCGTCCAGAGAAGGAAGAAAAAAAAAAAAACGAAATTCATCCTAGGAAAATGAAGACACCAAATTTCTAACATTAAAAAGTGGTTATATTATTGCATTCTGTTAACACTTTTTTTCTTTTACGAAGGAGGGTTAGAGGGTTTAGTTACAACTCCGAGTAGATGAATGAGAAACACTGCCTCAGCCTCTCTACACTTTACTAGGATTATCTACTATTATCTGTGCATATCATGGTAGTGCGGTATTGATTAAGTTTAGATATATCACCACAAGGAATAATCACCATAAGTCCGGGGAAAATTATTGACTGCATATATTACAGGAGGTTCATGTGGCTTCTGACTGACTATCAGCTCCCTCGGTCGCAAAAATATAAAGAATAATAAAAGGAGGCGTTAATAGATACAATACAAAAATTCAAAAAAATTTAACAGGCCGTAAACGACATTTGTTACTAAGATGGAACAAGAAAATGAATTAATATAAGGAAACAGGACAATAGAACCAAAGATAGTATGATCAAAGGAAGGGAATAGTTAAGCTAAAGTTAATTTTAGAGTTTACAACTGACTGCCACGACCCACCACACATTTTGAAGGCCATTTAAGCAGATACGTATCAAGCAATAGGAAGACTAAATCACCGAGGCTCAACCTTTGATAGATTATAGCCGGGCGTCAACCTGCCTCAGAGTGTTAACTGTAGTGAAGCAACAACAGTAATTTGATTTGAATGATGAATGGATGAAGGCACCACTCCCTAGCTCCCTTTTAAGAACTCTTAGATAGTACTATATAATTCTGTGTGTGTGTATGTGTGTGTGTGTGTATGTGTGTGTGTGTGTGTGTATGTGTGTGTGTGTGTGTGTGTGTGTGTGTGTGTGTGTGTGTGTGTGTGTGTGTGTATGTGTGTGTGTGTGTGTGTGTGTGTGTGTTGGTTATGGAGCCATAGTTCAGTATACCTGTGGGAAAGTTTAAGAGTATTTTTCTTTGTTAAATATATATATATAATATGATATAGTCGGGAGTAATAATTATGAACTTGTTATTGAATATTGCTCTATGGCTCCATGTGGAAACGAAACGACTCCTTATCCACTCCTCTACTCCTCTCCTCTCCACTCCACTCCACTCCAGACTCACATTACCTTCAAGCGCCAAGTATCATGGAACACCCCGTAAAATTTGGAGCTTGGTAAACGACCACTAAAGTGATTAATTTAACGGTGTAGTGAACCCAACGAGCTCCATTTTTCTTCCCGCAGTTCAATATCGGCTACCGACCTCAGCCGTCTGTCTAAGGTGGAAGGTACACAATAGTCAGGCCCTCCTACACATCCTTCTCAAACCCTTCCTACACATCCTTCTCAAACCCTTCCTACCATCCTCCAACCTTCCTCCTCAAACCCTTCCTACCATCCTCCAACCTTTCTCCTCAAACCCTTCTTCCCATCCTCCAACCTTCCTCCTCCAACCCTTCCTACATTGCCAATAATTATTCACTTCAGTCTTTTCTACAATCCTTTAACCTTTCTTCAACTCGGCAACCCTTTCCTAATTACAATCCTATACAACCCTTTTCCAAGCTTTCTCGCATTTGTCCAAGCCTCCTGAAACTCGCCAAACGTACTCCTTCAGCTCTTTCTACAATGTCCCAACCTTCTTTCAACCATTCCTACAACCCTCCAGCCTACCTTCAACCATTCCTACAATTCAAAAACCTTTTCCAACCATTTCCACAACTCTCCAATCCTCCTTCAACCATTCCCACAACTTTCCAACCTTCATCATCCATCCATGCAGCCCTTCCTACAATCCTCCTTCAATCCTTTACACTCCATTTGGAACAGTAGCAGAGCAGAGTTTGTATGGCCCTGTTTACAGTTTATATATCTTCCCCTCCAGCAGCATACGAGTCAAAGTCTCTCCATTTACGTCGGTACTGTATAATGAAAGACAAAGGTTCGAGAGAAGTATAGTAGTCGTTTTGTCCAATAAATACTGACAGACAACGACGACCTACATACATACATACATACATACATACATACATACATAAAGAGGTGGAATGGTTCGGTCAGTAACAGATGTTTTCACCAATATTCTAATCAGGGTTTTTTGTCTTTCACAGTACAGTACCTCCATCCATTTTCACTCAGGGTAACTGTTTTGACTTTGACGTTTAGTTGTGAAGTAAATTTTATGAGAGAGAGAGAGAGAGAGAGAGAGAGAGAGAGAGAGAGAGAGAGAGAGAGAGAGAGACAATGCTATTGTAAGGGGAGACAGGAGATAAAGAGAGAAAATACTAGAGAAAAAGGAGAAGATAAAGAGAGAAACAGAAACAGATAAATAAATAGTCAGACAGAGACAGAAAGTAGAGAAAACAAGAGAGAGAAAAAATGAGAGAAAGAAAGGGAAGGAAAAAAGAGAAAAAACGGGAAGGAAAAAAGAGAAAGAAAGAAAGAAAAAAAGAAAGAGATAGAGGAGCAAGAGAATGAGCGAAATTCTAGTATACTCTACTTGTTAAATGAGACGAAGGTAAATTTCAAGAGTTCATGAGCTGCAGAGAATCATTTTATCCATCAGTTTAATGTATCGGCCGGACATTAAGGTTTCATTCCAACAACAAACAATAGTCCCGTCGGCCCCAAATCGCATGAGTATTAAAGAACTCTTGAACAAAGCTGTCTGCATTATAAAGTTACTTCCAATAGATAGTCCTTCCTGCAACACTTGAAATGAAACGCCCTCGAGAAACTAATGACTCGACACTACTTATAAAGCCTCTGTAATTATGGTTCATATTAAGATTCACTCAAATGGTTCATATTAAGATTCACTCAAATGGTTCATATTAAGATTCACTCAAATGGTTCATATTAAGATTCACTCAAATGGTTCATATTAAGATTCACTCAAATGGTTCATATTAAGATTCACTCAAATGGTTCATATTAAGATTCACTCAAATGGTTCATGCACATCTATCCACCTGAACGGGGCCCCTCATTGAGCATAGGATGAGACGTTGTGTGTTTGTTGAGGCGACGAGTCCTATTCTACGTTTGGCAAGGAGTAAGTGTTTGTGAAGTGTTTGTGAAGTGTTTGTGAAGTGTTTGTGTTTCATGTGTCCACAACTGTACACGATGGTTGGCACTGTACCCTCCCCTCCCCTTACCACCACCACCACCACGTAGGTACCCCATGCAGACTGACAGGTTTGTATTGATGAAACGACAACTCTCAATGTTAGCGGCAACAACAACTCTCTCTAATTTGTTGCTTGCGAAGAGTTGGCTCCGTGATTCCTGGCGTGTCTCTTAGTTAGGTGTGGCTAATGGGTGTGGTGCTTTGGGACTGGCGTGGGAGAAGTGCATGGTGCGGGGTGGGTGTGTTGTGAGAGAGTAGGAGTGTGGTGTGAGAGCTGGGGTGTAGTGTGAGAGAATCGGGGGGGAGGGGGGGAGTGTGTAGGGGTGCTGTGTGAGTGTGTATGGGTGCGGTGTGAGTGTGTAGGGGTGCGGTGTGAGTGTGTAGGGGCGTGGTGTGCATGACAGAGCCTGTGAGAGGTAAAGGGAGGGGTATGAATGGGATAAAAGAGAGGTGTAGGGCAAGGTGTGGTGTGATGGAGTAGGAAGATGGTGTGGGAATGCAGGAGAGCGGAAAGGGAAGGAAAGGAAAGGGAAGGGAAGGAAAGGAAATGAAAGGAGAGGGGGTAGGCAGGTGATAAGGGAAGGGAAGGGAAGGGAAGGAGAGGGAGGAGGAAGGTGGTGTGTGAAAGAAAGGAAAAGGAAGGGAAGAAAAGGGAAGGGAAGGAAAGGGAAGGAAAGGGAAGGAAAGGGAAGGAGAGGGGGTTGGTTGGCGTCAGTGGTGCAGTAATTAACTTCTCCACTCCCTGTCATAACTCACACTACTATTGACCATCAACCTCACATCACACCTGCCCCTCTCCGTTCTCAGTCAAGGCAGCTGTGAGGAGAAGTTAGTGAGGCGGGGTTGAACTCGGGGTGTGTGGATGTGGATGAGTCATGAGGTGAGGATTGGTGAGATGGATAGGATTGGAGATGCATGTGGACGAGGATGCAGTGAGGTGTAATGAGGTGTGGACGTAGAGAAATGAAGATAATGAAGGAGGAGGAGAAGAAGGTGAGGCGCAGCAAATGTCACTGGCGAAGGAAAGGTTAGGAGGGATATGATAAACGAGTGGGAAATAATTATGTGATGAATGGAGATTATAATAAATACGAGTAGCGAATATAACCTCTTTTCTAGTTGTGATCAGCGAATAATAATAATAATAATAATAATAATAATAATAATAATAATAATAATAATAATAATAATAATAATAATAATAATAATAATAATAAGTGAACTCTAGCCACACAAACACGAGTTTACTCGCACAATACATTAATCCTCACACTCTTATTCAAACTCAGACATACCATACATGCATACACACACACACACACACTTAGCAACACAAGCAAATGGTAAAAATCCATTTTGATAGTCACCTCGAAAATATTAATGCTCGCCATCACAAGCACACTCATGTCTATGCATTTTAAATTATACATACATACATATATTTAATACACAAACACATATTTATATTCAATAGATAGCCTATATTCAATGCACAGAAGTAATTTATACATTGTGATAAGTACGCCTTTATTTTTACACACATATTCCAAACAGAAAAAAGAAAGGATTAAAAACCATACACATAGACTAATCAGACAGACATACAGTATATACGCACAACAACAACAACAACAACAACAACAACAACACGAACGCCACTTGGTGAGTTTCGCAACTGTGCTGAAAAACACCACAAAACTATAATTTCCCGGAACTGGCCCCAGCCCTCATAATCAACACGAGCGGCCGAGCACACGTGGAAAAGGGAGAAGTGGTAGAGGTGTGAGGGAGGAAGGTACTATAGGGGAAGGGAGAGGGGGAAGAGAGAGGGAGAAAAGAGAGGGGGAAGGGAGACGGGGAAGAGAGAGCGGGAAGGGATAGGGGGAAGGGAGAGGGGGAAAAGAGAGGGAGAGGGGGAAGGGAGAGGGGGAAAGGAGAGGGGGAAAGGAGAGGGAGAGGGGGAAGTAAGGCGAGGGAAGAAAGAAGGGAGGAAGAGAGAGAGAGGGCGAGAGTGAGGAGGATGGGGAGAGTGGATGAAGCGAAGGAGGGAGGGAGAGGGATGGAGGGAGGGGGAGAGAAGATGGCTTGTAATTTCCAACCATGTATGCTGATCATGTCACGGGCATTATGTGTGCTGCAGGTGTGTTGTGTTGTGTTGCAGGCGAGTTGTTAGATGTTGCAGATGAAATAAATTGAGCTGTGTTCTAGGTGTGGGTGATGTGGTGGGTCGTTGGTGTTGTGTTGTGTTGTGTTATGTTTTAGGTGTATTGAGGTGTATTGTTGTTGTGTTTTGGGTGTGTTGTGTTGTGTTGTGTTATGTTTTAGGTGTGTTGAGGTGTATTGTTGTTATGTTTTAGGTGTGTTGAATTATGTTGTTGACAGATTTATCTTGTGTTTGGTGAGATGTATTGTCTTGTGTGTGTTGTGTTGTGTCGTAAAGGAAGTGTGTTTACTGTACGTAAGATGTGTTGCAGGTGACGTGTAATGTAATGCAAGGAAGGTGTATCATATCGTTAAAGTGACCTGTGCATTTGTGTTTGTTGACAGTAAAAATAAATGCATGTGTTAACCTTAAAATGTGATGCAAAACCTAAGACATCGACGAATTGATTTGATTTGAGGAGGAAAGAAATTCGCAATAGGCCTGAGGAACACAGTAGGACGAGGTTATAAGGCGGTAAAAGGAGTGGGACTACAAGCAAGCACTAATAGGAAACAACGGCGATAGAAAGGCACGACAGCAAACACTAACAAGGAAACAACAACGGCGATAGAAAGGTGGGACAGCAAGCAAACACTGAAGAAAATATACAAAGTGATAGAAAGGTCGGAGAGCAAGCAATCAAACACTGAAGAAATAGACGGAAATGAGGGACAATTGAACAAGACATTTAAAGAAGACGACGACAATGAAGAGAGAGAGAGAGAGAGAGAGAGAGAGAGAGAGAGAGAGAGAGAACGCACAACAACGCCATCTCTTGTACATGATCGGCAACACACTACACATTGCTTCAGTCATCGTCCTTCTTACTATTCATGCATTGGTGAGTTGGGTCGAGAGAAGGATGAGCTTTCGTGTCAGCCAGGGTTCGTATTCATGAAGCGGGTCAGCGTTAATCCGAAGCATCGTATCACGTTGGTGGCAAGAACTATGATATTGGATGGATGTTGATTCTGAATATTCACTCAAACATGACATGAAATAAATTATTACTGACTTTTTTTTCCTGATAACTGTGAAGTACAAGTAAATTTTGTTCTCGTTTAATGTGAATAACGTATTTTTTTTATATTAAAAATTAAATTCCACATAAATTTAAGCAAGTAATTAAATGTACTTTTTATTTTTTTAGGTAGACCATCCGACTAACATTGATAATTTTCATTAGGCTTGACAAGGGACATATTTAAACAAACTTCAACTATTGGACTGAAATCGAGGCAGATGTTTCAAACCAGAGTTACCCTAATAAATTATTCATCATGATTGACATACATGACAAATTTAATACAGGAAATAACTCAGAATTAATACACTACCAATTACCTATTAACTTTTCTGACAAGTCATTGTTTTATTGTAGTTTAATAAATGTCCATCACCAACGGACGAACATAACACCGAATAACTAACTGAGGTAATAACAGAGGTAAGCATTTCAGACCAATAATAATTCCTTGTTCATGAATCGTGAAATATACACACTAACATCATCATTATTATTATTATCACTCCAAACACACGCCAAGCTCTATGCATTATACCCAACTTTGGGAGACAGACCTCGAGATTGACCGCACATGCTTCTCAAACGTTCAGCTTAAGCAACAAATGTAACTCCCCAAATAACCACATTTTCAGAACCCCCCATACAGTCCCATCAAGAATAAAAGGTATATCGTGTGAGACTTAAGAGATACATTAGTAAACCAGAAAATCAATTATATAACTTAGTACTATGAATATCACCTACTTCTCATTAAGATACTAGGAACAACAAAAAGAAGAAAGAGCAAACATTAATAACGAAAAACGAATATAAAATACCGCCAAGATGGACTGGTTGATATTAGACTCCCCAAGGAAACCTCTAGAAGTACGACAACAACATTGACATTGTTGATAGGATCACGGCAGCTGCATATCAGTATGAAACCTACAACAGCCACACTAAACACAGGAGCTAATTATATACTTGTTGCAAAATTACTTCTGGCAAGCCATAAAATATCGGATATTCAAATGCGCAATGGGTTTGTAGTTGACATAACCCAGATGTAGTATAATATAAGAGATAAGTTATAGTATACACTCAAAAAGCTTATGGGAATAATGCAGTAACAGTGTAGACTATAAACTGTACTAAGCTAAAATAATCCATGGTCTCAAGCACAAACAGAAAGTAAGCTTAGCATAACAGTGGCAAGAAACCCACCAAGTTTAATCATACGCAGATGACTTCAATGAGAAAAGTTGGTACCGTGTAATATCAAGGACAAGGAATAAACGAGTGAACCCTGCATCTTATTATGACAAACAAAATAAAAGGTAGGGAGGGAGCCACTGTTTTTCATTGATGCAAAGGATGCATCACGTTAATGTTCTTCTATAATGCTTAGACAACCATCACATCACACATTAATTGTAGGCTGTGGTAATTTACCTAGAGGTAAAATACCTCGGCATCTATTTACCATTTATTTTCTTTTTCTTTTTTACCAGACAAAAATGGATTTAAATAACTTATTGGTATTTATGATGAATGTATTGCAATCCAACACAAATTATACCAAAAAATATACACACCTATGTATTCATCTATAATTTATAAACACTGAAATGTACATTAAAAAATAAGTAAGGTAATGTCATATTGCTTAGAAGGCACACTCACTAATTGTTAATGAAATTCGTCATGTACCGTTTGTTTCTTTACCTGTAATATAGACGCTAACTTTGCTTTAAAAAGGGAGAACGTCATTTTGTTTCTATAATGTGACATGCATGGTATACAGCCCCATGCAAATATTCTCTAATCTATTGGAGCCATAATGTTTGCCTGTGATAACACATTTAGAAATATTCTAATATCATAAGTAGGATGGGTAGAAACTTTTGACCTGATGGTTATTTCTAAGATTTTCTACGAATAAAATCTTTATTTTTATTGCTCGTAAATGTTGGAAATGGGATAAGATGAATTGTGACGACGTTCGTACAGACAAACTAGCATTTCTAATTCACTTATTATAAATCTTCACAGACATTAGAAAATATATAACAAAGGTCATAGAAAAATAAAATAAAACAAAAACAAAGCATAATACTGGCATATTACTCACCTCTTGATGAGACTGAACTAGGAGGGTGAGGCCGAGTGCTAGACACAAACATGAGGGCAAGACAGATGAATGAGATGATGCAGCAACTCACCTCCTCTGATTGGTACGCCCACGGATACTGCACTGCCGAGAAACACAACACACATCAATTTACAAACTCGAATCGCGCGAATGAATGAATGACCAGCGAACTCGAATCATTTATCTGGTCTGGATTCTCAGTACTCGTCACATCTGTTTGCTTACAGAGGAGCTCATGCAATCCTTTCCAATTCATCATCTTTCCCTCCTTTCCATCTATTTCCTTCACGTTTGCTGTCCCACATCTCCAACGTCCTATATGGTGTTCCTCCATCCTCAGTTCAAATCATCCATCTAGGCACTGCGACTCATAATAAACCATCCAACTCCTCGAAGCTTCACTCGGTAAGCTCGGGGCGTGGCCTTACAAGAGTCACAGGTTACTGACAGTCTACAGTCCCTAGTCCCTACCGTAAGACCAAGCATATAAAGAACATAAACCAAATATAAGGTGAGATATTGCCCTCTTGTATCCTAATCATAAGCTTTATCAATAGGTCCATCTGGAGTGGAAATGATTTACTATTTATATTTTCTATAGGAACATAATACTTCCTAAAATAGTGTAGACTGTTGTAAAGCATAACTATCTACTCGAATAACGGATAGTCTGTTTCCTGGCATATATTGGAGGAATTAGCAACTTTCCATTTCACTCATAAGAAGTAAGAGGGGACAATTTGAGCACTCATTTTATTCAACATTTATATTAAACTTTATAAGCATCAGAGATAAAGTATGATCGTGAAGTAGTACAATATATTATCTCTATTATCTCCCTTACAATTCTATATCACATATCAGTGTTAATATTAGCCATACAGAGACGAAATCACCCTATTGAAGGAAATTCATTAACGAGAAAGGGGCTAACATCCATATAATTACCATAAAGGGTAAAACTTAGGAGGTGTGGAAAATATGGTGGTGATCGGTGGGAGAGAGAGGGAGACAAGGGAGGTGGAGATGGAGGAGAAGGAGGAGAAAGGGTCGGGAGAGGGAGGGAGACAAGGGAGGTGGAGGAGGAGGAGGAGGAAGGGTAGGGAGAGGGAGGGAGACAGGGGAGGTGGAGGAGGAGGAAGAGTCGGGAGAGGGAGGGAGATAGGGGAGGAGGTGGAGGAGGAGGAAGGGTCTGGAGAGAGAGGGAGACAGGGGAGGTGGAGGTGGAGGAGGAGGAAGGGTCGGGAGAGAGAAGGAGACAGGGGAGGTGGAGGTGGAGGTGGAGGAGGAAGGGTCTGGAGAGAGAGGGAGACAGGGGAGGTGGAGGAGGTGGAGGTGGAGGAGGAAGGGTCCACGTGCGGATGGGTGCGGTCAGACTGGTGATGTGAGGAGTGTGAAGGTTTATGTTACCGTAGATGACGAAGAAATGTAATAACACCCCAACATACCACGATCACAACAACTATACAACAACAACAATCAACAATATCAGCAACAATATGTTTCCAATTTTACTTATATTTCTACTACTACTACTATATATATACTACTACTACTACTACTACTAATAATAATAATAATAATAATAATAATAATAATAATAATGATAATAATAAGAATGTTTGTTTTCACTGACTTACCATCTAGTGACGCAATGAAGAAGTGATTATCAAAGTGTTTACAGAATAATGTCAAGTGTTGTGGTGAGATTGGCTGGCTGGCTGGCTGGCTGGTGTGGTGAGTGAGGGAATGTAGGGATGTTGTGATGAAGTGTGATGAAGGTCTGTTGTGGAGGTGTGTAGTTTGGGTGAGGGTGTATGAGCGTGTGAGATACAGTGGTGGGTGTGTTGAAGGGTGATGAAGGAGTGGTATGTGTCGGGTGTGAGTGTGAGAGGATGTGAAATGGGTAATGGGTGTGGTGAGAGTAAGGTGTGGGTGTGATTAAAGTGGTGAGGGCGTGGTTGTGGGTGGAAGTGCTGTGAGGACGTAGTAATGGGTGAGGTGAGGGCGTGGTAGTGGTTAGGTGAGGTGAGGGCGTGGTAGTGGTTAGGTGAGGTGAGGGCGTGGTAGTGGTTGGGGTGAGGTGAGGGCGTGGCAGTAGGTGGATAGGTGTGGAGGTGGGTGCATGGGTGGGTGGGGTGAGGAGAGGGCGTGGTATTGGCTGGATAGGTGCGGGGGTGGGTGTGGTGCGGTGAGGGTGTGGTGTGGGTGTGGTCAGTAAAGCAGGTGTGGCCACAGGGAAGGGAAGGGGAGGAGGGGAGGGGGTCGTGGTGGTGGTGGGGGGGGGTTGGTTCTCACTGGCCAACCAATCAATACTAAGCTACACTTGCTGCCTTACCCTGCCTCACCCTGTATCGCCTGCCTGTTTCACCCTATCCCCTGCTTCACCCTGTATCACCTGCTTGTTTCACCCTATCCCCTGCTTCGCCCTGTATCACCTGCCTGTTTCACCCTATCCCCCTGCCCTCCTCATACCAATCCCTCCTCTGTTTACCCTGCTACGCGAACCCTGCCTCACCTTGTATTGACTGTTTCATCCTGACTCTCTGCCCCCACCCCCCACCCCTCAATACCTGTCTTTCTTCTTTCATACCCTGGTGTTACTACCTACCTATACCCTGTCTTTCTTTCATCGTCCAAACCTTCTTGTCTAGCCCTGCCTCCCTAACTATGTCCTGTACCCTGTGGCTGGATCTCTTGTCTCAACCTTCTTCACATTGCCTCTGCCTTTTCATTTTTTTTTTTACTCTGCCTCTTTTATTTCATGCAGTACAGTACACCCTGTTATCTCTCCCTCACTACCTGTACACCCTATTATCTCTCCCTCACTACCTACAGTATATCCATATCTTGCCCCAAATACAGTCGTGGTGTAAAGTTCTGTCGCTTCTGTGTTTTAATAGTAAATTTTGAGAATAGTGTTGTCGTGAATGAGACGATATTATTATTATTATTATTAAGGAAATTTGTGTGTGTGTGTGTGTGTGTGTGTGTGTGTGTGTGTAAACCAAGATGATAACATTCAACCAATCACACAAAACAATCACGTCAATCTCATTCACCACAACATTATTCTCAAAGTACACCATCATACCAGAGAAGTGGCAACATTTTACACCAGGACTGTACCTCACTTTCACTTTCCCCCTCCACTCTCACACTGCCTCTCCCCCTGCTGCTCCACCCCCCCCCCTCTGTACCCCCTGGCACGCCTCCCTCTAAACCCTATAAAAGTTTACCATCCAATATGCATGAAAATTCCCGCTTTTTTATACATGGCATTCCGAGTGCTGGTATGAACCATGGTGGTGGTTCTTGAGTGGAAATAATTCAACTATTTGCGTCACTCTTTGCTTTGGTCATTTGTCTATCCATCCATTCATTCATTCATTTATTCATTCATTAGACTCATAGTTTATATAGTCATACACCGTTCGTATTATTTACATTTGAAAATTTTCTTTTATAATTCATATATTTATTAATTATTTGTTAAATTATTTAGTTGATGTATCTGCTTATCTTTAACTTTAACATACTCGCTATAATTTTACCCAGTATTTTTTCTCCCTACCTGACCCTGATTACCTCGTCAGGAACAGGACGTGAGGTGGTCTGGTTCCACTGGAGCAGTCTCGCTCAATCAGAAAATTGTTAGGACGTGCCAGCCTCATTTTTCCTTCCCTTGACTTCCATGGTGCCAGCGGAACGGAAACTATAGTGGAGGGGAGAACTGACAACTATAGTATATAAAGTAGAGGATGATGATTGTGATGTAGTAACTATAGCAGAGGAATACAGTGGCTAGGATGGCGGCGTTCAGTACAGTCGTCATTATTATAGTAAAGAGTGTGTTGACTATGTAGTATTTTGGTGTGTAGGCAGTAACTATAACAGAGGGTGTGTTGGCAAGTATAGTGGTGTAGGCAGTAACTATAACAGAGTGTGTGTTGGCAAGTATAGTGGTGTGTGGTACCGTATATAACAAGTACAGTAGAGAGTCTAAGAGGTAACAATAGCACACAGATGCTAGATATTATATTCACTTTCACAGCTTGGAAATACAGTGGGAAATGTTACTTCAATTCACACACAAGTACACAAACACAAGAGTCACTCATTAACAGCTGATGGTAATATGTGTCCCATCATCATTCAGTGTTATTATCTGTAACCTTGGCAGCAACCAACACCGAATAGTAACAGCCTACTATAAAATATACAGGCCTCGTCGATTGAGCTTCGCTTTATTTTGAGTTATTTTTATTACCTTTGCTGTAGCTAATGATTAACTATGATAAGTCACATAAAAACTGCATTTGATACCCCATCATAACGATCTTTTCCATGTTTTAGTGAGCACTGTTAGATTGAGACTGCTTGGCGGCAGGAGCCTTGAACCATCCACCTCTATGGACTCCATTACTTTATTTTTTATCAGAGATTATTATTACATATTTTATTTTAGTTCCTGCACTAATTCAGCCACACATTCAACACAGTTAAACCAATATATTTTACAATAACACTTTAGAAAGTTCCACCAGCATAAATTCTCAAGTCTAGCAACGCCTGAGTGTGCACGGGAATTGCATGTGACCTGCGGGTGACACGTCCAATCTGTGGTTGCAAGTCCTCACACAAGAGCAATATTTCTTGCCGTGACAGGCGGTAATGCCCTAGCAAGTGTTCATCACTTTCGGCAACAGGGTCCAGTGGGACTCTAAATCTTCCCTCACAATGTATTGCCCGATTGTCAGTCAGGTGTGAAGGATGTAATTACCTGAATTCAACTTACAAACACTATAATCTCTCGTTGTTGACGTCCTACTCAAGGCTAACTTTATGTTCATTGGCTTTACTTTTATTATTAGACAAATAAGCGTGCAGAATGATTATATGTATCTTAGTAATGAAAATATATATATTTATGTTTCATTTTGTATTGTTGTGTCTACTACTTTGCACATCTAGTATCCCTCTTTGTGCAACGAGTCCCGAAATTCACAGACCATTTATACTTGGGTTGATGGCGAGGAGATTATGAGGGATATCTGTTTTATATTTCCTTCATAATGGTGATATCGAGTCAAAGCGTCCATTCCAGATCTTAGCGTCTGTCTTTTCCAAATAGCTTACTGTACAACAAAAAAATCACTGACTTTCATGAACAGAAGATTTTGATTCACATAAAAGAGACAATATATGTTTGTCTGTCCTTCCTTATGGAATCCGGAGCATACAAGGAAAATTTAATGTAAACCGAGACCTTCCTTAGCCAACACCTCCCTCAACATCCCGTATTCCTGTCACAATATATATCCTTTATACAACCTCACTACTACCAGAGTGTTTAAAGTGTCCTAACGGCGTCAAAGGTCCCATAAGAGCATTAGTGAACCCGTCCCGTCGCTTTCACCAGAGGAATGTTGATGTATAGTGAAGACCAAACGTTCACCGACCTCCCACACAATATTCACCTATAACTCATGGTTCACTTCTTTACTCCAACAGTAATAGGGAATGAGGTAAAGGGGAAGGGAGTGTGTCGTCAGAAAGTCCTGTAAACTTGTACATAAATAAATTGTGATTATAAAACAAAACCTAAAACAACAACAACAACAACAATAGGTAATGTATCACCACCACCAACAACAACAACATTATGTATACTCCCTTCACCCTACCACCACCATCACCACCACCAACAACAACAACAACACTACTCCCTTCACCCCTCCACTACCACCACCAATACCACTACTCCCTTCACCCTACCACCACCACTACCACTACCACTACTACCACAACCACCACCACCACCACCAGAACCATCGCTTCACGGTGGGTGTAGAAAGGTGGGTAAGGAAGGGGATAGGGCTCACAGTACAAATTAGATCAAGGAAACCCCACTCCACCAGCTGGATCCAAATGAATTCACTAGTACCCCACGAGTCAGCTGAGTGGGCCCAAAATTGAGTCAGGTAGAATGAACATTGTATTGGGTCGTCTGGTTACTAAGTAGACTGACTGACTCTCTGACTGACTGACCGACTCATTGGATATATTATAGGCTACTGAGGAGGGTGAGGATATGTACAGCCAATATCAAGAGTTCAGCATCCAGTGAATAAAAGTGAGGCCTCATATATTCCTGAGACCAACAACTGTATGATAGTTGAGCACCGTCTCATATGAAGGTGTTGCAGGACTATTGAGCGTGACTGTTATGGGTCAAGTTGCTAAATACACAGAATGACTTAATACCGGGAAGGGTTAAATATACGGTATACTGTATAGTGCCAAGTACACTGATGGATTGAATATATACCGTGTCAGATAATTATATATATATATATATATATATATATATATATATATATATATATATATATATATATATATATATATATATATATATATATATATATATATATATAAACATCAGACATACCAGTGTACTATTAACAACAACTATACTGTCACATATTTACTGAAGCTTGTTTAATATATACTACAACTGGCTATTTGAAGTACACCTGGATATTTATTATGGCTCGTAACTGTACATACAAATAACACAAATTTTCACACTGAAAGGACTCCGATATATTTATATTCTCGAAGGTATGGAGAAGGCAAACAGAGTATTGTAAGTATATTGATACTGAGACTACATCAATAAATCTATTTTATTTACTGCTGTGTGTGTGTTTGTGTGTGTGTGTGTGTGTGTGTGTATGTATGTGTATGTGTGTGTGTGTGTGTGTGTGTCATTCTATTTGCTGTGCATATATGGTGTGCATAGTAGTTGGACGCGTAATAATTCTTTTAACTGTTCATTAAACGATAGAGCAACTAAAAGAAATAATTCAACATTTCGTTTCGTTTCATTGTTCCATATTTATAATATGTATCCAGGCCTAATCCGAGTTTAGAAGTAACTCTCTCTCTCTCTCTCTCTCTCTCTCTCTCTCTCTCTCTCTCTCTCTCTCTCTCTCTCTCTCTCTCTCTCTCTCTCTCTCTCTCTCTCCAGTGAACTATAGCCGTATTTCTTTAGTTATTGTTGGGATCAGTAAACAAAAAAGTTATGAGGATACAGTACAGTCGTAATTGAGACAAACGAAGACAACAACAAAATACTCCTGGTGTATATATACAATATGCCATACAGTCTCTGGCTACAACTGTCTATCTCCCTCTTCAGTCGAGATACGGAAGAGAAATGACTCCAGCAGCTCATTCTTATTCTGGTCATTTCTACTGTGTATCTCCAGTGAAGAGGGCGTCGCTTGTAGCTGAATGGGCTTGACAAATATACTTTTTGTGTCGCAGCCTGGGTTTTCTACACTCCACCGGTGATCACGACACTGGGTCAGTTTCCCAGCCTTTCAGAGTCGATTTGTAAGCACCCGAACGATAGACTGTATAGTGATTTCTTACTGTAATGGATGACGACTTTGGTGAGTGAAATTCTAACTGCTGCGTCTCTCTCTCTCTCTCTTTCTCTCTCTCTCTCTCTCTCTCTCTCTCTCTCTCTCTCTCTCTCTCTCTCTCTCCACCTGATCGTCATATTTCTTTCATCTTCCACTTCGTCTGTGAGTGTGTCACTCCCTGATCTGACGCTACAAGGTGGAAAGGACGAGGACGGGAGGGATGAGGGAGGGAGGGACGAGGAAGAGAGGGACGAGGGAGGGAGGGACGAGGAAGAGAGGGACGAGGGAGGGAGGGACGAGGGAGGGAGGGACGAGGGAGGGCTGGATTGAAGGATGATGAGAGAGAATGAGAACTGTCTAGTCTTCGCACCCCATTAACTCTTCCCACCATCACCACCACCACCACAACAACAACAACACTACTTACAATGTTGCTAATGATATACAGTGTAGGCTACTTGACAAACCAGTCCCTTCCGTCCAACTCATAGTTTGTCCATGTTTCCCCACGGTACACACACACACACACACACACACACACACACACACACACATTGTTCCTTGTGGCAGCATTTATCTAAAACTGCAGGGTATCTTTTAGCATTTTTAAGGGGGCGTGGCCAACAAAACTTGACGAAAACTGGTGTGACGTCGATTTCTGAGCAGGACAACTTACGAATGTTATTTTATCCCTGCGACACATTGAGTTTATTTGGACAGACGTCTAATCTTAACTTCTTACAGTTCCTAAAAGAGGGTCGGTCTTCCAGTGTACTAACTACTGTCAATTTTATCACAGAGATTAAGTCAATAAATATATCTTTCTATTTATTGATCTATCTACCCGTCTACCTGTTTGTCTGTCTATCTGTGTATCTATAAAATGTAAATAAAGTAAAAGAAAATACAAAACAAAATTGGTTATGTTCATATTATATATATATGCTTTACCAACATATGAAATAAGTTGTGCCAGTGTTATGTCTTATTAACTGAAAGGAATACAATCATACACTCGGCAAACATACAACTCACTTTTAGCGTGCATGTGTGTGTGTGTGTGTGTGTGTGTATGTGTGTGTATGTGTGTAGGTACAATATGTGTGCGTGTCTGCGCTTACAGTGGTGTATGTGTATGTGTAAGTGTGTGTGTGTCTGTGTGTGTGTGTGTGTGTGTCCCCATGAATTCCTTCCTATGTAAATGAAAAGGAAAGAAAAGGACCCAAAGTTTGCCCTCCCAAGTCGCCTTGCCGGAAATGTTAAACCCCCAAAGTTGTGAACTGGGGACTCCCGCCTCACAACGGGCAAGTGCCAGGCCAAGGTTGTTTAATTGTAAGCCAGTATCTCTCTCTCTCTCTCTCTCTCTCTCTCTCTCTCTCTCTCTCTCTCTCTCTCTCTCTCTCTCTCTCTCTCTTCATATTGTTTTCCTCCCGTTTTCATCCATTTATTCCTCGTCTATCTTACTTCATTCAACCATTTCCTTTCGGTCCCCCCATCTGTTCTCTGCCCTTTCCTCCCTCTATCTATCTATCTATGTATCTATCTCTGTTATTTCTCTCCCCCTTTTTCACCCATTTATTTCTCTTCTGCGTTACTTCACCGTCCCTTCCCCTCCCCCCCCCACCACCACACAACATACATACATACACCCTTTCCAGGCCTGACGATCCATCCACCTCCCTCCATTCGTTCCCCTTTCCCTCCATCCTGTCACCCCTCCAGAGAACAACGACATCTACACCAGCATTTCCATACTAAAGCGAGCTGCGTAACGAGGGGTCGTAAGGGGAAGATGGCTGCTCCTGTAGACGGCAACAACACACTCTATGTCGAAACCGGATTTAATTTTCGCTTTTCCTTTCTCGAAATGAAAAGCAACACAAAAGCAACCTCTCACAAAATATATATATCCTACCTGTTGTATGCATTTCGGATACTACTGTACACTATATTTTTGGTGTATTATTCAGTTTTAATAATGTGCGTCCATATAAACAGGAAGGGGAGAGCTCGCGTTGCCCAAGGGGACTGCGAGAGGAGGGGCGTCAGAACCGAGGTGGTGTTGTGTAGCCGAAGTGGTGTGGATGGTGGGGGGGATGAGTGAGGGTGGCGGCGGGACGTGGGCTTAATTCCGCTGTGTGTGTGTGTGTGTGTGTGTGTGTGTGAAGGTTGCTGCCAATGGTGTCTCTTTTAAGGGGAAGGTGTGATTCAGAGCGGGACGGAAATAGAGTAGAGTGAGAGGCAGCAGACAGGCAGCGTGTGTGTATGTGTGTGTGTAAAAGAGAGAGAGAGAGAGAGCGAGTGTGTGTGTGTGGGTGCGAAAGGGAGAGAGAGAGAGAGAGAGAGAGAGGCCCCTGCTGGAGTATAAGACAATATGCGTGCCGGTACTCTCTGCATGAATCCTGGTGATGCGTGCTACAGGTTTTTCATGTCTTTGATTTTGTTAGAGAAGATAATATTATATACGACACAAGGTAAACAATACGGGAGAAACATACACATTCACTCACTCGTATCCATCCACAGACACGAGCAATCCTACTCTTATTAAAGGGGAGGCAGGTTAAGAAATATTGTCCTTAAAGGAGAGGGTACAATACCATCCCACTGACTCTGTATTAAAGACCATATTGAGGGAAGGAACATTAAAGAAGAGGTGAAGAGAGAGTGTGGACGAGGGGTGGAGGGGTGGAGGGGAATTTAAGAGGTGGAAGGAAGAGAGTGTAAGGAAGTGTATGGATGGAGGAGAGGTGATGAAAGGGGAGAAGTATATAGTGGAAGAGTGGATGATAAGTGTGAGGGTGAGAAGAGAGATAAAGATGCATGTAGGAGAGAGAGAGAGAGAGAGAGAGAGAGAGAGAGAGAGAGAGAGAGAGAGAGAGAGAGAGAGAGAGAGAGAATAACAGGGATAAAAAAACTGTGAAGAAGACAAAGATGGAGTAAAGAAGAAGGTTAGAATGAATGTGAAAAAGAGAAAGAGAATGAAGGAAATAGGAATGTGGAAAGAATAAGAGGTAGAAGAAGAGAGTAAAGGAAAAGAAGAGGATTAGAAGGATAGAGTGAAGAAGAGAGGAATGAAGCAAAAAAATTAACAACGAAGAGTAAATAAAATCAAGGGAAAAGTTACAGAAAAGAAGGAAGTGTGTGAGAAAGAGACGAAGGAAAGGTGGCAGAGAGTGTGTGTGAAATATTAGTGAGTGTGTGTGAAATATTGGTGTGTGTGTGTGTGTGTGTGTGTGTGTGTGAAATATTGTGTGTGTGTGTGTGTGAAATATTAGTGAGTGTGTGTGTGTGAAATATTGGTGAGTGTGTGTGATGGAGAAAATGATAGTGTCACTGATGAGGTAAATATTTTGAGAGAAGAGTGTGAAAGAATACTATCCTAACCTCTATTTAGTATTTAATTAAATGTATCTCAGTTATACTCGTGATTAGAGTCGGTATTTATAACACCATATTATTATTATTATTATTATTATTATTATTATTATTATTATTATTATTATTATTATTATTATTATTATTATTATTATTATTATTATTATTATTATTATTATTATTATTATTATTATTATTATTATTATTATTAAAGGATCTCTAAACAATATGTCACAGACTGAATGAAAGCAATGAAAGCAATCAATGAAAGCAATTAAAGTAGTCAGTGAACGTAGTTGGAAAAAAATAAAAGAATGATGGAAAGTTATCATGCAACTCTCCTCATTAGATAATAAAAATGAAGTAGCTAAAAATGAATGAAAAGAAAGAAAATTGATAAAACGTTAAACAAAATTATATAATTATAAATAGCAGAACTTTGAACAACTCTACAGCGAGTTAAAGAAAACTATGAGAGAAATAACAGGGGAGACTGAGAGAAAGAAAAATTTCATTCCCGGGCATAATAATAATAATATTAATGAGGGGAATAGTGGCTTGGAGGGGAGGGGAAAGGGGGGAGAGGGGAAAGGGGAGGGGGGGAAGGGAGGAAAGGGGGGGCTGGCAGGAGGTAGTAGAGGGGAAAAAGGGAGAGAAGAAGAGGGGAAAAGGAGGGGGGGGGGGCAGGCATGCGTAAAAGAGGAGGAGGGGGTAGGGGGGAAGGAAAGGGGGAGGGAGGAGGAGAAAGGTGGGAGGGGGGAGGCAGGCGGAGGTGGGGGGAGGGAAGAAAAAGGGGGAGGTAGAGGTGAGGGGGGGGGGGGGGAGAAGAGAAGGGGGCGGAGGAAGAAGTTGTGTGGCCTAATTATATTCATAGATATTGTGGCTCGCTCTAATTAGTAATAGGATCTACTGTACTCAGCTCACTCTTTCTTTCTTTCTCTCTTCTCCTCTTTTTTTCTCTCTTTTTTTCTGTTTCTCGCCTCCTCTACCATTTGGCTCTTTTTCATTATTTTATTATCTCTATTTTTCTGTCTGTCCCTCTGTCGGTCTGTCTGCCGGTCTCTCTCTCTCTCTCTCTCTCTCTCTCTCTCTCTCTCTCTCTCTCTCTCTCTCTCTCTCTCTCTCTCTCTCTGTCTCTCTCATTTCGTTCCTATTTTCTTTCGACTTGTTTGTTGTTTTCTTTGTTTTCGTTCTTTAAAGTGTTTGTTTCGTTTCGTGTTCTTCCCCTTCGTTCTGTTCGTTGTGTTCCTCTCTCTGTACCGTTCCGTTCTGTTCGTTGTGTTCCTCTCCGTACCGTTCCGTTCTGTTCCTTGTCGTTCTGTTTAATTAATATTATTCACTGCTTTTCTTCTTCTTTCTCTATTCATTATCTCAGTCTTCTTACACCTTTGTTTGTTTATTTATATTATATACGGCATGTCACAAATTACATCTTCTGACTTACTAATACTTTTCCCATTTCATTTTTTTGTATATATTTCGTGTTTCCTTTCTTGCCTTTCCATTCCATTTCAATTCCTTTCGTTTCATTCCACATCACATCGATTTGTTTCATTCCGTTTCTTAATTACGGGCCCTGTGATCATGTATGAGAATTGAAGGCTTCTGATTCCTCCTGACTATGCCACGAAACAAGCTCCTCCCATATATAGGTGGCGTTTCGTGACAACATTTGAAGGACTCGTGTACCTCCAATTTTCTGACTCCATCACATCACAGAGTCCCTTAATTAATCTCAGACTTGCCATACCTTTGTTTACATGTATATAGAGTAAAGGGAGGGTAACCATTCATTCATTTATGTCCTCTTATCTTTCTCTTCCTCTTCTTGAACAACATATATTATTTTTCTTTTCCATTTCTGAAGTCTTATCCTCCTCCTCTACTCCTTCTGGCTTACTTACTTACTGGTCGTCAATCGGATACGAAGTTCGCTTATTATTTTTTGTTGTTGTAATAATTATTATTTTTTATTTTTTTTCATAAATTTTATTTTATTTATTTATTTATTTATTTTTTTTTCGTCGTCGTCGTCGCCGTCGCCGCCGCCGCCGTCGCCGCCGCCCTGCCGTCGCCGCCCCCGCCGCCGCCGCCACCGCCAACTCGCCAAGCCGAGAGCTCTAGGTCTTATCGTAATTATTGTTCTTGTTGTTCTTTTTCTTGGGGCGACAACTTCTTAAAGAGGTTCAACTGACTCACTCACTCACTCATTCTTCTTGGGGCGACCATTTCTTAAAAGGGGTTCGACTCACTCACTCATTTCACTTGAATCATTAAGAGCCGGAGCTTTTGAAGGGTTTTCCTTCATGTTCTTGTTTCTACCACTAACAGCCCCACCTCTTCTCCCACTACCTCGACACTCTCTCTCCACCACTTCCCCATTCTCCACTAACCTCTCCACTACCCTACTTCAGTCTCCACACTTAATATACTGTACTCTCTCTCTCTCTCTCTCTCTCTCTCTCTCTCTCTCCAACCCCGTCCACCACTTCTTACTTGACTTTCTCCACCACCACTAGACTCTACCCTCCTTTCCCCACCAACTTCTTTCTCCATTACCAACCTCTCCACTACTTCAATCTCCACGCTCTAACTTTTCTACTCACTGCAGCCTTTCCCTCCCATCTCGTTTTCCCTCTTCCTCCGTCCTCTCTCTCTCCCCTCTGCCCCTCCCTCCTACTTTCTCTATTTTCCTCCTCTACCCTTTTCCCTCTTCCTAAAATGTAATCTATATTTCCCTCCAACACTTTGTTTTATCTTCCTTTCTTCCCTTCCTACTATCTACAGTACATCCTCCCATTACTCTTACTTGTCCCTTTTCACCCTTCTTATCTTCCTATTTGCTATTTCTATTTCCTACTACCTCATTTTCCATTTCATACTTCTTATTTTCTCTTCTTCGTCTGTGTCTTTCACCTCTTTCTTTTTCTTCCACAGTTCTATCAACCCTCTTTATCTCTTATCCCCTCTCTCTCCCTCAATTATCCTCCTCTCTATTCCTCTCATTCACTTGCTGCATGTCGAAAATTCTTCATCCTTCTACGCACCTTCTTCTCCTTTTTTCCTCCTTTTCCTTATCACAACTCTTTTCTACTCCTTTCCCTCCTTACCGTCTTCCGCCTCCCATTATTATCCCCTTCTCTTATTCATTCTTCTCTTTCTCCCTAACTATCTTCTCAGTCTACCTTCCTTCTTTGTTTTCCCCCCTTTCTCCCATTCTACTCCCTTTTCTCTTCCTCCATCTCCTTCTTTGATTGTTTGTACTGTACTAATCTGCTTTTCTTTAGGTCCTTTTCCCTCCCAACTCTTCCTCGTCACTTCCTTCCTCCTTTCACACGTTCCCTCCCTTTCCATCCTTCTTCTCTATATACCTCTTTCTTTTCTCACATCTTCCCTCCTCTCTATCATCCCACACCCTTTTCCTGCTTCTTTTCTCTCCTCACCCTATGCTTTCAGTCTGGCCCCTTCAACGACCCCTGTCTGCTTCCCCTGTCCCTTGCCTCTTCACCTTGCCACCCCCCTTCCTGCCTCCTGCTATCACCCCTTCCCTGACGCAATATGATAACAGGTCAGGCGATGTCAGGATTATCCACCACCACACGCCACCCTGGCCTGCCCTGCCCTGCCCTGCCTTACCTTACTCTCTATTTCTTTCTTTGTCTTTTCTCTCCTCTTCTTCTTCTCCTCTTCTTCTTCTTATATATATATATATATATATATATATATATATATATATATATATATATATATATATATATATATATATATATATATATATATATATATATATATATATATACTTTCATTCATTTACATATACATGAGCCTGTATATCTCTCCATTATTCTGTCTATCCTTTACCGCCCTGTCTCCCTGTACTACCCTGCCTTCTCTTATTATAGGCTACTGCTCAGCCCTACTCTCCCTTGCTATGCCCTGCCCTGCCCTGCCCTAACCTGGCGTACTTTGCACTCGTCTTGACTTGTCTTATCTTAATCTGCCCTGCCCTATCTCATGCAATGATGTGGTAGCACGCCTGACTTCTGACCTATCGCTCATCTTTGATTGGGACGGAAAAAAATCTTGTGGTTTTCAACACTTTCGAAACAAAATTCCTTCAACTTTTAACTCGCTCTAATCTTACAAATTCCCTCTTCTTTAGTAACACACACCTTAATCATTCTTCTTCTTTCAACATTCTGAGTGTAGCTTGCCCTCACATGGCAGAGAGATAATTATTACCTCTTTAGCTAAAACCGCATAAAAACGTTGGGTTTATTTCGTATATTCCTTGGATATTTTACCACCACACATGTAGCTGCTTTCTTTATACAGTACAGGGGTCACATTTTGCCCTGTATGTATAGTGTGACGATTCTCTGCTCATGGGAAACTAAACCCTCACAACACACAACACTCCTGAACAGGGTGGAAGCAAAGGCCTTGAGTCTCATCAATTTTGATTCTCATAATGATTCACAAATCTCTCTCTCTCTCTCTCTCTCTCTCTCTCTCTCTCTCTCTCTCTCTCTCTCTCTCTCTCTCTCTCCAGTATTCTACCTTTCTTTTACTTAGGCCTCCTTCAAGTGCACTGTGTCTAGTTATCTAAAAACGTAACTGGATAAGATCTTGGACTTTATGAGTACATTCCTTTTTCTCCTCAGAGGTTAAACCATTCACCTTGTTTCTTGCCTTTAGTATTCACCTTCCTCCATATAGGAAAAAAATAACTTTGTTTTAACATTATTGCGCCCATTTCCTTTATTATCTTACTCAATGTCTCAATCACTACCCTATTCACTATTACGATCACAATCTCAATCATGATCCTTCTCACTGCCACTGTCACTGCCTCACTAACTATCCTATTCACCGTCCCACAAACTACCTTCTTCACTCTTCTCAATCACTATCTCTCTCACGACCTCACTCACTCTCTCACTACTGCAAAGCCTAACTTCTGCTTCGCTCCCTTGCCTTCTCGTGGCTTCAATATAATTCTCTCTCTCTCTCTCTCTCTCTCTCTCTCTCTCTCTCTCTCTCTCTCTCTCTCTCTCCACCATCATTATCCTTATTTATGTTCTATACTACACACACACATCCACACACACACACTCACACTAACACACACACAGACACACACTCACACTAACACACACACAGACACACACACACACACACACAGAGGAAGGACACTGCGGGTGTGGTCTGGCCTCCTTGTGTTTACACCATCTGAGTCTGGCCCCTAGGGAGACCAAGTAAACCACGCCCCCCTCCCCTCCCCTTAGTCTAAACGCCCCCCCCTCTCTCTCTCCCCACGACCCCTCCCCTCCCCTTAGTCTAACCCCCCCCTTCTCTCACCCCACGCCCCCTCCCCTCCCCTTAGTCTAAACGCCCCCACACCCCCTCCCCTTTCCTTAGTCTAAACGCCCCCCTCTCTTTGGTCCAAACGCCCTCTCTCTCTCTCTCTCTCTCTCTCTCTCTCTCTCTCTCTCTCTCTGATATGGTGTCTCCTTGCCTCTCTGCCACCTTCAGTCACATATACCTGGTCTCCTTCCTTGATCACTCACCTTCTCCCATCATTGTTATTCCCACTCTGCTATTGTGTGACCTGCAACCACCGTATCATTGTACATTCATTACGACTTTAAATCTAGCATCCAGACACGTGAAAACTTAATGTATTCCAAATAACTGTCGCTATAAAACGACACCTAGACCATGCACTTTTTTATAATGTTCGACGGACTTGTGCTCTGTGACTGAACCTTCCTTTTCCCCGGCCCTCCAGTGAATGGATTGAATTACCCAACCATTGAGAAGCGTGTCCAGTAAGCTTACCACTCGGTCACCTTCTATCTAAATAATGATAATGATGATGATGATATTGTTGATGATGATAATGATTATCATGATAAGTGGACAGGCTAAGATGGGATGTGAACGGACCTCTGAAATATTCTTATTCGCTTCTTATTACTATCACTACGCGTTTTTCGAAATATTGTCTAGACCATGGAAATGCACCACTTCGTGTTTTTGTTTTTCTTGTGAACAGAATGAGTGGAATATTTAGTGGCAGGTATTGCTAGGCAGCAGGTGAAGAATACCATTCCTACCATACTTTCACGTTGCGATTGTTTAATTAAGTTTGACTCTTTTTAGCTCTGTTGATGCGGAAGCCATGGAATGTTTACGTACAGTACTTTGGCTATGTACGTTATGGCATGACCTTGTCCTATCATCCAAAATAATCCATGAATTATAATTATTATAATTATTAGGTCCGGAGTGATATATCATTAGGAAGGTCAAATTGTTGTAGGCAAATTATGACTACCGAGTCCCTCATACTACACTATAACACATACAGCTGTCTCAGTATTTGGGTACGTGATCTGATTTGTAGCAATGTTTGTAGAAATTAGTAGCCCTCCAATTTGTTGACAGGAGATGACCCCTTCCAATAAACCTTCCTAACTACCTAACTACCTACCTATAGCACACACACAACACATCATCACTAGAATGACTATTGCACACCACCATGCACCCAAACCTTGATCTTACAATATTATACAGACGAAGACTTTCCCTAGCTTCGTGCAAGACATCTTTCTCACTAAGGAGGGTAACAGCCGTGAAATACATCCACATGCTGGCTTATACTCTCACCAAAATTGCTGAGTGGACTGTGTTGCGTCACCATTACTCTCCATTACACCTGCATCCTTGCTTACCTCACACCTGCATGTACAGTACAGTACAGTAAACACCAGGCAGCACGTAGGCTATATGTACACAAACACATACATGTACACATAAGCTACATGTCACATAATAGGAAAAGTATCATACACACACACACAGACACACATAATTAATCTCACACACACACACTTAATCTCTCTCTCTCTCTCTCTCTCTCTCTCTCTCTCTCTCTCTCTCTCTCTCTCTCTCTCTTTCTCTCTCTCTCTCTCACATACAGACACACAAATTCACGATACCTCACACAAGTATATTATCAATTATCCACACACACACACACACACAGAGAGAGAGGAGCAGGAACCTGTACTGGAAAAACCTGCAAAAAATAACAACACACACACAGACACACAACACGGGTAGAGAATGTACCAGTAAAGTAATTAGTACTACAGTATTTAACTCGTGTGTAACCATGAGCAGAAATGTGTGTATGTGTGTGTGTGTGTGTACTCCATAAAGTTGCATGTGTACAGCCATGGCTGATAGTGCTTGATCAGGGTCCAAGGAGTGTTGGAGAATAACTGAACAGAGTTCGAAAAAGTGAGTCTTCTAAACCTCTCTCAACGTTGAGAATGGTTTGGAAAATTCACTTGTTCGAACTCTGTTCAGTTGCTCTCCAACACTCCTTGAGTCCTTGTGTTCAAGCACTATCAGCCATGGCTGTACGTGTGTGTGTGTGTGTGTGTGTGTGTGTGTGTTAACTGGTAGTGTGTCTGTGTGTGGTGCTATGAATCTGAATGTGTGTGTTTGTGTATTACCTAGTAGTGTGTCTGTGTGTGGTGTGTGTGTGTGTGTGGTGCTATGAATCTGAGTGTGTGTGTTTGTGTATTACCTAGTAGTGTGTCTGTGTGTGGTGTGTGTGTGTGTGTGTTAACTGGTAGTGTGTGTGTGTGTGGTGCTATGAATCTGAGTGTGTGTGTTTGTGTATTACCTAGTAGTGTGTCTGTGTGTGGTGTGTGTGTGTGTGTGTTAACTGGTAGTGTGTGTGTGTGTGGTGCTATGAATCTGAGTGTGTGTGTTTGTGTATTACCTAGTAGTGTGTCTGTGTGTGCTGTGTGTGTATGTGTGTGTTAACTGGTATAGTGTGTCTGTGTGTAGTGTTATGAATGTGTGTGTCTGTGTGTATGTGTCTGTGTCTGTGTGCTAACTAGTAATGTGCCAGTATAGTATCATGAATTTAAGTCTATGTGTGTGTGTGTGTGTGTGTGTGTGTGTGTGTGTGTGTGTTTGGATAACTGGTATAGTGTGTCTGTGTGTAGTGTCATGAATTTGTGTGTACGTGTGTGTGTTGGTGGATCCATGTTATAGCTCTAGTGTTAATGGAGTGCAGGCAGGGGGGTGGAGAGGGGACAAGCAGAGTGAGTGGTTTATCAAGGGGGATTTGTCAATTATCATTACCGGACATTTCTGAAATTCCCACAGTTGCCAGATAACGCCATCCCCGCAGCCTGTAAATATTGTACACCAGTCCCTCGCCTCCCTCACACTGTCACGTCCTCTCCAAATTCTAGTCCAGCTTTAATGAAGTAGGCTACTGTTGCTGTGTGCGAACCTGGTCCCTTATAAATAATAACGTGCCTGCTGGGCGGCGGCTGTGTACGAACGAGGTACAATGGTAAATATTGACGCGTTCTATTTGTAAATAATGACGTTCCTGGCTGTTGTTTGGGTATAAATTAGAAACTATTTAGTTGTATAGGAAATTCATAAGTAGATTCTGTTGCAAATAATGACGTATCTAACTGACTGCTGTGTACGAACCAGGTGCAGTTGAAAATAACGATTGGTTTTGTTGGGCATAGCGGAATAGTCTGTCTCTATTTCTCTCTTTCCGTCTGTCTGTCTGTCTGTCTGTGTGTGTGTGTCAAGCTTTGTGGAACTATTTGTCTGCACTACAGGGGTAACATTATAGAAACATGTACACAAGGTGGTAGCAATGGATTGTAGTGAGTTGCAGAGAAACGTATGTGGTTCCTTGGTGTGTGTGTGTGTGTGTGTGAATGTGTGTGTGTGTGTGTGTGTGTGTGTGTGTGTGTGTGTGTGTGAATGTGTGTGTGTGTGTGTGTGTGTGTGTGTGTGTGTGTGTGTGTGTGTGTGTGTGTGTGAATGTGTGTGTGTGTGTGTGTGTGTACTCGAGGTTAATAATGATTGGTTGGAAGGAAGGGACTTTAGAACCGAAGAAAAGAGAAGAGAAGAGAAGAGAGCTGCCAAGGTAAGGGGAGGAGGAATTGTAATAAGAGAGAAAGGAAAATAGAAGAGCATGGTAATACAGGAGAGAGAGAGAGAGAGAGAGAGAGAGAGAGAGAGAGAGAGACAGAGAGAGAGAGATGAAACTACCAAGAAGGGGGAAGAAACGAAACATTGGGAGGGAGAGGGAGAGAAAGAGACAATGGGAGGGAGGGAGCGAGGGAAGTGTTAGTCCGCAGCGGTAGGCTCATTATGCAGGTTAAAGCAAGGCAAGGCAAGGCAGGGTAGAGGGAGGAGTAGGGTAGGGTAGAGAAGGGCAGGGAAGGGTAGAGGGAGGAGTAGGGTAGGGTAGAGAAGGGTAGAGAGAGGAGTAGGGCAGGGCAGAACAGGGAATAGAAGGGAAGACTAGCGGGGGGAGTAGGGCAGGGCAGGGAAGAATAGGGAGGGGCAGAGTCAGGCAGAGGGAGGAGCAAGGCAGGACAGGGAAAGACAGGGAGGGACAGCAATGGTAGGGCAGGGCAAGACAGGGAAGGGTTGAGGGAAAGTGTTGTACTCTTATAGTCACTCCACTATAATGTTCACCACCACCACCACTACCATCACCACCACTACCATCACCACCACCACTACCATCACCACCTCATCTCATTCACCTCTAATACTTCCACCACCACCACCACCACCATCACCACCACTACCATCACCACCACTACTACCATCACCAACTCATCTCATTCACCTCAAATACTTCCACTACCACCACCACCACCATCACCACCACCACTACTGTCACTGCTACTACTACAACAACCACAATCTTTACCAATTCCACTTCTAAATGTCATCCACCTCAACACTGTATTACTCCACCACCATCACCACCACCACCACTAACATCTTCACCATCATCTCCATACCTCTCTTCAACCCCTTCTCTATCTCCCAACACTCCATTTCTTCCAACTTGTCCATCACACACACAGAGAGAGAGAGAGAGAGAGAGAGAGAGGAGAGAGAGAGAGCGCCTTGGAACCTGAGGGGCTTAAAATGTGAAGATGACAGAGGAGCAGAAGCAGGAGTCAGGACCTTCAAGTCTGCCAGGAGGAGGAGGAGGAGGAGGAAGAAGAGGAAGAAGAAGAATAGAAGGAGGAGGAGGAGGAGGAAGAAGAAGAATAGAAGGAGGAGGAGGAGGAGGAGGAGGAGAAGAAGAAAGGATGGAAAGGTGGAAAGGGGAAGAATGTAAGAGACGGGAAAAACATATGAATGGGAGAGAGGAATTGAAAAACACAAGCGAAAAGGGAAGAATAACTGGAGAGAGAGAGAGAGAGAGAGAGAGAGAGAGAGAGAGAGAGAGAGAGAGAGAGAGAGAGAGAGAGAGAGAGAGAGAGGAGAGAGCAATACAAGCAAAACGAGTCATGAGTGAGAGTTTACTGTACAAATGAAGAAGAACGCAATGAGGCAATGAAATAAATATGTGAGAAGGAAGGCTTGAAAAGAGGTATTCAGAGAAAAAAGAAGGAAAGTAAGAAAGATTATGTGGGCTTGATAAAAGAAGCAAAAACATTCACAAAGCAAAGAACAAGACTGATAGAAACAACAGAGGCAGAAAAAAAGAAACTAAAAGAGTATAGGATGAAAGAAAGTATAAAGTACAACAGATAAATAAGAGAAAATTAAGAAGACGACATGGAAGAAAGGAAAAGGTCGATAAGTGCAATAAGGAATGAATGGAATAAGGAAAGAAAGATGGGGAGGAAGGAAACCAGGAAGAGGAAGCCAGTCAGCATTGGATAAAAACACTCCACAACTCCCCACATTACCTACCCTTACTATTTACCTACAAACTCACGTCTCCCATGCAGCGTCACCACTCTCCTTCCCCTTCCTCATATTCAGAAGACGTGCCGACACGCTTGGTTTTCTCCTCATGACCTCATTTGCTTCAATCCGTTATCATCCCCATGTATCTGAAGCTAGGTAATAGTAAGTGACCTGTTTTGAAGTACAATAACCTAATTTCATCATCATCTTAATATATATACACCAAACAACACGACACAATGCACACAACACGACAAAGTACAACACAAGACAATACAGAACAACGCAACACAACATAAAGTACATAAAATAATATAACAACCCATCAAAGCATTCAAAAACTAAAGTTAACAGGCCTTGGAAGCGAGCACACCTATATAGCCTACATGCAGTAACTAGGACTACGGTACGCTCCTGGTCATGCTCACCCACCACCACCACAATTAACTGGGATGCAGCCCCTGGTCTCGAGTCATTGCCCGCCTCTCATGCAATACAGCCGTCTGGGAGGTCAGGGTAAGGGGTTGGAGGTTGTCCTTCAGGTGGTGTAGGAGTGTAGTGTAGGGGGTGAAGGGGGACTGGAGGAGTAGTGGTGGTGGTGGTGGTAGTGTTGGTCGTAGTGGTGGTGATGTAGCAGTCATTGTAGTAGTAGTGGTGGTGGTGATGGTGGTGGTAGGAGTGGATTTAATGGTGATGGTGGTGTAGTTAAAGATGGTGGTGGTGGTGGTGGTGTGGTGCGGTTTTAGGACTATATAGTACACAGATGAAGATAGAGAGTGATGAATGATAGGACTGAGGGAGGAGGTGGTGGTGTTGTAGTAATGAAGGTGGATGTGAGGAGACGAGGATGGAGTCATGGGAAGAACAGAAAGGCAGTAACAGGAGCAGGTAGATGATGAGGGGAGTTTACAACAACATGAGAGAGAGAGAGAGAGAGAGAGAGAGAGAGAGGAGAGAGAGAGAGAGAGAGAGAGAGAGAGGAGAGAGAGAGAGAGAGAGATCACGCATTGAAGGTGAAGTCATTATGGTATTGGGGTCATGTAAGGGTTTGAGGTCATATGGGTGGTGGTGAGGGCCACGAATTGAAGGAGTCAGTCAAAAGGGTTGGGTTAATTAGGAGCAATGGTGTCATTCAATAGTAGGGGGAGAAAGGGAGAAAGAGAGAGAGAGAGAGAGAGAGAGGAGAGAGAGAGAGAGAGAGAGAGAGAGAGAGAGAGAGAGAGAGAGAGAGAGGAGAGAGAGAGAGAGAGAGAGAGAGAAGAGAGAGAGAGAGGAGGAGGAGGAGGAGGAGGAGGAGAGGGAGTTATGACCATGCAGGGCTGTGAGTGGGTCCCCGGGGAGAGGAAGGAAGGGGAAAGGG
>JAWZYT010002436.1:122500-124535 GCA_034508575.1 Petrolisthes manimaculis | reverse complement strand
GAAGAGATACATGGATATATAATTATAAAAGATAAATATATTATAAATTACAAATTACAATATATATATATATATATATATATATATATATATATATATATATATATATATATATATATATATATATATATCACTTCTACACACATAAACATAAACATATCTGTATATGTGTATGTATATGAAGAGACTTGTATTTATATTTGCTTTTGTGTGTGTGTGTGTGTGTATGTATATATGTATGTTAAAAGACTTGTGTTTATATATGCTTGTGTTTGTGTGTGTGTGTATAATTATATATTTATATGTATATATTTGTAAAGACATATTGACATGGAGTTATCTTCCTTCATTAACATTAACATCATTATACATTAACAGTTATCTCTTTAACATTAAAACAACTATTTATAAATACACGGTTTTTTATATAGAATTACTTGTGTACTCAATTTTTGGCGGGTTGTAATTGTGATTTATTTCTGGTTTATTATTATTATTATTATTTTTATTATTATTATTATTATTATTATTATTATTATTATTATTATTATTGGTAGGATTATAATTGTTTTTTTTATTATTATTATTATTATTATTATTATTATTATTATTATTATTATTATTGGTAGGATTATAATTGTTTTTATTATTATTATTATTATTATTATTATTATTATTATTATTATTATTATTATTAGATGTTAGAATTAGGCTTCAATCAATTTTCCAACTTTCCTATAAAATTTCCTTATCTATCTGTCTTTCAACATGAATACCCGGTGGGAGTGGTGGGTGGGGAGGAGCCTGTGTCCTTTATCTATCCTTTCCTTCAACACGTGGTACAGATTAAACAGGTCACTTCATAACAGGTCACTATGGACCTCCTGTTGTCTCTACTTCATTTGTATTCCTTTGTATTCTATCCCTCTCCTCCTTCCTCCTTCTCTTCCTTCGTTTCTTTCTCCGTCTTCTCTTCCTCTCATTCTTTTCCTTGTCTTCATCATTATATATTATTCCCTCTCCATATAATAATAATAATAATAATAATAATTATTATTATTATTATTATTATTATTATTATTATTATTATTATTATTATTATTATTATTATTACTGTTGTTATTATTAATATTATTACTATTTTTATTATAATTATTAATATAATAATAATAATAATAATAATAATAATTATTATTATTATTAATATTAATATTATTATCACTATTATTATTATTGTTATTATTATTGTTATTATTATTGTTATTATTATTGTGTATTTATATATTTTCCTATTCCTTCCACACCTCCATATCCTCCTTCCCCCCCCCCTCCCCCCCTTCCCACACCTCCATATCCTCCTTCCCCCCCCCCTCCCCCCCTTCCCACACCTTCATATCCTCTTCCCCCCCCCTTCCTTCACCTCCCCCCCTCCCCCCCTCCCCCCGCTGACCCAGGGCTTCCCACGCCAAGCCTAGGCCAGCCGTCCTTCACCTCTTGTGCCCTCCCCTCCAACACCCTCCCCCCCTCCCCCTCCCTTCCCTCCAACACCCCCCTCCCTTCCCTCCAACACCCTCCTTCCTTTTCTCCATCTCACCTCTCTCTCTCTCTCTCTCTCTCTCTCTCTCTCTCTCTCTCTCTTATGCCCTCCCCCCCCCCCCTGCTTTCCTCCAACCCCTCCCTTCCTCCATCTCACCTCTTTCCTCCCTATTTAATTTATATAATGTTTGACGAGTAGACGACTGTGTACCATAATATGCACTGACTGTATTAGCCACTACCCTGTGGAAAAATAAATGAATTTGAATTTGAAAATTTGAATCCTGTCTCTCCCCTTGTCACTCCATCCTTTCCCTCCAACACCTCCCCTCCCTTCCTCCACTTGCTCCTATCCCCTTCTCTCTCTCTCTCTCTCCGTTCTCTCTCTCTCTCTTTCCTCCCTCCTGTCTCTTCCCTCTTCACTCCCTCCCTTTCATCCCTCCTCTCTCCCCTTTTCACTTCCTTCCATCTCTCTCCCTTTTTCACTCCATCCCTTTCC
>JAWZYT010002436.1:55000-117500 GCA_034508575.1 Petrolisthes manimaculis | reverse complement strand
ATGTATGCATGTGTGTGTATATATGTATGTATATGTTTGTAGGTATGTGTGTGTGTATGTTTATATGCATGTATGTATGTGTGTATGTATGTATGTATGTATGTATGTATGTATGTATGTATGTATGTATGTATGTCCTGTTCCTATGCCTGCTTATATATCTAAATATTTAACGTAATTTTTTTCTACAGGTGACAAGTTGACACGATGGTATATGATTTATTTTCTGACGTGATTTTTTTCTACAGGTACCGATTTGACAGACTGCCCAATAATGACGTCACCCCAAAGCCACGGACGTACGAACGAACAAACACGGACGACGACGAAACGAAACCAATATACGAACAAACAAACAAACGAACACTGACGAAATTTGGGAAGAACACAAAGGACGACAAATATATAATGAATAAATAAAAATAAGGACAAACCAAACAGGCCCTGATAAATAATGAGATAATGAGATAGATGAATTATTATTATTATTATTATTATTATTTTCTTGGTTTTATTGATTTTAGTATTTTTAGACATTTTTATTAGTAGTAGTTGTAGTAGTAGTAGTAGTAGTGGTAGTGGTAGTAGTAGAAGTAGTAGTGGTAATATTAGTAGTAGTAGTGGTAGTAGTAGTAGTAGTAGTAGTAGTAGTAGTAGTAGTATTTTTTATATTATTATTATTATTATTATTATTATTATCTCTAGATTTTATTTATATTTTCTAGGCTCGTCATGTAGTTTAAATTATATTCACTCTTTAAGTGTTCGAATCCTTGCCAGGTAGATTAAGGCCACGACTTCCTCTATGACTCACACGACTCTTATTATTATTATTATTATTATTATTATTATTATTATTATTATTATTATTATTATTATTATTATAGTAGGGATTTTATAGCTTTAGGATATATTTGTTATTATTAATAGTAGTAGGATAATAGTTTAATTAAAAGTAGGATGAATTTGTGATAGGATTCGTAATAGTAATAGCATAATAGTAGTAGGAAATATAATAATAGTAATAGGTTTATAATACTACTAGGTTGTGTGTGTGTGTGTGTGTGTGTGTGTGTGTGTGTGTGTGATAGTAATAGGATGTATAATAATAGTAATAAGTTAATAATGTTATGTTAATAATATATGTTTGTGTGTATGTGTGTTAATGTGTTTTCTCCGTTTGGTTGGTGTTGTCTGGTGTTAGCTGCCACTCTGGTGTTGTCACTCCCTTCACTACACCGCGTGAGTTCATTTATATACCTGTTATACACCTGTTAAATACCTGTTAATTACCTTTACACCTGTTTTACACCTGTTCTATACCTGTTAAATACCTGTTTTACACCTGTTATATACCTGTTAAATACCTGTTTTACACCTTTTTTATACCTGTTGAACATTTAAATCACCCCCCAAAAAATCACCCCCCAAAAAATCACCCCCCCTCCAAAAGAAAAAAAAAATTATAACCATAACTTTATTTTCTTTAAACTAGAATAGGTTATAAATAAAATCTACTAATATATTTTTGTTTTAAGTTTCAATGCTTTGATAATTAATTCATTTTTAGTCACGTATGCATAAATATATATGTGAATGTATATGTTTATGTGTATGCTAAACGTAAACTCATGTATACTTTATATGTATATGTTTATGTATATATTAATTAAACTTATACTCATTTAAACAAACTCTTAATATTTATGTATATACTAAACTTATATTAATTTACACAAACCCTTTTTTTTATGTATATATTTATGTATATGCTAAATATAAGCTCATGTAAACAAACTCTTTTTTAATTAAGTGTAAAAAAACTCATGTAAACACATTTTTTTAATATATACTTGCATGTCAACAATTTCAAGTCAACAACACTACATTAATTCCTTCCTTCTTTCATTCAACAACATTTCCAAATTCAATAACAAGAAGCATTTTGTTTTTTGACTTTCTCTACAACTCAACATTGACACCATCTTTCATTCCTTCACCATCTCCAATGTTTTGATCATTTTTCTACCGTCAGTTCACTGTCTATTTCAAAACACTTTGATACAATATACTTCCTAATTCCTACATACATACATTCCTATACAATTTATTCTACTTTCTATACAAATCTAATTCCCATATATACAACAAAATAATCAACAACACACACCCACCCACTCACTCACCCACCCACAATCAATTTAATTCCTCTACAATTCTACTTCCAGACAATTTATTCTAACTCCCATACAACAAAATAAACAACAAACCCACCCACTCACCCACTCACTCACTCACCAACCCACTCACTCACCAACCCCTCACACACTCACCCACCCACCCACCAACTCACACACCAACCCACCCACTCACCCACCAACTCACTCACCAACTCACCCACCCTCTCAACAACCCACTCACTCACCTCTTTTTTTTCCAACCCCATCACACCACAGTCCAAGAGATGGGAGGAGTTTCCGAACGTAACCTTTACCTTCGACTGTACTGACCGTCCCATTGGCTTCTACGCGGACCAGGAGTTCAATTGTCAGATCTTCCACATGTGTGACGAGGACGGACGCCGCATTCCCTACATGTGTGCCAACGATACAGGATTTAACCAAGAGTTCCGCATCTGTGATTGGGCTTACAATTTTGACTGTCCCTCTGCGGATCAATGGTGAGTAGGGGGGGAGAGAAGGGGGAGGGGTGAGGGAGGGGGGGGAGAAGGGGAGGGGTATGGGGAGGGGGGGGGGGAGGAGGAGAGAGTAGGGAAGGGGGATGGAGTGTAGGGGAGAGGATGTTTGTGTGTGTGTGAGAGAGAGAGAGAGAAGGGAGGAGGGGGAAATGTGTGAGAGAGAGAGAGACAGAGATTGTGTGTGTGTGTGTATGTAATTTATAAGAAGATGCGTGAAGAGGGAGAGAAAGGGAAGGAAGGTCACGTCACATCTTAGTAGTAGTGGAGAGGGGGAGGGGAGGGGAGGGGAGGGGAGGGGGTGATGAGTAGGTGAAAGGTGGGGGAGGAGATAGGAGGAAAGGAGGGGTGAAGGGGGAGAGATAGGAGGAAGGGGGGGTAGGGATAGGAGGAAGGGGGGGGTGGGAGGGATAGTGAGTAGGTGAAATGGAGGGGGGGAGGAATAGGATAGGGGGAGGGGGGATAGGAGGAAGGGGGATTGGGGGGGGGGAGGGGGTGACCAATTGGGGTTAAAAGGTTAAGTAATGTACAACTCAGCAAGGAAATAAATTAATTGATTGAATATATAATTGAAGGATTAAATTATATATGGGAAATGCAAGACAAAGGAGAGAGAGAGAGAGAGAGCAGAGAGAGAGAGAGAGAGAGAGAGAGAGGAAATATGGGGAGAGAGGAGGTAAAAGGAGAGAGAGAGGAAAGGGGAAATGTGGAGAGAGAGAGAGAGAAAGAGAGAGAGAGGGGGGGGGGAAGGGGAAATGTGGAGAGAGAGAGAGAGAGAGAGAATGTGTGTGTGTGTGTGTGTGTGTGTGTCCAGGGTGTTTGTCTTGTCAACTCTTTTTCTCACTCTAAATTTTTATTATGTGGTCGTGGATGTCTCGTTGCTGCCTCACCCCCCTGACCTCTCTCTCTCTCTCTCTCTCTCTCTCTCTCTCTCTCTCTCTCTCTCTCTCTCTCTCTCTCTCTCTCTCCTCGGTTAGAAATAGAAATTGTAATGGAAAAATATATATAGTAATAGAAATATATACAATAATAAAAATAGTAATAGAAATAGAAATATATATATATATATATATACAGTAATAAAAATAGTAATAGTAATAGAAATAGTAATAAAAATAAATATATACAGTAATAAAAATAGTAATAGTAATAGAAATAGTAATAGAAATATATATATACAATAATAAAAATAGTAATAGTAATAGAAATAGTAATAGAAATATATATATACAATAATAAAAATAGTAATAGTAATAGAAATAGTAATAGAAATATATATAGTAATAAAAATAGTAATTGAAATAGTAACATAAAATAGTAATAGAAATAGTAATAGTAATAGAAATATATTTAATAATAAAAAATAACATGTTTATAATATATATATATATATTTATAATTATTAATAACACATTTTTTTTCTCCCCCCTTCCCCCCCCGCCCCACCACGCCCCCCCCCCCTTCCCCCCCTACAGGTTCTACCTCAACGAGCTCACCTACGTCACTGACCCCCCTAAGGAGTATCAATAGGACCCCCCCCTACATAGCACCCCCTTAATCCCACCCCACACACTTTTTCTCTGATGATACGTATATTCTCCCCCTACCCCCTCCCCCTCCCCCCCATGTACTCTCACCCCCCCACCCCCACTACTACCACTACCACATCTCTCTCCCTCAGTGCAATCTCCCCCTCCCCTACCCTCCTCACCCCCCACACACCCCTCTCCACGCTCCCCCTCTCCCCTCTCCCCAAATGCAATCTCACCCCTCCCCCAATAAAATCCCCCCTCTCCATTCTCCCCCCTCTCCATTCTCCCCCATCTCCATTCTCCCCCCTCTCCACTCTCCCCCCTCTTCCCCAATACAATCTCATCCCCCCTCCCCCACCCCCACCCCCACCCCCCTGGACTGTCTGTGATGACCTGACCCCGTGTGACCCGCTGCGTTGACCTGGGACCATAGGGAACAACACACACACACCCTAACCCCCCCCCACCCCCTTTTTTACTACGTTTCCGAATTTTATATGATTTTTGCTACCCCCCCATACCCCCCCCATGTCCCCCCCTCCTCTCCATCCCCCTCCCTCATCTCACTCCCCCGTGTCCCTCCTTCTCCTCCCCTCCCTTCCTCTCCCTCTTCTCCCCTCCCTTCCTCTCCCTCCTCCCACTCTCTCCTTTTTGCTTTTATCTCCTCTCCTTTCCTCCCTCCCTCCCTCTTTTTATCTCTCCTCTCCTTTCCTCCCTTCCCTCCCTCTTTTTATCTCCTCTCCTTTCCTCCTCTCCATCCTCCCTCTCCTCCTCCCTTCCCTTCCTCTCCTACCTCCCTTCCCTCCCTTTGTTTACCTTCGTTAGTCTTACCTTACATTCCTTTCCTTCCCATCTCTATAAATGTCACATAAACCACAAACCCATTATTACCCTTCCCTTACATTCTTATTTTCCTTCCCTTCCCTTCCACCAGCAGTCTTTCTTTTCCTTCCCTTCTCCCCATCATTATTACTTTTCCTTTCCTTTCCTTCCCTTCTCCCCGTCATTATTTTTCTCTTCCTTTCCTTTCCTTCCATCAGTCTGTCTCTTCCTTCCCTTCCTTTCCCTGCTTTCCCCAATATCCAATCTGGGTTACTGAGTGAATTTACCTTACCCCCATTCCATCCCCCCCTTCCCATCCCCTGCACCCCACATGAGAGCTCCACCCCACCACCCTCCCCTGCCCCTCACCACCCACCCACTCCACCCACCCACCCCCTCTCTCCTCACACAAAAACTCCATCACTTGAATTATTACTGAAGAGTGAAGAGAGAGTCACACCAGCAGTGCATTTTCCTTCGTCCTCCGGTCAATCTGTGGTTTCCTCGGTCCCCCAGCTTGTGTTCTGAAGATTCAACGCCATCTGCAATAACCGAAGGAAGTATATTTCTCCCAAGGATGTTGTTGTATGAAGTATGAAGTTGTGGATGGCTGAGGATGAAGGAAATTTGTAGTATGTTTTTGTATGATAAACACTGCTAACATTATCACAACTTAGCCAAGGGAGGTAGAGGTTGTTTGTTGTGCTGGTGTTGTTGTTGTTGTTGTTGTTGGTAGTGAAGAAAGAAATGTGATAGACTAACAACAACAACATCATAACAACATCAACATCTCTTCCTTCCCAATGTCTTCCAAAGTGAGATGGTTGTGGTTGTGGTTGTGTTGTGTTGGTGAAATATATTATACAGACACTTACTTACTTGTGTGATAGATTGCCAACATTTATCACTTCCCAATGTTTTGTCAAGTGAGTGGTTAGGTAGGGGATGTGGTGGTGATGTTGGCAGTGTTGAAGAGAGCATATGTACAGCCACAATAATATATCCACCGCCATAATCAAATATCCACCGACACTTTCCTTCCATCGTGCAAATAACTCTGTATCATATCAAAATATAATCTCACAACGACAACACCTTACGTCAACTCAAGCAACCCCCTCAATTATTATTATTATGAGGTGCTGTAAAATCATACACGTGTTGTTCTTTATTACCAAAATATTTACTACGATGGAATGAAAGTGTCGGTGGATATTATTTTGATTATGGCTGTACAGTATATATGTATGTATGTACTGTATGTATGTATGTATGTATGTATGTAGCCTGGTGGTGTGGGTGTGTGTGTTCCCTTGAGAGGTGATGGGCAAGGATGAAAAACAGTAGATGAGAAACACAAGGATAATGTCTCCTTCTTGGTGTGGGTCCCAATCAGGGGGTAATAATGGGACCTTAGCCGGCGCCCCCCTCCCCCCATAGAGCTGGCCTCTCAACATGGCGCCGACTCACATCCCCCCCTCCCCCCTTCCCCACCCTTCCCCCCTACGTGTACAGAGTCGCCCCCCTCCCCCTCTGCTGCCCCCCTCCCCGTCCGTATAGTTTAATTGGTAGTGTATTCATCCCCTTCTGTCCCCCTCCATTCCCATCACGTATAGTTTAATTTGATAGTGTAGCCAGCTTCACTTCTCTATCTCCCTCTCCCTCTCCCTCTTCTCTCGGTAATGTTCGTGTCTCCAGCACAGAGGTTGTTGTTGTTATTGTTGTTGTTATTGTTGTAGTTGTGTCATCAGCATCCAAGACCAACAGACTTACTACTAGACAGCATCCATCTCGTTTCGGCCGCAGCGTGTGTTGTCGTAATTCCCGTTACGATCAGGTTAATTAAGGACCCCACGTGATGTAGTCAGAACATTGGAGATATAGGAGTCATTCAAGTATTTGCCACGAAACACCAGCTATATAAAATGACATTTGTTTCGTGGTGTAATCAGGAGGAATCAGCAGAAGTCTCCAATTTTCATACACGATCACAGGGTCCTTAATTAATTCTTCCTGGTATGTACAGTTCCCAAAAAAGATATTGCAACAAATTTTGATAGAACTTTATCCATAGTAATATCCATAACTAATTGTAGGGACTATAAATATTTATAACAGAAGGAATAATACATATCCTTCTGTAATACATACTTATAATCCCTACAAACAACTATGGACATTAATATATATAATGTTGTATCAATAGTTGTCGCAGTACCTTTTTTTCGGCAACTATACCTGTACTGAAATGTGTGTGTGTGTCGTGTACTCAAGTCCACTACTACTAAACCACCAACGCCAACACCATCACCACTGCTGCTGTTGTTTCTCGTCCTCCTGTTCATCTCTTATTACGTCCCACATTTATTATTATTATTTCTGTTTAGACCCATTATTATATTCCTCCATTCCTTCTTGTACATCTTCTCTTCTTCTTCATCTCCACCCCCTCCCCCTCCTCCCCTACGTTTATTATTATCTCTATTGTAAACCCTTTTATTTTCCATTCTTTCTCGTTCTCCTTCCCCCTCCCACATTTATTATTATCTCTGTATAGACCCTTTTTATTCTCCTTATTTTTTTGTTTTTTGAGTTATCGATTAGGTTATGCCTGTGATCCGTGTAACGTGTGTGTGTGTGTGTGTGTGTGTGTGTGAGAGAGAGAGTGTGTGTGTGTGTGAATGAGCTGCAATGTTTATATTAGTAGTATTGCTTAGCCCTGCCCACCACACCCACTCTGATTTGGAATACGTATATGTTCGAATGTTAAGAGAACGTAACACCTAAGTTTTATCATTGATGCCACACCAAGATTATTTCACTAATAAGGGACCCTGTGGTGTAGTAAAAAAACATTGGAGGTTAGCGAGTCCTTCAATTGACTATTACCACCACCACGAAACACTATACAGTACCTAATCTATCTATAAGGAAGGAGCTTGTTTCGTGGCATGGGCAGGTGGGAATCAGAAGCCTCCACCACTGTTTTCATACACAATTACAGGGTCCTTAATTTAAGAGGATAAGTACAGTGTTGTTGTAGGTAAATCTTCAAACACCTTAGTTATACTGTACTTATAATTTATCTATACCACACAAACAAAGATTATGTAAACACAGAAATAGCCTACAGATACCATACATAAAGTTACAATATTGGCACTTAATCAATGCAATATACTGTATATATAAGTACCAGTCAGTCCATTTAGGTAGATCGCTTAGTTAGTTATTGTACCATATATGACGACAAAAAAATATCAATAAAAACATTAAATTTCTTCAGTCCGAGTACCAGTAAATTAAAGTTGCCCCAGAAAAGTTTTGATTGATCAATACTGTAACAAGATTTTACATATAACACCACATAAATCTATATAAGGAAATAAATATAATAGATGATTGGATTATGATGTAGGAATGTGATGTAGTGAGTGTGGTGTGATGTGATAATTATGATGTAGTGAAATATAATGTGGAGGAGTCTATTACATTTTTATTGAGAAAGATGTGGACAAAAGTGTAGTGTAGTGTGGTGTTATGTGATGTGGACAAAAGTGTACTGTAGTGTGGTGTAATGTGGAGTAGTGTAGTGTGGTGTCATGTGATGTGGAATGGTGTACTGTAGTGTGGAGTGGTGAAATGTGTAGTTATTGTTGTTGTTGTTGTTCTCCCGGGGCAGAATGGCCTCCTGCCCCACAGACCCCTGGTACACTCTGGTCGCAGTGTATAAAACAAATTAAAATAAAGGAGGGGCTGGCCCTATATGCCTGAGCTACCGAAGCACATCCCAAGGAAATGGGACCAGAGCTTACTGGACCAGGGAGTCTGGGGGCCTCCGACCGCCAGGGAGATTGGGGGAAATGTGTAGTAGTGTAGTAATGTAGTGTGGTGTGGTGTGGTGTGTAGGGCGGGTGTGTGGAGCGCACCCCTTAGCATTACCCAGCAACAACTTCCCCAAGTAGTGTGTATACAGTATGTGTGTGTGTATATGTGTGTACAGATGAGGACGCAAGTTTCTACACACAAAAAAGTGGGGGCCGAACGAGACAAACACCTGTGGGATCGTTTATTTTTATCACATTCTCTTTTGTTTATATTTAATTAAGTGGAGAACCTCTTTTTTGCTATTTAATTAAGAGGAGAATATAATTTTTGTTATATTAGAGGGCTGCTGCTGATTGCTCCAAACTATCCAAGAATACAAATCACTCCAATGTTTCAAATAGGGGATCTGTTTTGTGATAAAGTTTAGAGGACTCTGTAACCCTCCAATTTGCCTTCAAGATAAACAACGAATTGATCACTATTCCAATTTGCCTTCAAGAGAATTAATGTTATGATGGATGAGTAACGATCTGATTACCATTTTAAACTGCTTCTAAACTGGAATAAATCATAAACTCAACAATTAAACAACTTCTAAATTCACGTTGATTTTGCGACTAAAAGGAAACTGTCAAATTATTACTTTCGTCACCCTGCGTGTATAAGAGATATCGTCCTCTACTCTGTATTTGTGTGTGTGTGTGTGTGTGTGTGTCATAATAGCAGTGTTTTGTAAAATAAACTAAAAGTTGAAGAGAAACTTGAGTATATTATTATCCTTATATTTTCTACACATAAACCAAAATATAAATAAAACCTGAGTGTGTTCTGTGCTTTCCTGCCTTGTGTGTGTGTGTGTGTGTGTGTTTTATATAAATTAAAACGCCATGAAAACCCAAACATTCTTTATCCTCATACACATTCTGAAGGGACCCTGTGATGTAGTCAGAAAATTGGAGGTAAATGAGTCCTTCAAATATTGCCACGAAACACACACACACACACACACACACACCTATATGGAAGGTGCGTGTTGCGTGACATGGCCAGCAGGAGGAATCAGAAGCCTCCAATTTTCATACACGATCACAGAGTCCTTAATAAATAGTTGTTTAATGGGTTAAAAAAACGCAGAGGAAAATTCGTACTGTACTGTATTGATTTATTTTATTATTGTCTCGCTTCTATTTCATCTTGTATTCTTATTTTATTATTCGTACATCAACCTGAGTACTGTACTTTATTATAGAGGCAATAAGCAACACTCTAATTATTATCATCAGTATTTTATTGATTTATTATATTGTCTCACTTCTAATTTATCTCGTACTCTTTATTTCATGGCTTATTCAGTATTTCATTATTCGTACATCAACCTGAGTACTGTACTTTATTATAGAGGCAATAAGAAACACTCTAATTATTATCATCAGTATTTTATTGATTTATATTGGTCTCACTTTACTTATTTCATCTGGGAATTACTGTATTATCTTTCTTATGTGTACACCAACATGAATACTGTACTGTACTTACTTTACTATAGAGGTAATAAGTAACATTCTATTTCTTACTCATTTTCATATACAGTACATCTTTCATTATTTACTCCTGAGACTTGAATTTTTTTTAATATATATTATTATAAAGTACTGTAGCTCATTAGAATAAAGTATAATTATTAATATTGTAGAAATTGCACAAGTACACATCATCACTTTAGCTTTGCTGTTGAGAATTCATTGAGGGACCCGACGGTGATGTAGTCAGAAAATTGGAGGTTAGCGAGTCCTTCAAATATTGCCAAGAAACACATCACCCATATGGAAGGAGCTTGTTTCATGGCACAGTCGGGAGGAATCAGAAGCCACCACTTTTCATACACGATCACCGGGTCCTTAATTACGGGGGTAGGCTAGTATGTACAGTATAGCGTTGGTAAATCTGGAGTAAACGATTCCTCCAAACTATTCCAAGCAACAACAACAGGGCACGGCTATTTTTTGGTCATCTGGTCCTGTTTCCCCTGACATACTTTGGAGGAATCAAGATGCTCTGATGTACACCAAAAGCATACCAACCGTTCCCTTAAGGCGGTGTGTGGGAGTAAGGGACAGGCTTGGGGGGGGGAGTGTGGGAATAGGGGGACAGGCTTGGTGTGGGTAGAAAGCCTGTCCCTCTATTCCTTCACCCCCTAACCCCCCCAAAATTCCCCCCAAGCCTGTCCCCCTAATCCTGCACCCCCCAAAGCCCCCCCAAGCCTGTCCCCCTAATCCTGCACCCCCAAAATTCCCCCCCAAGCCTGTCCCCGTACTCCCACACACCCTTAAACTTGTTATGGTACACATAGATATAAGAAAATAAATTTAGTACAGTACACCATTCAGAAGTCTTTGATATCGTGTATAAAACTGGTCATTAAAATACATTACAGGTATATATATTAATGCTGTAGAAATTGCACAAATACATATCACTTTAAGGACCCTGTGGAGGCTTATGATTCCTTACAACTATACCACAAAACAAGCTCCTCCCATATAGGTGGTGTTTCGTGGCAATATTTGAAGGACTCATTTAGATGTACAGTACACTTTTTTTTTTTTTTTTCGTACCCCTCGTAAAAATTCGTCGCTATAACGGTCAAACGGCAATAACGGATACACTTAACTTTATTAGTCCGTTATAGCGAGGTTTAACTGTACGTACAATTTTCTGACTACTGTACTGAACTGTACACTCGCAACCACAATCTCTAACTCACCTGAGTCAAAACCTGAGATCTGAAGTGGAAAAGTATGTAAAGGAGAGAAACATGAGGGAACTCAGGGAAGGGCTGGACCAAGTAAGGAGGGAGTGTTGGAACAGGGAAGACTGAAGACTTTTCTGCCGTGGCCATCCCCTTGGGGGATGGCCACGGCACACACACACACACACTTTTCAAACCAATGTAGGCTTTGGGTGGGATGTCGTCCAGAAACCGTCCGCTCCAGATCTCAGGCTTCGACTAAGGTGGGCTAAAAGATTTTGGAGTGCGAGTTTACATCTTAAGGAACCCCAAGATGTAGTCAGAAAATTGGCGATAAGTAAGTCCTTCAATTATTGCCACAAAACACCACCTGTATGGAAGGAACTTGTTTCGCGGATAGTCAGGAGGAATCAGAAGCCTCCAATTCTCATACATTATCACAGGATCCTTAACTACATGTATACTACTAAGAATACATTAAATATTTTATGGTATACTGTATTTATATATCACAAAATATATTGCATGTAACGTATACCATTCAGAGGTCTTTGATATTGTATATAAAACACCTGAGACTCTGACCTAAATTCACATGAAGAAAAGCCAACCACGAAACACATTGCACATAAAATATTCCATTCAGAGGTCCGTAATAAAGTGTATACAAAAGCTGAAACTATGGCTGAGAATACATTATTATTTATGGCATGTATAGATATCACAACATACACTACAATGTGAAGTCATTATTATACAGTACAGTACCTCATACCACATTCAGAGAGGACTTTGATACTGCGGAGAAAAAAAAGCCGAGACTACTGCTAAAAATACACTTATAATTACGGCACTGTATGTATGTATGTATGTATGTATGGCATGTATGACAATGACACTACAGCCTCCCCACACCTCGTAAAATGGGAAATGGGGTATTGATACTGTAATGATGTATAGATGATGTATACTGCTGAGAATACACTTTTAATTACTGTATGTATGTATGTATAGCATGTATAAGACACTGGCACTAGATCCTCCCCTCCCCTTGAAAAATGGGAAATGGAGTATTGATGATTATGTATAGATAGACTATCACACAATACATTGCACGTGAAGTATACCATTATGTATAAAACTGCCGAGACTGTCCAAACTAATGTATACATAATGTAAGGCCAGATGCAGAATACAGGATACAGTATATTTAAGTTTTATGTCAGTATTTCAGTATTTATTTCAGCGGTATTTCAGTATTTAATTCGGTGGTACATGTATGTATATCAGTATTTATTTCACTGGTATTTCAGTATTTATTTCACTGGTATTTCAGTATTTATTTCACTGGTATTTCAGTATTTATTTCACTGGTATTTCAGTATTTATTTCACTGGTATTTCAGTATTTATTTCACTGGTATTTCAGTATTTAATTCGGTGGTATATCAGTATTTATTTCAGTATATATTTCGGTGGTATTTTAGTATTTATTTGAGTGTTATTTCAGTATTATTCGAGTATTCCAATTTTTATTTGAGAAGTAAGGCATCCCACACTATACGTAAATAGATACACACACAGATGGATGGATGGATGGATGGATGGTTCTATATAACTTTTGATAGTAACTTGCATTGAGTATAAGAATTAAAAACAATTGGCTACAAGAAGATTAATACTAAATCATTGTTAAATTAAATTAGTGTTAAAATCTCAATTAAGTACCCTGTGATAAATTGTGTATGAGAATTGGAGGCTTCTGATTCCTCCTGACTATGCCACGAAACACGCTCCTTCCATATAGGTGTGTGTGTGTGTGTGTGTGTGTTTCGTGGCAATATAGGAAGGACCCGTTTACCTCTAATTTTCTGACTACATCACAGGGTCCCTTGAGGTGGTAATTCTCTTTTGGTACATTGGAGTGCCATGATTCCTCCAAAGTATGCCAGGAAACAGGACCAGAAGAGCAAAAATAATAGTGTTCTGTTGCTTGGAATAGTTTGGAGGATTCAATTGGTTGCTCCAGATTTACCAACATAAAACTGCCCCTTTAAGATGATGTTAGTAATTTGAAGGTTACAGATTCCTTCAAACTTAAAAAATAATAATAATAATACATGTAATAACAATAATAATAATAATAATAATAATAGTAATAATAGTAATAATAATAATAATTCTAATAATAATAATAATAATAATAGTAGAAATAATAATAATAATGCTAATAATAATAATAGTAATAATAATGCTAATAATAATAATAATAATAAAATAAACTACATTATATATAGCCTATATTTTATGGTTCAGTTTGGAGGAATGAATAGTTTCTCTTCATACTGTACATCAACATCTTCCCCATTAAAAAACACAATTAAGGGGGTGTGGGAGTAGGGGACAGGCTTTGGGGGGGGGGTGCGGGAATAGGGGGACAGGCTTGGGGTTGGTAGACAGCCTGTTCCCCTATTCCCACACACCCCTAACCCCCCAACTCCCCCCCCAAGCCTGTCCCCCTACTCCTGCAACCCCTAAACCCCCCCGAAGCCTGTCCCCCTATTACCACACCCCCTTAATAGAGTATGTTGTATGATATGTATAAGTACAGTATAAGTATTTCTTCATTTCAAATTACACTACAGTATTGTATTTTTGTATTATTTTACAGTCAGATTTTCGTGGTGTAGTTTATTTTTCCATATGTGTAAGCTTGACATTCCATAATTTCTGTACTGTACATTGTATATATAAGTTTTGTACTGTACTTGTTCGTTTCGCAACTAATTTATTGCACGTTAATTTTTTATACAATTCGATTTAGCTGCGTAGTTTAATAATATTATTTGTGTCATTTGTTTAAGTCTGACATTCCCTAATTATATGTAAGCACTTGTTCATTTCAAACTATAGTATTGCACATTATACATTTTTACTATCAGAATTACAGTACAGAAGATGTGTAGTTTAGCCTAATTTCCCATTTGTGTAGGCTTCATACTCCATAATTGCTGTACAGTATACATATACATACTGTATACACAACTGGTCAACTCTGGAACACTCTACCTTCATCCATCTTTCCACCTGACTACACTACGACTTATGTTCCTTCAAATGCAATGTGTTTAGGCATCTCAAACAAATTTGGACATGATTTTGGACCACCACTCTCAGTAAGTACTACGCAGATGAGGACAATAAACAGATTCATATCCTTTAGTCATCATCTTTTGGATATGCAGAAAAAAAAAAAGTATAAGTACTCATTGATTTCAAACTAAACAATTGCACATTTTATAATTTTACAATATAATTACAGTCCAGTAACTGTAGTTTAATTGGTCATTTGCATAGGGTTGACATTCCCTAAATACTGTATATGTAAGTACAGTACTGTACTGTATTTGTTCATTTAAAATTACAATATTGCACATACATGATCTTGCAATCAGATTTAGTTTAGTTGCAATTTAGATTTAGTTGTGTAATATATTTTCCCACCTGTGTGGGCTTGACATTCCCTAATTACTGTCTTTGTAAGTACTCGGTCATTTTATATTATTACACTACAGTATTGCACATTTTTTTTTGCAATCAGATTTAGTTTAGTTACAATTTAGATTTAGTCGTGTTGTATATTTTCCCATCTGTGTCAGCTTGACATTAACCGACATTTTCAATATACAGTATGCCCATATTATTTGGAACAGTTTCCTTCTGTCATGCAATACACCCCTACCCTACAATACAAACCAAAAAGTAAGTAATGGCAACTAGAATACAAAGAAAGTGAGTAATGGCAACTAGAATACAAAGAAAGAGAGTAATGGCAACTAGAATACAAAGAAAGAGAGTAATGCCAACTGAAATACAGGTACAGTACAGTACAGTGGCTTGGTAACTTTGAGGTCATGAATTTGTAGTAAAAAAAAGCTCAGCCAGCCTGTGCTTGTCAACATGAAAAAGTGCAGACTCACAATTTCACACACACAACACACACACACAAATACCGGTAAAATAAAAACTGTGTAACCAATACCTAACTTGTGCCTTTCCTCACACACACACACATACACACAAAATAAAATAAAAACAGTGTTACAAAAACCTAACTAGTGCTTTTCCTCACACACACACAAACACACACACGTACAAAATAAAAACTGTGTTACCAATACTGTACCTAACTCGTGCCTTTTCACACACACACGACACACACACACACACACACACACACACACACACACACACACACATACAAAATAAAAACTATTACCAATACCTAAATCGTGCCTTTCCTCACACACACACACACACTTCTGTCATTCCTTACGTACATATTCCTCACTTATTTTCCCTGCCTTGTTGTCTTTTATATCCTCTTGTCGTTGAATGGGAAGGTCAGTGATTCCTCTAAACTAAACTATGCCTTGAAACAGACAGACACCCTCAATGGGACTAATAGGGGATCTGTTTCGTGTCTTAGTTTGGAGGAATCGTCAGTGACTTTCTAATTCACCAACAACAACAAGAGAATTTTTTTTTTTTCCCCTATGCCCACACCTCCCATAAATGCCCATCTCTTAGTTTGATACTTGGTGATAATAATGTACAGTTGCCAAAAAAGGTATTGTGACAAATCTTGATAGAACTTTAACCATAGAAATATCCACAACAATTTGTAGGGACTATAAGCATGTATAACGGAAGGAAATATATGTATCCTTCTGTAATATACATACTGTACTTATAATCCCTACAAACAACTATGGACATTATATATTTAATGTTGTATCAATAGCTGTTGCAATACCTTCTTTGGCAACTGTACATACATGTATATACGTCATTCATTTATCAACAACAGTATGTGAACCCTTATTTATTTACTTTTGGCTTTCTGTAATTTCTATGGAACATTTATATTTTAATAGATTCCCTGAAGTTATGATGATACAGTAGTTCTTGTACCGTGTTTTATATCTCGAGTATTTATTTATTCACACCACTTTCTCCGTATGGTTCTCCGTTCCGTGCTCCGACTCGTTTTCTCTCTTCTGGTTCAGGCGTTCCTCTTCGTTCTCCGTGGGCGTCTCCTTGTCTGTGTTCTGGTGTTCTGCGTTCATGTGTATTTTCTCCGTCCCTGCTCCTTCCTCCTCCTTGCTGGACTGTTCTTGGATGATCTTGGTGTTTTCTGTTGGAGGGAATTAAATGTGACACTGCTGCATTGTACTCTTAATTAAGGGGGTGTGGGACTAGGGGACAGGCTTGGGGGGTGTTTGGGGGGTGCAGGACTAGGGGACAGGCTTGGGGGAGTTTTAGGGGGTACGGGAGTAGGGGTTAAGGGGAGATTATACTGTTGGTGAATTGGAATGTCTGTGATTTATCCACACTATTCCAAGCAACAGGGTACCATTATTTTTATTCACTGGTGCTGTTTCCTGACATACTTTGGAGGAATCAAGGCACACCAGTATACCAAATCCCTTGAACTTATGGGGTGATTTTCTTGTTGGTGACTTGGAAGGTGTGTGAGTCCTCCAAACTATGCCAGGAAACAGATGACCTAAATGTAGTTAGTTACTTTAAATGGGGATCTGTTTTGTGGCACAGTTTGGAGGAATCAGTGTCCCATCAATTTACTCTCAAAAGAATTTTGAATTAATTAAGAGGGTAATAATACACTTTTGGTTCTTTGGAGTGCCTTGATTCCTCCTCCAAAATATGTAAAGAAATAAAACCACCAATGAATAAATAAATTGGTACTGTATCCTGTTGCTTGGAATATGGATAGTAGTTTGGAGGAATCAGTACCTTCAGATTTCTCACTCATATATACTGTATATAAAATAAGATCAAATATAAAAATAAAGCCACAGAAAATAAAATATAATAAGAAATGCCACAGAAAATAAGATATAATAAAAATAAAGCCACAGAAAATAAAATACTGTATAATAAAAAGCCACAGAAATTAAATAATAAAAAAGCCACAGAAAATAAAATATGTAATAAAAAAAGAGCCACAGAAAATATAATATAATAAAAAAAGCCACAGAAAATAAAACATAACGAAGAATAAAGCGTTGACCAACCTTCGGGTGGAGGCGGCAGAAGACGGAGGGAGATGATGTGAAGGACGAAGACAACGATAGCGGCGATACCCACCACCAGGTACATCATCGGACCACCCAGGGCACCGTACAACTGACCACCGCCGAACATGGCAATCGAGTATCCTGTAATGTCACATGCAGTTAGTCAGTCCGATGAATAATTAGTACTGTGAGTGAAACCATGAAATTATTAGCCAACGTTCTCTTTCTTCCTCTCGACCGTACTTGTATTATTTTAACTCCTTACCAATATTGTACTCTCATAGCATATATTTGTATTATTTTAACTCCTTACCAATATTGTACTCTCATAGCATATACATATACTTGTATTATTTTAACTCCTTACCAATACTCTCATAGCATATATTTGTGATGCTCTGTACGGTGGTGGATGTGCCCGGGGGTGAGATGCGCGAGGAGTAGACGACGATGGCTGTGTATCCGAGTCCGTAGCAAGGCCCGTTGAGCATCTCCACCACCAACGTCACCCACACCGGACAGAACCACCCCGCCAGGCACAGACCCAACAGCCGGAAGATGTAGAGGAAGAAGACGAGCGAGGTGACGTAGTGCGCACCAAGCCTAGTCATAAACCACTCTGTGAAGGTGAATAATGGTCCGCGTATCAGCATAAATCCACTGGCATGTAAATAATAATACACATACTATATCTACACTGAGAGGGGCGAATGTGAAGGTGAATAATGGTCCGCATATCAGCATACCGGTAATTGTAATAGTAACCAGCATAATTATCCACTGGATTGTAAATAATAACACACATATCCACACTGAGAAAGGGAAAATAACAGGAGAATGAGAGAGAGGTGAGAGGAACAGGAGAATGAGAGAGAGAGGGGAGAGGAACAGGAGAATGAGAGAGGGGAGAAACAGGAGTAGAGAGAGGTGAGAGGAACAGGAGAAGGAGAGAGAGGCGAGAGGAACAGGAGAAGGAGAGAGAGGTGAGAGGAACAGGAGAATGAGAGAAGGGTGAGAAATAGATGTAAACAAAGGTCCACATATCCGTCTAAATGTAAGTACTGTATTAACACACATATCCACACTGAAGAGAAACACCACACTGGGTAAGACAGTAATAAAATGTAAACAACCACATACACACAAAAGAGAAATGGATGATTTGTTTGTCAGCACGAATCACCCTGACCAAGAAAGTAAATAAATACAGTATCAATATCCACCCACACTGAACAGAAACAGGCGAATCGTCAGTACAGAAACGGATGAATTGTTAGGGAAAGATAAACAATTAATGGCAGAGAAAAAAGTTATTGTTCGATGAACGAATGAACTTACTATTGATGAACATAAAGGGCGCCTCGATGCCACACTCTACAAAGATGGTGAGGCCTTGTATGAATTTAATGTAGTTCATAGCACTGGTTCCTCTTGCCATGTCCTCCTGCATCCTGAGGAATAAAATAAACACTTCATTCACTCACTCACTGAGAATATATTAACTACCGGTAACACAATTATATTATAGAATGCCGAGATTATATTAACTAACTCCATTATATTATAGAATGACGAAAATACATCAACTAACACTACTGTATTATATTATACGATTATTATATCGACTAAAACGATTATACACATTGCCAAGAATATATAAACTAACATGATTATAATTATACGATGCTGAGAATACCGCATATCAATACTATCATGATTATATTACATATTTATGATACCGAGAATATAATATCAACTAACACAATTACAAGTATACAAACAAAACCGAGAATATATCAATACTAACACAATAACATAGGACGCTGAGAACACATCGAAGGCGCCGTTTAAGATGACAAAGATACAGAACACAAAGAACCTGGGTTGCTTCAGGAGGGGACGCACTTTGCTAATCAGGTTTGTCTCCGTCTCAATCTTGGGCACCTGTGGGGTTGGGGGGGAGAGAATGCATGTTTGTTAAGAGGGTGTGGGAGTAGGGGACAGGCTTGGGGGGGGAACTGGGGGGTGTGTGGGAATAGGGGGACAGGCTTGGGGTTTGGTAGAAAGCATGTCCCCCTATTCCTGCATCCCCTAACCCCCCCAAGCCTGTCCCCCTATTCCCACCCCCCCTTCCACATTTACTCTCAAAAGTATCTCCCATTAAAGGGGTATTATATACAGTGTTAGTGGTAAATCTGGAACAACTGATTCCTCAAAACTACTCCAAGCAACCAGCCGCCCTTATACATGAAACAAGAGGAAAAATATTGTAGTGTGATGAAGAGAGAGAAGCCCCAAGTACCAAACACCGACTCTTATAGACGAAGCAAGAGAAATATTAACGTAGTGTGATGAAGAGCAAGAAGGCACAGTCACCAGGAGAGAAAATGCAAGAGAAATATTAATGTGATAAGGATAGAGAAGGTCCAAGTACCAAACACCGACCCTTATAGACGATGCAAGAAAATAGGAAAGGACAAAAATTAATGCAGTGTGATGAAGTACCCTTATAGATGAAGCTAAAGGAGGAAAATGAAAGTAGAATGATGAGGAGAGAGAGAGCCAAGTACCAAATACACTATCTATCTATTTATCTATAGCTCTGATGCCTTGTTCACTCTGGGAACTCCCCCCAAGGGGATGGCCACGGCAAATGTGTCTCCAGTTTTCCCTGTTCCAAGTCCCCCTCTGCCCCTCACGTTTCTCTCCCATACATACTCTTCCTCTCTGTTTTGCCATCTAACCGGAGGTCTGCCTCTCGCACCAGGTCCCACAATTTCACTTCTATACACCTTTCCAAATTCCTCATCTTGTATTCTCTCCACATGTCCAAACCATCTCAGTATACAGTATTACACTTCACTCTCTCAACCACTCCACACTCAATACCAATTGCCTTCTCATTCATACCACATCTCTCATACACACTCTCATTACTTTCTCCATCCCACCTAGTAACTCCATATGCTCCTCTCAAGTATCTCATTTCCACAGCACCTATTCTAGACTGATGAGCCCTACTCCATGTCCATGTCTCTGATGCAAATGTCAGTGTTGGCAGGATTATACTATTTCATAGTCCCCTTTTCACTTCCATACTCACACTTCTACCCTTCATAATCCTCCCCAGCAATCCTATGACCTGTCTATCCCTTACTGCTCTCCCTAATTTCTCCTTCCATACTTCCATGTTTACACAGAACTGTACCCAGGTACTCAAACTCCTTTACTTCCTCCATCCTCTCACCCCTCAGAGTTATTTCACACTTGTCCTAGTTGGTACTCCCACTCTGTAAGGTGTCGCAAAGTCAATCACTTCAGTTTCTGCTCTTTCAAATACTATCACTTTACTTTTACCCACATTCACCTTCAGTTTCCTTCGTTTACACACAGACTGAAATTCGTCCACCACCCTCTGTAAATTCCTTTCACTCTCAGCCATCAGCACAGTGTCATCCGCAAACAAACTTGCCGTCAAGGACCAATTCACTTCATTCAGCCTCAACTTCACCCCCAGACCATTCACTTTAGCTTTCATCTCTCTCATACAACCATTCTTCTCTACTGTATATTTCACTTCTTCTGATAACCATGCACTCTCTTTCTTGGCCCTCTTACACCTTTATAGATGAAGCAAGAGAAAAATTACCAGAGTGATGAGGAAGGACAAAAAACAAAAATTAATAAATAAAAATAATGCAGTGATGAAGCGAGAGAAAGTCCAAGTACCAAACACCGACCCTAATAGATGTAGCGGCAACCAGTACGTCGACACTACCGAGGATGAAGCAGATGAGGAAGGCGGGCGCGTAGTCCTTAGTGACCGATGAACCCGACCACCAGTCAATGAGTAACCCAGACACCGGACCCATCAAACCCCAACCCACTGTACCCCAGGCACGCTGCACACCATAGTCACCGTCCTTGCCTGTTAGGGAGAGATAATTGACTGATTTGAGGAAAGTGAAGGAGAGAGAAGAGTGTAGATGGTAGATGTCTGACCAGGAAGGAGGGAGGGTGAGAGGAAAGGACAGAGAGAGAGAGAGAGAGGGGTAAATGACTGATCAGTGAGGAGGGAGTAAGAGGGGAGTTTGAGAGAGACATAAACGACTTATCAGAGGAGCGAGAAAGAGATTTTTTTTTTATGATTCAATGTGGTATAAATGTCTGATCATAGTTTAGTTTACTACCGTGACTATTCCATCTTGGTCGTGAGTGTCAGTCAGTTTTACGTACCAATAGTGTCCACGATGATGGCATCAGTGACGGAGACCCCAGTGGCCATGGCAATAGTACCAACGAGGAGTAGTACCGCAAATCCCCAGAACTCACCATACATCCATACACTGTTGCAGTCCTCACCCTCCCATTCCCCTCCATCACATTCCACACTGAAAAAATAGGGAGGAAATCTTTAGGTAAGCGTCAGCAATATTAACAATTAAATTTTCACTGTGAGCTGTGTAATCTTTCGGGATAAAAAAACTTGCTGGTTACTTATGTGCTGGGTTTTGCTGGTCCACTTTTATCTATGTAATTATAATGAATAAATGAGTTATTCCTTGTATCTCTGCTGCATATTACTTAACAAGCATGAACCATTATACAGTACTGTATTAACATTTCCTCCTCCATAATAACTAACATATTACCTAAGTGGAGTTAATTTTAAGATATTAATAAAACACTTCAATAGTATACACATACATACACACTCACACATACAATCACACACACACACACTCACCTTAGATTTGTCATGAGCAGATCTGTAGAGACATTGACGCCTTCAATCCGATAAAATCGATCATTGGTTATGTGTCCATTTCTTTTATGTCTTTGCCCCTCGACCCCCCACACGGGCTGCCCGGAGTGTTCGATGCCCCCCGGGGAAGCCAGACCCCCACCACTTCCCATCTCCCCAGACTGGACCACATCAAGCCCATGGTCATTCCCAAGGGCAGTGATTTTGAAGGTGTTGTGAAAGATGGAGTGTTGATAGCTGTTGTTGTTGATGCAGGCCCAGGGCTGATTACACCGAGCCACACAATCCCACGCCTTCGCCACAAAGCAACTGCCTGGTGGGGTTAGCAAACGCTCTAGGTTAGTATAAAGTGTCGTATGCAAGGACATCCGCTGTGTTGACAATGGCGTGGTACCGGTACAGTTGGACACAGAAATTTCGTGGTACAGCCAAGGTGGAAAATGCTCGGCTCCTCCCAGTATGAGATTCCTAAGCGACCATTAAGATATACCACGGCAGAAACTCTGATGTGAGATGGTGACAATAAGCAAATACATGTACAGCTGCCAAAAGAGGAATTGCAACAAATCTTAATGGAACTTTAACTATTGTAATATCCACCACTATTTGTAGGGAGTATAAGCATGTATAACAGAAGGAAATATACATATCCTTCTGTAATACATACTGTACTTATGATCCCTACAAACAACTATGGACACTAATATATTTAATGTTCTATCAATAGGTCACAATTGCTCTTTTGGCAACTGTACCTACTGGACAATAATCCCTGGTTACCGGAGAGGAACAACAATCTTCCACCTGGGCTGTACCACCAATTCCTGTGTCCAGCTGTACGATGACTCTATCATTAAACAGCACAGCCATCTTACCAGTACCATGCCAGCCATTGTCAACACCATGGATGTTCTTACATACTGTACGATGGAAAGTCTGGCCTTCTGGAAATATTATAAAATGTGCTTGGTTAGTGAAAAGTCTTAATAATTGTCTGGTGGAAATATGAAATGTGTTTGGATGGTAAAAAGTCTTGCCTTGTGGAATTATAGAATGTGGATATATGAAATGCACTTGATTAATAAAAAGTCTTAATTGCCTTAATTTGATTCATGGAATATTATTAATTTTTATGTTTATGGGTTAAATCCGGTAGTCTATTAATTTATTTTTTATTATTAATTTTTTTTTTTTTTTTTTTTTTTACATGTTATAAGAGTATCCGTCACCATTATATTGTGTCCGAAGCACGAGTTCTCCGCGATGATTATCCTCGTGCGTTCCCTCCACATCGTACGGTGGCCCCGGCTCTACCGAGACTGGCTTGGTAGTGCCCTTCTCCACGGCCCACACCAGCTGCCCCTCCACACCCAGATTCTCACGTAACGGAGGGATGAAATAGATGGAGCAGTGGGAGAGGGTCATGAGGACGAGGGTCAGGATGAAGATGAGGCGGCGGTAGGAAGGAAACGCATCAGCAGTCATAGCAAAGATGGGCTTCACCAACACCACCGAGAGGAGGAACACCGCGTGGAGACCGCTGCTCACCTCCACGGGAATTCCCATCTGCATCCCCAACACAAGGAGGAACGGAATGATGGGAGATATACCTGACAAAACAGAATAAAAATGGAGAGGGTGAGAGCTTGCTTGCATTACTGTAATCCCGTTTGGCGTGCGGGTATAATTTTAACCGAGAAATGTATACAGTATTCAGTTTGCAATTCATGAAGCAGAAAAAATAAAGGAGAGTTTAGGCTTGTATTTCTATTTGGCACACTAGTAGAAAATGAAGGGTAAAAAATATACTCAGTTGGTAATTTGTGACATATCTGATTAAAAAGTGAAGGGGGTGAAGGTTCGTATTATTCCTGTTTGGCATATATACAGTACCAGTATAATATAATGAGAAAAATATACTTAAATAGTAATACTGTATGTGCACACCTCATGAAGTAGAGAAAATGAAGGGAGTTACGGCTTGGACAGTACAGTACAGTATTCCTCTTTGACATACTGTACCATAACAAGTATTAATATGTGATGGAAAAACATATAATTACTATAAACAAATTACTGTACTTACATCCCAGGAAACAGAAGTAATGTATCTTTATAGGAATGAGCTTCCAGTTAATCTTCATGTTGGTGTCCTTTGTAGGCCTAACCTGAAAGAAAATTATATATAAGAAAAATGAAGAATGTATTACACTTTAGGTACAGTATATCGTAGCATCTTGATTCCTCCAAAGTATGCCTGGAAACAAACACGGAGTAATTTGGAGTTGAATCAGTTGCTCCAAATTTACCACCAACACTGTATTATCAACCCTTAACACTGGACATTATTATCCTACAGCATATAAGAGAGAGAGAGAGAGAGTACTAGCGAGGAACAGCGACCCCATTTAGAAATGGGAACAAGCTGAAGAAGAAAAAGAAGAAGAGAGAGAGAGAGAGAGAGAGAGAGAGAGAGAGAGAGAGAGTGAGAGAGAGAGAGAGAGAGAGAGCAGTACCATACATAGATATTTGACCAATACTATATTACTTCATGGTAAATCAAACATAGCAAGAATTAAATTGAATAGGAGTTATTAACTTTACAATATTGTTCTTAAAGAAGAAAGCTACAGAAACAGACCTCCTCCTTTGTTATAGCTTTTTTCAACAATAAATATTAACAACTAAATAACAAACTGATTAGCTAAGTAATCAACAAAGCTACTGATAAATTTTTTTTCATAACCTTATCTTATCAAAAAAAAAAAAAAAGTATATGCTTGATCTTTTTCTAACACAATGAAGTACCAGTATCAAAGTGTAAAAATAAGTCATTGTGAAGCATCCAGTTCTTATATAATTAATTAGTTAATGAAAATCAGGATTATTATTACACCAACACCTGATTTACCATTTTTTTATCTTTTTACTTGAATTATATTCGGATAAGGACCTTGTGATCATGTATGAAAATTGGAGGCTTCTGATTCCTCCTGACCATGCCACAAAACAAGCTCCTTCCATATACAGTAGGTGTTGTTTTGTGGCAATGTTTGAAGGACTCATTTATCTCCAATTATCTAACTACATCATAAGGCACCGTAAGATGTGTAAAGTCTATGTTGCACCTTTGTGTTTCAGTTTACACATTATGTGTAATTTTTATTTAATTTGATAATATATGGCATTTGGTCATCTCAGTCTCTCGGTTCCATTGTAATACAAAAACTAATCTGGTTTGATAATAATGAATATGTGAAATTTTCCTTCATGATGACAAAGCTTACAATTTAACACTATTATCATATGGGAATTTTGTTTATTTTACAAAGGCAATTATAATCTTTGTTTCTATCAATATTATTCATTATCATATTATCTGACTTTACTCATTCTCAACAGTCAGCAAGAGACTATCAATCATGCCTGTGCAAACTGGGTGGTTGTGCATGCAGGCAGAACCGTCGTGTGTGGGTGTGATTGATGGTTTGTGCAAATTACTGAACCATTTACTGATTTACAACAAGCTCTTCGTCAATCACACGCTTGTACAGTGATGCATGATAATGTGTGGTGACTGCTGCTCAATCTTCTTGCTAGTGTGTGGCAAATTTAAATGATTGTACAGTCACCTAGTTTATGCAGACATGAATGATAGTCTATGGAGGTCTTTACACATTACCATAACATAAACAATAACACAATTGATAATGCTGATTCGGTACAGTACTCTTATTGTCCAGTAAATGAATGGTCCCAGGTGTAAAGTACTGTACAAATATAGCTATGTACAGCCACAATCAAATAATTACCGACACTTTCCTTTCATCGTAGTAAATATCTTGGTAATAATGAACAACACATGTACCCGGTATGATTTTGCAGCACCTCATAATTATAATTGAGGGGGTTGGGTTGACAAAGGTGTTGCATACATGGTTATACTCTGATATGATACTGATTTATTTGCACGATGGAAGGAAAGTGTCGGTGGTTATTTGTTTGTGGCTGTACAGTACTTACATAACTCTACAACAAATTTTCAAAATATCCAAAATATGGTAAATTGGCATTCCTCCAAACCATGCCACCAAACACATCCCCTCATTCCCCTATTAGTAACATTCAAGTTGTCTGTTTCCTGGCATAGTTTGTAGGAATCAGAGACCTTCCAATTTACCAACAAGAGAACTTCCCCTTATAAGTACAGTAGGCTACACATGGATATTATACAGTAAATCAGTTCCCTATTCCTTGATTCTACTGTATGAATCTTTTGCTTTATTTAGTTTCGTTATGAAAGGTTTTCTTATATTGTAGATGCTAGTTCCGTTATGAGGACTCCACATTCATCATACCACACTATACCACATCATTATCAACACTATACTTGAATGTTCTTGCCTATGACATGAAGGGGTTACTGTACTATATTAGGGTTATACTTAGATGCTCTGATTTAATGGCATGTGGTAAGAGGAGATAGTTATGATAATGTAATCTTATCATTCTCACACGTTCCAGAGATAAAAGTTAAATCAGGTCTGTCTCTGATATGGAACCTCATTCTCTCACGGGAAGATTCATTGAGGAGATACCGGTAAGACACGTTTTGGTACACAGGAGTGCCTTGATTCCTCCAAAGTATGCCAGGAAATAGAACCAAATTAACGTTAATAATGGTGGTCTGTTGTTGCCTAGACTAGTTAGGAGGAATCATATTTCTCCAGATTTACCACCAACACAGTACAGTCGGCGGCAAATTTTGTGTCGCCTCCCTCAGCGTTTTTTTAATAATAATAATAATAATCGGTAATTATCTACTCTATTGCCGTTTTCTATTACGATGTTTTTTACCCTCTTTATCCACTAATTTATACCATTTTAAGACAATTTTTTCTATAGCATTACTGTATCTTCGGAAATAGATCATATTCAAATGAGGCATTTTGAAATTAGCCTGCCCTAACCAAACCAAACGTAGACCACACCTGACTACTGAGACCTAACCTGGGCAAACTACCGGGAACTTACTGTGGTAAAATACTGACACCTAGCCAGATCTGGCAACACTGCTACAAAACGGCAATAGCCTAGATAAATACATTATTTTATCCATAGATATAATGGATACAAATTGTGATTATTAGGTATTTATCTAGACTATTGCCGTTTTGTAGCAGTGTTGCCAGATTCGGCTAGGTCCCAGTATTTTGCCCGGTCATCAGGTCCTGGTATTATACCACGGTTAGTTCCTGGTAGTTTGCCCAGGTTAGGTTCCGGTAGTCAGATGTTGTCTATGTTGTTGTTGTTCTCCTGGGACAGAATGGCCTCCTGCCCCCCCATACCCCCAGGTACACTCTGGTCACAGTGTAAAAACTAATTAATATATAAGATGGGCTTCATGTCCCTATATGTGTGTGGCTACTGAAGCACATCCCAGGAAGATGGCACTACAGCTGACTGGACCAGGGAGTCTGGGGGCCTCTGACTGCCAGGGAGATTGGGGGGGGGGGAGGTCCTTGATCCCACAGAGCAAGAGCCCTAAAGTGACCAAAACGGGTTGGGAGTTTACACTGCTACATATAAAGGGATAATGCACCCCTGTGTACTGGACTGGTGGTCCACACACCAGCAGTGGGGACTGGGGGAAAATAAAACTCCTCCAGTTGCAGTAGGACCTACACCTCACGTGGATGATTAACCATGTGGTCAGATCTCGTCAGATCCACTACGAAGTAACCAAATCCTACAACAATCTTTATTCTAGCCCTGTGAGAGACAACTAATATTCACAGAGAATAAAGTCAGTCCCATGGGTAGTTGCAGTCTAGGTTAGGTTAGGTAAGGAATGACATTGAAGAAAAGTGTCTTGGAATGGTATAAATTAGTGGATAATGAGGGTAAAAACATATACTGTACATTATATATATATATATATATATATATATATATATATATATATATATATACTTCTTGACTATAATAGTCATAGTATTTACAGTAATGCAGTTTCCATAATATTAATTAATTTACACACACACTCGTCAATATTATACTGTAATAATAAATATAGTTACCCGAAAACTCCTTCGTTATATTGTAAAAATGTTAAGTATAAAAATATATAATTGACACGAGTTATAAGAAGCCACAGCCAGCCAGGCCACCACACACTATTGAAGCCAACTGGTCACTGTGTGTGTGTGTCTGGCTGCTGTAGTGCCACTGCTGACTACAATAGTGCCAAACACATACACACACACAGGGTTGCCAGACTGCCGGCCGGTGTCATCATCATTGTCAATAAATAAGAATACAGAATAATTATATCAGTTATCAGTAAAGGAAAGGTTGGGGTGAGATGGCAGACTATTATACCTTATATCCAACACCAGCCATAGTAGTAGTATAGTAGGATTTATAGTATTATTTTTGGTATTGTTGCAGTGATACCAGATCCGGTTCGGTCCCAGTATTTTGCCCCAGTCAGCCGGTCCTGCTGTACTTTATTACCACGATTAATTTATCCAGAGTTTTCCCAGGTTAGGTCCCGGTAGTCTGCTGTGGTCTTAGGTTAAGTCAGGCCCTTCAAGTAAGGTCAGGCTAATTTCAAAATGCCCCCTTTGAATATGGAAATATTTCAGAAGAAAATGCTGTAGAAAAAAAGTGTCTTAGAATTATATAAATTAGTGGGTAAAGAAGGTTAACACATTGTAATAGAAAATAGCAATAGAATAGATAATTACCTTAATTAACTTCTATACAGTTTAATTATGGTTGTCATTATAATTTTATTGACGTCGTGGTGTCTGAAATATGTTTAATAACTAATAATGGCAAGCTATATAACCATGCAGTTATTCTGATATATTTTGTTTGTTAACCATTTGGGTATTATATTGTTTGAACTAAATAAACACCCACAACCTCTATAGTGTGTATATGTGTGTCATGGTGTGTGTTTGTCATGGTGTGTGTGTGTATGTCATGGTGTGTGTGTGTGTATGTGTTTGTCATGGTGTGTGTGTGTGTGTATGTCATGGTATGTGTGTGTGTGTGTGGTTGGTTATTATAACCCAAAATATAACAACCACTGTAGTGTGTGTGTGTGGTCAGTGTGTGTGTGTGTGTCCTGGTGTGTGTGGTTGCCATATGCCACGACTATTGCGTCACAGAAAAGCTGAGAAAACCCCATCCCATTAGCTCTTATTAACATCATTTTACACTGAGGCAGATGATAATGGGAAGCAGCAAGGATGTATGCAATAAATCTAAACCACAGACGTATACTTAATTATATGAATGGATTGCATAGTGTGATGATATAGAGATAGGGGTGATAAAGCAGTATAGAAGATATTGTAACAGTTATGTAATCTTAAAAGTCATGATGGCATTGTCAGATGAGAGAGAGGGGAAGAGAGTGAGGGATAGAGGGGAAGGGAGGGAGAGGGGAAGGGAGTGAGGGAGGGATAGAGGGAGGGATAGAGGGAGAGGGGAAGGGAGTGAGGGATAGAGGGAGAGGGGAAGGGAGTGAGGGATAGAGGGAGAGGGGAAGGGAGTAAAATACCAACTTGCCCTACTTCAAGGGAAATTTGGGAGGGAGGGAAGGGAATATGACCTCGGGAGAGATAGAGGGAGGGAGTGAGAGAGACAAAGGGAAGGAGGGAATGAGGGAGAGAAGGGAGAGAGAGAGAGAGAGAGACCAAGAAAGGGAGGGATGGAGGAAGGGAAGGGAGAGAGAGAGACCAAGAAAGGGAGGGAGGGAAGGAAGGGAGTAAGATCAAGGGAGAGAGAGAGAGAGAGGGAAGAGAGAGAGACCAAAGAAGGGATCGAGGGACTGAGAGAAGGAAGGGAGTAAACAAAGAGAGAGAGAGAGAGAGAGAGAGAGAGAGAGAGAGAGAGAGAGTAAAAAAGAGGCCAAAGAAGGGATCGAGGGACTGAGAGAAGGAAGGGAGTAAACAAGACCAACCCACCAAATATTAGGCTACACAGAGACGTCTACTCGAGTGATCATCAGTGAGGCAGACAGACTCCTTGACGCCATGCAAATCTATAGTAACACATATGTTGGAGGTTCTTAGCATGTGTTCATTTATTTATTTATCTGGGGTTCATTTTCTTTCTCCTTTATTTCTTTATCTATTTATCTCTGCTGGTTCATTTTCTTTCTCCTTGTTCCTTAATTCTTTCTCTTTGTTTCGTTATTTCTCTTTGTTCCATTATTTCCTTCTCTTAAACCTTATCTGAATAACCACTTAAAACTACTGAAATAATTATGTGTATTATTTAATATAGCGACTTACGTACTAGATTAATTATTCTCAACTGGTTCATGCCAATTAATTCCTTTCTTGGGATAAACAATTTAATGAATAGGCCTAGGCTACATACATCACTTAAATTAATTGGAAACTGTAATTGAAAAGTTTATTGTTGTAAATAAGGCATACAACAAGGGAGAAGGCCAAACATAATATATATTACCATGCATGCAACCAACCTCTGGACAATTAACTTTATAAACTTGTACAAAATATATTAATTAACATAACACGACAAAAGTTTAAAAGAAACGTAGTAATTTCGACACACAACAGTTAGTATCTCTGCCCAGTGTTGTCTACAGCTGGGATACGTTAACTTAATCAAGGCAATTAACTCCTCTACCAGAGCTCTGTTGTCCATTCCTCTTAACACTTTTTTTTTTTGTCAAATTGTTGCTCTCATCCTCAGTTTATAGTAGGGAGCCAGCTACTAGATATTGGATTAAGGGCTGTATGCAAGAAAATCCGTGGTGTATACGATGGTGTGGTACCGGTACGACGGCTCTGTTGTTTGTCTATGGGGCCTTCGTACCGATACCTCACCGTCGTTATGCACCATATAAATGTTCTTGAATATGGCCCCTACCTAGAATAGATGAATAATATAAACTGTGAAAATATATACATTAAAATTTGTTATGTATAGGAGTAGGACTATAGTACGTGGTTTGCATTCAGTGTAGATAACTTCCTATAATTATACAAGAATTGGTTTACTATTTAAAGGTACATACATATACTGCTGAGATATATAGACATGTGTGTGTGTGGGGGGGGGGGGTATACAACTAGCTAGGAATATGTTATACGAAAGGGACTGGGAATAAACTCGACTCTCGTATTCTTTGTAAGTGTAAAAGAGGTCCCCATTCAGTTTTTGTTTGGGGTTGAGACTTTACAAATTAGACTACTATATAGGCTAACTGTGTGTTGTGTATACTAGTCCTTGATGTAAGCTGGTATAGGCTAGTTTCGCTAGTGTTTGCAGAGTATCTTGACCCTTGGGATGAGGTTAGGACGAGTCAACACTCTCGCCACATAACCGCTCTCTCTCTCTCAATTTCTCACTCAATTTCTCACTCACTTGTCCTCTCCCCGTTGCCTGCAGTGATGTGAGCAATAACTTTAAGGGCTTGGGTGCCCCTTTGCCCCCAGCCAATCCCTTTCAGTTCTTCAACTGTCCCTATTTTTATAATATTTCCTTCCTGCTTGCTGTCACACCTCTATCACCTTTCTCTGGCGCTATATAACCTCGCTGTTGTAGCGCCTAATATTAATCGATCAATCAATCTCTTGTTCCCTCGCCTATTTCCGTATCGCTCGGCTTGTAATTTGGAAACTAACCATACTATTTTTTTTCTATTTTTTCCAAAGAAGTTTTCCATGAAAAGTTATTGAAAGTTGGGTAAGTTAAGCTAAGAAATCATCCTGCACCTACCCTATAAGACTTAAGAAATATTCCTCCTTCTCATTGAACTATACTGACCCACGTTGTGACTCACTGACCACGTGGGATGTATGGTATGTATGTATAGGCAACGCCGCATGAATATCACATGTATGATGTTGCCAAGTGGAATGGAAGGTATATAAAGTTCAAAATAATTATTTTACCCTAAACAATAGAGATAATTCATGACACTATACAGCCTTATTATGAAATTATATCCTTCAATAATAGTTTGTGTGAGAAAGAGGTCTATCACACGGGGCGTTTCATCAGCAGACTTCTTCACCCAACTTGGCGTTTCATCGGACCTATACTTGACCTACAGTATACTTGACCTACAGTATACTTGACCTACAGTATACTTGGCCAACCTGATGAACATTTCGCCCAACCTACCACGCTCCCCAGCAACAGGTTTAATAAAATGTTACACAGAGTTGCCCATTATACCCAAGTGACCCAACCTAGCTACTCAGGAGTCAAAATATGTCTTCACTTTTTACCTTGATTTATAAATTACTAACATATTGACAGCGCTTGATAAACATTGAAATATAGACCATCTTGCATAATTTATTACAAGTAAAAATGTGTACATGATAATAAATATTTATGCGATATATTTATTTCAGTCATATATGACGCTGATATGATATGTGTTGCAGCTGTTGTTGTCTTCTGGTAATCTCTTCATCTCTTCTTGCCAAAACATCTTTTTTTTCTATACCTCAACCTCGGGACTGTAGACACCAAGAACTACAATATTTGCTTGAATATGGACTCCTCCTAACCCCAACCCTTAAAAAAAAAAAAAAAAAAAAAAAAAAAAAAAAAAAAAAAAAAACTTGGGTAGTACAATGTTGGTATATCTGGAGCAAATGATTCCCCCATAACACTTCCAAGCAACAGAACACCATCATTAGTTTTGTTGATCTGATAATTTGGTCCTAGCTGCTTCCTGGCATACTTTAGACTTTAGAGGGATCGAGGTGCTCCAATTTACCAACAAGAATTTCTCCCCTTGATGTTATTTGATGAGCTTCATATTATGTGTACAGATGCCTCGATATTATGTGTACAGATGCCTCGATATTATGTGTACAGATGCCTCGATATTATGTGTACAGATGCCTCGATATTATGTGTACAGATGCCTCGATATTATGTGTACAGATGCCTCGATATTATGTGTACAGATGCCTCGATATTATGTGTACAGATGCCTCGATATTATGTGTACAGATGCCTCGATATTATGTGTACAGATGCCTCGATATTATGTGTACAGATGCCTCGATATTATGTGTACAGATGCCTCGATATTATGTGTACAGATGCCTCGATATTATGTGTACAGATGCCTCGATATTATGTGTACAGATGCCTCGATATTATGTGTACAGATGCCTCGATATTATGTGTACAGATGCCTCGATATTATGTGTACAGATGCCTCGATATTATGTGTACAGATGCCTCGATATTATGTGTACAGATGCCTCGATATTATGTGTACAGATGCCTCGATATTATGTGTACAGATGCCTCGATCGTGTTAAGTAAGTAAGTAAGGGGAGACACGTACTACTGTAGGTTATGTACTCCTGAGTCCTGACGGTAAATTAATTTCTAGAGCTTCACTGAATCCTCGATCCAAACTGTGCCACGAAACAGATCACCTATAATTATAATGCATATATAACATTGAGGTGCATCATTTGTTTCCTATGATAGTTTGGATTAAGGGGGTGTGGGAGTAGGGGACATGCTTTGGGGGGAATGTGGGGGTGCGGGAGTAGGGTGACAGGCTTGGGGGGGTTAGGGGGGTGCGGGAATAGGGGACAGACTTTCTACCCCCCACCCCCACCCCAAGCTTGTCCCCCTACTCTTGCACCCCGCCCCCCCCCCCCCCCAAGCCTGTCCTCCTATTCCCACACCCCCTTAATCAGTACCAATTTAAGAGGCGAATATAATTATACTCTGTGAAAATGGAATATTATTGAACTAAAGATTAAATTTGTCTCAGAGTATTGTGCAGAAAGAACCCCGAGATAAGTTGATATATACTAAAAAAAATACGTAAATAATATAAATAAATGGCCTGCTGCATTGTGGTGGTCAACGTACTCTGACAGAATAAAAAATAAAATAAAAATAATAATCCACATGAGTTGACTGACTGCTGGTGCCGACTCTATTCACATATTATAATGTAGTCGTCTCTATGGGTGTGACGTCATCGTTTGTTTACATTTTGTCAGCTGACGATGATGATGATGGAACATATTAGCAACAGCACAAGCAATAGTGATGAATATAATAGAGAAAAATAATAATCCCCTTACCTATCTTAATAAATGACAAAATACGGATAATAAATTGTTTAGGGAGTATTTTGAGAGGAATAGGCCATTATTTATTTAAGATTGGGTCAAGCGAAGTGATGAATATAGAAGAGAGAAAAATAATAATCCCCTTACCTATCTTAATAAATGACAAAATAATGATAATAATAAGCTGTTTAGGGAGTATTTAGAGAGGAATAGGCCATTATTTATTTATTTAGTTTGTGTTAATTTAATTTGATTGGGTCAAGCGAAGCGACGTCATCGTTTGAATATAGAGAGAAAATGATCCCCTTACCTATCTTAATAAATGACAAAATAAGGATCATAATAAGTTGTTTAGGGAGTATTTAGAGAGGAATAGGCCATTATTTATTTATTTAGTTTGTGTTAAGGGGGGAAGTATGTACAGTGTTGGCAAATCTGGAGCAACTAATTCATCCAAAACTTCCAAGAAAATAATCCCCTTACCTATCTTAATAATAAATGACAAAATAAAGATAATAATAAGTTGTTTAGGGAGTATTTAGAGAGGAATAGGCCATTATTTATTAAAGATTGGGTGAAGTGAAGTGATGAATATAGAGAGAAAAATAATAATCCCCTTACCTATCTTAATTAACAAATGACAAAATAAGGATAATAATAAGCTGTTTAGGGAGTATTTAGAGAGGAATAGGCCATTATTATTATTATTATTATTATTATTATTATTATTATTATTATTATTATTATTATTATTATTATATGTGTTAGGTGAGATTGGGTGAAGTAAAGTGACGTCATAGTTTGTTTACATTTTGTCAGCTGATGATGATCGAACTCAGCAACAACAACACAAGCAACAATAGTGATGAATATAGAGAGAAAATAACCTCCTTTCCAATCTTAAACGATGTGATAGAGTACGACAGGTTCTTCAGGGAGTATTTAGAGAGGAATAGACCATGTGTACTAGCCAGTCATTTCACAGAGGGCTGGAGGGCGAGGTCAGATTGGGTCAGGTCAAGTGACAACACACCACACGTGCAACATCTACTGCAACACTTTGGTTTGTATTGTTGTTTTTTTGGGTTGTTGTTATTATTTATTTATGGTTTTGGGTTATTGAGTTGAATGTGATTTTGTTTTGTATTGTGTTGGTTTTTGTGGAATTTTGTTATTGTCTTATTTGTTTTTGTCATTTTTATTTGGGTAAATATTGAAAGAATCACCGTTATTGCATATATTTTTTCTACCTTCATTACCCACTTATTTAGACCATTCTAAGACTATTTTCTTCTATGGCATTTCCTCTGCAAATGCCTCATTTCTAAGATAGAGCATATTCAAATGGGGCATTTTGAAATTAGCCTAACCTAACTTAACCTAGGCCACAGCAGACTACCGGGACCTAACCTGGGCAAACTACCGGGAACTAACCGTGGTAAATTACAGGAAATGACCGGGGCAAACTACTGAGACCTAGCCAGATCTGGCAACACTGCTACAAAACAGCAATATACTAGATAAACACCTTGTAATGCCAAAGGGAGTATGTTGTATTATTTATTTATTTTTAATTATATATGAAAATTAATGTAATTTTGTTATGTTTTGTTTTCTGTTATCTTTTATGGAATGGAATGTTTTAATGTACCGTAATAGGGAATTTAATATGTTTTATTGTTTTGGGTGTTATTGTCCTTTATGGAATTAAATATTGTAGGGGTGTAGGGATATTTCTTTCTTATCTTATATGGAATTATATACTACCATAATGCCATTAGGATTTTGTCTTATTGTCCTTCCTAAATATTGCTTGAGATTGTCATTTTGCTAACTTAATCAGTATTTAAATAGTATGGAAACTACTGTACTGTATACTGTATATGTTTACAGTGTATTCAAAATAGGCAAAAATCAATTCCAGAATAATATTAATCTCCATATTACCTACAGGCGAGGCAGACGTCCCCGTGGCAGACTGTGACCAGAAACATTATGATTCACAGCAAAAGAAAACATACAAATTAAACGACTACATAGAGTATTGGAATGGTCTCAGGAAATTATCATGTGGGAAAAAGTTATGCCTCTATCTTAAGGTACAGTAATGTTGAATGTATATTATAATATTTATTTGTGGGTACATAATGTTTCCCTTGAGTTGGTATTTGTGGTAATGTTTGTCTTGTTCGTACTGATATATATTTTTTTGTTTTAGTAGTACAGTAATTATATGATTGTACAGACCCTTATTTATTATTATTTCATCTTCATTGCTAGCAGCCTTTACTGTATGTCCTTGTGTGTTTTGAATATATGATCCTTTACGCAGAGAGTGCTATTTAAAGTAAAACCATCTGAGTTAAAATAAGATTTTATACACGCACTTTACTTTAATAAAATATAGTTAGTCCATGTACAGTATAAGTTTTGTGCTATTTATCAACTTTGTTTATACTGTATTTATATGTAGTACAATATTGATGTGATAATTTCAGGACTGGCATTTTGTAAAAGCCTATCCTGACTATGGTGCCTATACCACACTGGAGTACTTTGCCTCGGACTGGCTCAATGAGTTTTGGGATGTGAGGGAGGATCTCAAAGACGACTACCAGTTTGTGTACATCGGACCTAAGGGAAGTTGGTAAGTGTCTTTCTTCTTCATTGTTATTATTGTAGTCAAGTGCCTTCCATATTGTTATTTGTTATTGTTGTCTTCATTCCATAATTATGACTTTACCATATGTAGATACCTGTACTATTATTTTAGAGGCTGTGGTTATTGTTATCATATCAAATACTGTACCATGATTTTAGAAGTAGTAACAGCATTATCTCATCGTATTATAACCACATTGATATACTATACTGTACTGTCATCTTCATAAACATTGTTATATTTTATATTTGTTGAAGAAATACCTCAGGATTCTCCAATTTTTTCTGCTTGATTATATTATGGGTGAATTGAGTTTTATGATATACAGTGGACACTTGACATAACATGAATATATACTTACATTCTGTCGCTCATTGAAGAACACCAAATATTTTCCCAGGCTTCTATTAATCATTACCAAATGTTAATTATGTGAATCATATCTATTTATTGTGCTAAGGGAAACTAATAATGTATTAGATAAGTGTATCATGTATATTTGTATTATTTAGGTAAACTAGTAATGTGTTAAATAAGTGTATCATGTATATTTATATTATTAAGGTAAACTAGTAATGTGTATGAATTTCAGGACTCCATTTCATGCAGACGTTTTCCGGTCGTACAGTTGGTCCGCCAATGTGTGTGGCCGCAAGAGGTGGGTGTTTTATCCACCCGGGGAGGAACAGTACTTACGAGACTCACTTGGTACTCCAGTGTACGATGTGGACTCCCCAACTCTCAGGTACGCTACCAGCCTGTGGAGTGTGTGTGTGTGTGTGTGTGTGTGTGTGTGTGTGTGTCGAGTTGAGTCGAGTGTTATATAATATTGTGATACCGTACTTTTGTATAGCTTTATTCTGTATCAGCGAATAATTAAAGTCTAATTATGCATAAGCCTAACTTTAATGTAAACCTTAAAGAAGAGATTTGCCCCTATTTTCTCTCAGTCATTTGTAAAGTAGCCATTTATGTGTACTGTATAGTTATTATTTCATCTATGTTTATTGTCCACTATAATTGTTTTACTTTATTTTAAAATTGATTGGAGATTTGATTGACTGTCCCGGTTGATAATGTATAATCGTGACTCCTTAGGGATGTGACCAAATACCCCCAAGCCTCAGAAGCATCCGGTCGTCTTGAAGTAATCCAGGAACAAGGACAGACAATATTCGTTCCTTCAGGCTGGCATCACCAAGTGTGGAATTTGGTGAGAGAATGTACCTCACTGTTTTTGTCTGTGATAATTACTCTAAGTGTACGGTTGCAAACACATAAAACAGATACACTTCAAACACGCCTCTTAGCAAGCATAGAATAGGATGTGCCTCTACACACACACACACACCAACACACAACACCATCTTACCATACCCTATGCTCAATGAAGGGCCTTGTTTCATTTCTTGTGTCTGCAACTGTACCAATAATGACTCATGATGGTGTTTAAAATCATTCCAAATAAATTAAATGGTAATCTTGATAATAATAATTGATGATGACAATGTTTCTTCATCACCACCGCTGTACTGTCTTCTATTTAATTGTTTGTTGTACAGGAGGACACAATATCCATCAACCACAACTGGCTGAACGGTACCAACATCCACACTGTCTGGGAATTCATGGTGGAGTCACTGAATCAGGTGTGTTAAATGGATGTTACAGTATGTGAGAATGGTAATGGATGGTATGTGAGGACGTTAATGAATGGTATGCGAGAACATTAATGGAAATGAATGGTATGCAAAAATGTTAATGGTGTAGCATGGTACCATAACTCCATAGCCAACCAACAACACAGTCCTCACACCAACGCTACACCATCCATATTCATACACACCGCTCAATGTCTCGTGTTCATGTTACTCAATATTTATGAGTCTGGATATACAGTTGAGCAAGTAGAAAGTGCAAGAACATTTTGGCTGTATATGACAACAAACATCTAGCATTTTTTTGTAGTATAATCCCTCATATATTTATGAAGTAAGAACCGAGAATCCAAACCCAATGTAAGGTGGAACGTAATTGGCTAAACTTTGAGTGGAGGTGAAGATGTAGTAATATACAGCCAAATTTGTCTTGCACTTTTTACTTGCCCAACTGTCCTGTATAGGTGCCGTGGGAATGAGCTGCTTCAGAGAGAGGGGCATGTGTGTGACTTTGATTGATTTTTCCTATTCATATATTTTTCATCAATTATTTATCTGGTCTGTGCCATACTATATGTGAATACAAATTATTTTCTTGGTGCCTATAGTATTATATATGTAAAAAGTACAGCTGAATAACATAATAATGATAATAATAACATAATAATAATAATAACAATAATAATAATAACATAATAATAATACTGTAGTAATAATAACATAATAATAATACTGTAGTAATAATAACATAATAATAATAGTAATAACAACATAATAATAATAGTAATAACAACATAATAATAATAACATAATAATAATAATAACAACATAATAATAATAATTGTGATTCAGGTTGAGTTTGCCATCCGTGATTGCACCGACATGGACGACTGGGTGGGACAATGTCAACTCCTACTCAAGGCTACACATGGGATGGACTACCAAGAGTTCTACCGTCTGCTGCGTACAATTGCTCGCAGGAGGCTCGACTGCTTGCTTGGTGAGGACACCTTATGTACACTCGTGATACATCATTTTTGACCAGAGTGTGTGTGAGGAGCAGAAAGCTTTGAATCGCCTGCTATAGCTCATTTCCCCACCCAGTACACCTATAGGGACTGAGTTCGAATACTGGGTATGTGTGGTGGCTGGCGTTCGTCTCTTGTCAGAAATTATGGATCACAAGTGTGCAGTATTGGTCGTTGAACTCACCTGATGTACACTCGAGCTCATAAATTCACTACCATGTACAGTTGATCAAGTAGAAAGTGCAAGAAAAATATGAGTGTTTATGGCAAAATCTTTCAGTTCTATGTAATAAATCTTGGTTTTCTTATCAATGAATCAATTAAGACTCCACAGCCAATGTATGTAAAGTGGAACGTGACTGAATGAAATGTTTGAGTGGTAACCAGACGTGGACATATAATACACTCATAGTTTACTTACACTTTCTACTTGTTCAACTGTACCTAGATGTTTATGTCATCTGAGCTATACCCTGTTCAAAACTTTTGTTCCTTTTGGCCTCTTATGCTTAGATAGATAGAAATAAATAGATAGATAGATAGAGCGATAGTTAGATAGATAGAAATAGCGATAGATAGACAGATAGAAATAGCTAGATAGATAGAGGCTATAGTGGAACACAAATTTTGAATAGACTATAGTACCGTTGTGTGGGGAAGGTTTTATTGTAGGCGAAAAATTGTATCATGTTGCTCTACTATGTTTGACCTACTGTACTCTATATCTCCCCAATCAATGTTACCAGCTCAAATTACATAAACATCTAACTTTGCTTATTACCTGTCCAGAATGCGACACAGCATCTAAGGATGTGGTCGCGAATTTATGAGCTCAAGTGTATATACTAAATATGGGGAGATGAAAATGATACCCGACTACACAACTGTCCATTACATCAAATTGTATGTGTGCATGCATGTGTGTGTGTGCTTGTGCATATGTGTGTCATTTGATTTGATTTTTTTTTTTTTCTCCAACACAGGTCATGAGGTGTGTGTGTGTGTGTGTGTGTGTGCTCTTTATTTTATTCTATATCTTACCAAACGCAGGACATGAGTGTGTGTGTGTGTGTGTGTGTGTGTGTGTGTGTGTGTGTGTGTGTGTGTGTGTGTGTGTGTGTGTGTGTGTGTGTGTGTGTGTGTGTGTGTGTGTGTGTGTGTGTGCTCGCTTAATTTATTCTAGTCTTTTCCACAGCGCAGGACATGAGGTCTGTGAGTGCGTTTTTTTTTTTGTTTTTTTCATTTTATTCTATTTCTTTTCCCCTCCGAATAGCTTTGGTGTGTGCGTGTGTGTGTGTGCACTTGATTTATTCTAATTTTATTCCCCCCGCAGGACATGAGGCGAATAGCTTTGGTGTGTGTGTGTGTGCGTGTGTGTGTGTGTGTGTGTGTGTGTGTGTGTGTGTGTGTGTGTGTGCGCTTGATTTATTCTATTTTTATTCCCCCGCAGGTCATGAGGTGAGTAGCTTTGGCGTGTGGTCCCTGGGTCGCCGCCACGCCACGTACGACCTGGGCCGGATAGAGGCGGTGCTGGAACGACTGCTGGACGACGAGAGGGTTGAGGGCATCACGGCCATCGCTCAGTCCGACTACCACCCGACTCACCTACTCCACGACATTGCCAACGCCATCGCTTGAGTTCGGTTCGTTTTTGTTATCTTTTTGTTTATTTAGTTGTTTGTTTGTTTGTTTATTTAGTTGTTTGTTTGTTTAGTTATTTGTTTGTTTATTTAGTTGTTTGTTCATTTATTTATTTATTTCTTTGTTTATATGGTTTTTATTTTTTTATTTATTTTACTTATATATTTGCTGTTTTGTCTTATTTGTTATTTGTTTGTTTATTTATTTGTGTATTATAGTTATCTATTTATTTATATATATTTTTCAGTATTTATATCATCCCTTACTTGGCCTTTCCTCTAATTTTGCTTCCCTCATAAACTTTTTTCCTTTTCTTTTTCCTCCAATTTAGTTACACTGGGTTGTTGGAGCAGGAGTGGGGTTGTTGTTGTTGTTGTATCATCCCCTTGTATTGGTGAGGTTCAAATTGTATTCCTAATGCCTTTACAGTATTGCCAACCTCGGACGATTTAATAACTTTTTTTTTTTTTTTTTTTTTTTTTTTTTTTTTTTTTTTTCAAAGTGCATTGAAATCTAGTTAGGAATTATTATTAAAAAAAAAGAAGGAAATAATGGTTGACTTCATTGATGAGTGGCTGATTTAAATACAGTACATTTATTCAGGGAAGTAATGAGCTCTAATGATTACCAGAGATTTTAAGGAAATGGTGTACAGTAATTTTATTTTATTATAAGGAAAATAGGAAACAGTAAGTTGACATAATTAATGGTTGGCTGACTTTATCAACAATCATTCAGGGATAATAAGCAGAAATAAAATAGATGTGAAATATTACCTACAAATGACAGCTTACATCCTAGATAATACAGTATTATATAATAGAGAGAAACACCTGTGACCGAAAATTAATAATCTTAAATGTATATGATATTTCTATATAATGTATATGATATTTCTATATATTGTAATGAAGTACAGTCACAGCACATAGTCCTTGACCAGGGTGTAAGGGGAAGTCTGTTCAAGGACTATGGCCCGTAGTTTTAAAAAATTTGAGGGCCCTTACTGGAGCTCTGTAAATCCTCCAAACTAATCCAGGCCACAGAACCCTTCCGTATTTCTAATTGGGAATCTGTTGCTGGGAGTAGTTTGGAGAATTCATAAAGCTCCAGTAAGGGCCCTCAATTTTTTTTAAACTACCAAGAATGGCAAAATTACACTATGAAAATTTGATAGAGCTCTCCAAGAATATATATATTATTGTAGGATTTGAGAACCACTCTTGAGGTGTGCAGGAAATACCTCCTTGATTAGCTGTAAGTAAAGGAACTTCATTGTGTCTTAAAATGTGCTAAAAAATACAGTAGTTATATCATAGTCAATACTGTACTACCTTGTGTCTGAGTATTGTATTGTACTGACTTGACTTCTGGTGAGGGATTGTGTGGTGTACAGTATGTTGCTTTGTTTGAACCTAATCACGGCACTACGAGTATATTTGAATCCTTATTGATGACATTAATAATTATGTATGTTTACTGCTGAAGTATTTGTATGGGTAGTATATACACTTTGGGTGGTATTATTACACGAGGTAAAAGTTCTTCCTTACTCATTTAGAAAGAAATATTATGTGTAATGTGAATTAAGTGATGAAGAGCCTTTTCCTTATTTAAGGGGGTGTGGGAATAAGGGGACAGGCTTGGGGGGGTTAGGGAGGTGCAGAAATAGGGGGGACAGGCTTTCTACCCACCCCAAGCCTATTCCCCTATTCCCGCACCTCCCCTGTCCCCCTACTCCCGCACCCCCCAGTCCCCCCAAGCCTGTCCCCTACTCCCACACCCCCTTAATAATACCCCCCATAGAGATGTGTACGTGACAATACCTCCTCTGTTGTGGTACGATGGATTGACCTTGACAAACTTATACAGGATATAATATATTTAGATGCTTTAATGTGTATGATCGTATTATCAATGTGCACTCAGGGAAGTGGTGATATTTGAAGAGTACTGTATATATATCTTTTTGTTATCGACCGTCGGGGAAAGGGAAATTAACCTTAGAAGAATTTGTTTGGGAAATGTTTTGTTTTTTATGGAGAATACTGTACTGTAGTAGTTAAAGAAGTACAAAAAAGTACAGTAAGCCTTTGATATAAGATAATTAAATTGAACACACTCCTTTTAACACATTAAATTCACTTAAGTCTGTATGATGATGAATAACAGAAGGCTGGGAAAACACTCTGTGGTCTTCAATGAGTGGCTGAGTGTAAAATAAAGTGTTGGATACGAGTGTTTATTCATTGTGTATCGAGGGTTTACAGTAGAGGTTGTTTATCCTCTCAGTGGTGTCGGTGGGTTGGGTAGGATGAATTGGCAGTGCGACTCAACACAAGGCGGGAATGTTGATGAAATTGGCTGTTTATGGTTGTACTCTTCTCTCTAGTATCCTGTGCACTCTACCTTGTTATCGATAGTAGAAACTTTACTGTACATCCACGAGCATAAGTTCGTTGACAGTCCCCAGCAGACTGACTTTTAAAACCATATCCCAAATAGGGCACAGCATTCGGCCATCTGACTCATAAGGGAGAAGGGAAGAGATGGAATGGGGAGGGATGTTAGGGAAGAGAGAAGACAACAAGCCTAGGAAGGGAGAGGCTATGATTGAAAACAAAACATATATATGCCTGGTAGGTACCGTACTGTCAGGGAACTATTGCTTGTGGATGTACAGTACTGATATAAGTAAGTGTTTCCTGGGAAATGTGGCCTTTTAATGTTCTCACTTTATACACCGTCACAGGCCACAGCTTTATCTCTTTCTGGATGTTGAAGTGGAGTTGAAGAAAGATGATTATTTTGTGTAGGGTGTTACTGTTGTCTGAACTTTCTGACTGGTATTATTAAACTTACTCTATGACAAAAAGGTGTTTTGTCGCTAAATTCACATTGTAAAATCATTGAAACTGATTGACGAAGAGAACATTTGGTCGAAGAAGAAGTTACATAATGCAGTACCACCCTTTACCTTCTCTGTTCAGGTTTCTCAGTTGTTGTCGTTCTAGCATCATGATTCGTGTGGCTCATTGGTGGTGTCCTGCTCAAGGATTTATTATTATCTTGTATTACATTACTGAGAAAACCCAAGTTAGACCTCAGTACAGTATTTGTAAGTACAGTAACTCTAGAAACAATAAGATAAGCAGTTTAAGAACCCTGTGATTGTGTTGGTTAGACTTGATGGCTTCTGAATCCTTTTGATTATACCACGAAACAAGCTCCTTCAGTATAGTAAGTGTTTCCTGGCAATATTTGAAGGACTCACTAACCTCTCATTATCTGACTACATCACTGGGTCCCTTAACATAAGTGACAGTTTGTATCAACTCTACTTATCTATTTCAGAAGAGATGAGGTCATGTCTTGTGTCTGTGTATAACAGATACTTTCACACAATCTTTCAAGTTGTGTTAAAACAGTGTAAGAGTCAAGAATATACTTGTTTTGCATTACATATATATACAGTACTGTATAAATTATATACTGTTTATATATATATGATGCCGATTATACATAAAAAAGATATTGAGCATAATAAACATGATGGTTGTGAAGAATTGTGAATAAGAATTTAATGTGCTCAAATACATATCATATTTAACACAAGTTGAAAAAATAAATTCCTTTTTGTAATATAATGTAATAATTTGTGTAAAACATTTCATCACTTTTGTGCCAAAACTAATCAAATTTACACACTTACCTGCACACCTTATTGAAAATGCACTATTTTTATGGCAGAAGAGGACTCACTCACTGTGCATGACTTTTTGTGATTGCTTTATGTATGTATAATACTTGTATGTACTGAATGTAAGCCTTATGTATTGGTGCTGTCAAGTAAACAAGCTGCTCCTGTGGTACAGTATATACAGTTGCCTGCAGCAGTAAATTGTAGAGTGAGTTTAAGTACAGGTATTATATGTTGTAAAACTGTGACTTATACTGTACCTTAAGGCAACGTCCACATGATTGAGCAATGCCTGCCCGCTGAGCTTATTTTTCACGCTTCTTTAGCAGTGTTACCAGATGGAGCAGTTCCCGACAGGCTCCACTCAATTTGTGCCTGCCACCCACCTACTAAATGTGTGTATTGGACCGGGTTTTGCAAACATTGTTTGCCCGCTGGGCATTGTTCGATTGTGTGGACGGGACAAAACATTGGGATAAAGTTGTAGTCACTACTAATATTTATACTAACACAATGGTGTACTAAAATCAGCTTCAACAACAGGAAAAGTGAAGGATATATTGTACATTAGGCCATAACATTCATATTGTTAATGATGACAACTACATAGAGTTACATAGAGTTACATAGAATATACACACTACATATCCATCATCATACCAGTACAGTACCACAGCATTGTCAGCATTATGGATATTCATGTATATGGCTCAGTGTTTGATGTCAGTCATATTATAGGTTTCTTTCACTTTCATCACTTTTCCTCTGGGTTTTATCGTGGTCTAGTTTGTGGGTTAAGGAGGATAGTATACTGTACTTTTGAACAGTAGAGTGCCTTGATTCCTCCAAAGTATGCCAGGAAACAAGACTAGATTAACAGAAATAATGATGGCCTGTCACTTGGAATAGTTTAGAGGTGTCAATAGTTCCAGATTTACCACCATCACTGTAATACTGTATCCCCTTAAGGTGTCCAGTCTGGGGCCATTGCTTCGGTTTGGGGAAAGTGACGAGAAAGTTTCTGATGTACAATATGTAATACCTGGACTTGAGTAGTTTTGGGTTGGCTGCCTACTTAAGGGGGTGTGGGAGTAGGGGACAGGCTTGGGGGTGGACTGGGGGGGTGCGGGAATAGGAGGACAGGCTTGGGGTGGGTAGAAAGCCTGTCCCCCTATTCCCCCCAAGCCTGTCCCCCTATTCCCACACCCACTTAAAAACATAATTTCACCAATGTAGCCTGACTTGGCCTTGAAACCCCAAGGAGGTACTACAGCACAACACTGTTACCAAGTCTATACTGTAGTTCCCTCGATAAAAAGATGATTACTTTTAGCACATGTATCCTTTTAACACTCACTCAACAAATCCATTAATTTGTATGATAATGAATAACACAAGCCTGGAAAAACATATATTAATGGTCTTCAATGAGGGACTGAGTGTTGTTGTTGTTCTCCCGGGGCAGAATGGCCTCCTGCCCCACAGACCCCTGGTACACTCTGGTCGCAGTGTATAAAACAAATTAAAATAAAGGAGGGGCTGGCCCTATATGCCTGGACTGCAGGGACTGAGTGTAAAATGAAGGAGTGGACACGTGTATTTATTTACAATTATTGACAAGTATTTATTATTGTATATGAAAGATCTACTGAAACTATCTACAGTACATTCAGTTGCAGGCAGCTGTATTATATTATATACTTCTATGGTACCTGTAGAAAAATATTATTATTATTATTATTATTATTACTACAGTATATATATTTAGATAATTATGACCTCCATTATAGTGAAATTATAAATATTGTTATCCTCCCTCTTCCCTGCACCTCAAACTTTGCCTTTCATTGTTCCCGGATCTGTGTCATACCATAATTATCTTCTCTCATGGTGCTTCTCTCTAAATAGTAAAGATCTCTTCTGTATCACTTATTACCCTCTTTATCACTTATTACTCTCTTTATCACTTATTACCCTCTTTATCTCACTTATTACCCTCTTTATCACTTATTCATGTCACCCTCATTGCTTTTTGTTTCCGGTTATGCGTGATACCAAAATTTTAATCTATTATGGTGCTTCTCTTGATACAATTCCCTTCTTTATCACTTACAGTATTCCCTTGTTATTACTTATTCATGTCCCCTTTATTATCTTTATTACTCTTTCTTACTGTTCTTTTTTTTTTATTTCCTGCCCACTGTATTTCACTCACATACTCTATAATTATACAGTAGTACACTTATGGTACATTAGAGTGCCTTGATTCCTCCAAAGTAACTATGTATGATGCCAGGAAACAGGACCAGAATTACTAAAATAATGGTGGTCTGTTGTTGCTTGGGACAAATTGGCGGAATCAGTTGCTCCAGATTTACCACCGACAACACTATACTGTACTTCCCCCTTCATTATTCTACTCTACACTACAGTTAAATATTTTTCTCCAAACAGTATAAAATGAATTCATATCTGCTTACTTGTGGCACTATTTAGATACAAAGAAAGTCGCTTCAACTTTCCACATTAAAAGAGTTCTTATGCCTTTTGCCTTTTATAGTAATATATTCCCCAGATTCCCCAACTAAATGAATAGATATTACTCCCTCTCTGTATTTTTAATTTTCCTGATTACCTTAAGAAATAATTCACATAGTGTACTGTACTAGCTCTATGGTCCGTATGCGAGAACGTTTGTGGTGTTGACAATGGCATGGTACTGTACCTGTACGATGACTTGGTACAGCCACAATCAAATAACCACCGACACTTTCCTTCCATTGTGCAAATAAATCAGTATTGTATCAAAATATAATCATACAACACCTTACATCATTTCAAATCCCTCATATATTAATATGTGGTGCTGTAAAATCATACACATGTTTTTCTTCATTACCAAGATATTTACTGTGATGGAAGAAAAGTGTCTGTTTATACATATTTGATTGTGGCTGTACATGTCATGTCTACGGAGTCGTCGTATCAGTACCACACCATCGTCAACACAAACAATGTTCTTGAATACGTCCCTAGCGTCGACCAACTCTCCAATGGTAAGAAAACAATGTAGTAAACCAACAATAAATATATTTTGCACAACTCTAAAGTTTGGTAAGATTAATTGTTTATGTTCTAAGCAAATACAACCCGGAATTACCACAAAACATAAGTCACACACCTCTAGAAACCCAAACATAAAAAGAACTTGCATTATTATTGTTTTAGCAGAAAATTATCCACTTGCTGAAATAAAGATTAAACCCAAAAAATATTCAATGCATTGTGTTTCTCAATACAGCCTTCAATATACAGTACATCAGATAAAGCAGGTAAGTCCGGATTTTATCTTCCTCTTTGTTTCAGGACTGTAGCTATCAATGTACATGAAGGTTTAATGGCGAGCTTTGACAGACAACAGTGCGAGCGAGTCCATCCGATTTTTCAATATTGAGTGAGAGATCAAGTGAGAGTTCATCATATTTATCAACATTCAGTGAGAGATGGAGTGCAAATTCAACAGGTGTAAATATCTCTCACGGTTCAATGACTAGTTTGGATAGGTTGAGTTTGTATCCATCTGGCAAAGGGTTATCAAGCTTGTTCTGTATTCCACTGCGGTCGACACAGGTGATGGTTCGATCCAAGTTGTCCAGCATCTTCATGTCTTCCTTCCTCAGCGTAAAGTCGTAAACCTGTGTGAAGGGAAGTGAACGCTGTCAGTATGATAATTCCTTGTTTTGTGTTGTGGTAATGTGTGTGTGTTATACTGTGTTGTGGTAATAGGTGTGTGTTATACTGTGTTGTTATTATGGGTGTGTTATGTAGTTTTTTTCAACTTATTGTGTGTATAATAATCCTTCCTTTTGTGTTATGTAGTTTTTTCAATTATTCTGTGTACAATAATCCTTCATTTTGTGTCATTATTTAGGGTGTGTGTTGTTCTGTTTTCAGTGATTCCGTGTGCAGTAAACTCTCATTATCCATTGTTGCTGTTATGGGTCTTGTGTTGTACTGTTTTCAAGGAGTCTATGTACGGTATACTCTCAACAAATACGGTTTACTATACACTGTACACAGGTTCATAACAAACAGTGCAAATAAACAACACCCATAACACCAACAGTGGAAAACGAGGCATTACTTTGGGTCGATTCCACAGTGGTATTTGTTTGTTAGCTTCCCAACCAAACACACTTGTAAGGCTTCATTATTTTCCCCAAAGCCGAGTACATATTATCCACATTCATAAAATCTATCCAACAGTTAGATAATGATGATCACTGCATAGTTTACTCACCAAGTTCATTAAATAATTCAGTCATTAGTCATTTACACGGCTAAGATTCTTTCGTTTGCGAGCTAACAAACCACAACGAACGACTGTGGAATCGAACCTATATGTTCACAATATTTTAACACATTTGTACACACAAAAAAAACTGTTGATGTATTGTACTTTTCACAAACTATTCTGACAATTGATAGTGAAAAACACATCACAAACTAAAATATTCATCTTAGGTCTCACTGTTATATATACTGTACTGTATATATTTTTTATTATTATATAAGTTGAGATCAAGTTTAAAAAATACTGTATTATACCATGTAAAGATGGGCTGGAAATTGATGGTGAATATTTTATAGACATGAATTAACCACTGAATTAATAACATTGGTTCCCCCAAAATTTAATAATAATATGAAAACAATTCTGGAACAAATACCATCACAAAGTACAGTACTTATAATTATTACAGAATAGTACTTCTACACACACAAACTTATGCAGACTACAGGACATGCACTGTATACAGAATATACAATGAGTGTAACACCAATACATTACTACAACACAAGAGAATGTAAACAGTCCCATCACATTAAGTCTCCCATATTCTGAAAACCAATTACAGTACAACTTGTCGTCAACTTTAAGAGCATGCTGTGTTATTAGTTGCCCAGTACAGTACAGTACTCTACCATTTAATTAAGGGGATACTGTACTATACTTTTGGCAGATAAGGAGTGCCTTGATTCCTCCAAACTATTTCAAGCAACAGATCACCATTATTTGTGTTCATATAGTCCTGTTTCCTGGCAGAGTTTGGAGGCCACCTCCCCTAATACTTTTGGTGCATTGGAGGACCTTCATTCCTCCAAAGTATGTATGCCAGGAAACAAAAATAATTAACAAAAATAATGTTGGCATTGTGTTGTTAAAAATAGTTTAGACTTTAGAGGAATAAAATGGTCCAAATTCAACATCAACACTGTACTACCCCCTATGCATGTGTGTGTGTGTGTGTGCACATATCTTTGTGCATGTATTTTCATGTGTGTGTGTGTGTGCCTGTACGTACCTCCCAGCAGCAAGCGAGGAGTATGAGTGAAGCCATCCTGCCATTACATCAGTCCACAACATTAGGGTTCCAAGATACATGTAGATCACAGTGTAAGGCGTCAAACATATCCACACAATATTCACTCAGAGAAAAGTCAAACACCTGTAATCAGTAGTACAGTACAGTATGCCTTGGGTCGTATGCAAGAATATTATTTCATGGTGTTGACGATGGCGTGGTACTATACTCTGTTAAATATTTGTGTTCCACTGGCCTCTTATGCTTAGATAGAAATAGATAGATAGATAGATTGATTTAGAGATAGAAATAGACAGATAGATAGATTGATATAGATAGATAGATAGAGATAGAAATAGATAGATAGATAGAGATAGAAATAGATAGATAGATAGATAGAAATAGACAGAGGCCAGTGGAGCACAAATTTTGAACAGAGTATAGTTCGATGGCTCTGTGATTTGTGTATGGGGTCGTCGTACCGGTACCACACCATCGTATACACCACGAATGTTCTTGAATATGACCCCTTGTCACATCTTGCATTAATTAGGAGGAAGTACAGTGTTGGTGGTGGTACATCTGGAGCAACTGATTCCCCCAAAGTATTCCAAGCAACACGTCACCATTATTTTTGTTCATCTGGTACTGTTTCCTGGCATACATACTTTGGAGGAATCAAGGCACTCCAATGTACCAAATGTATACTATCTACTTACAGTTAACCCTTATTATCCACTGGGTTTATGGGTGTGTAACGTACAAAGAAGGTTAGTTTACTGTACACAGATTCATTACAAACAAACAGTAAAATACACACACACCCATAACACCAACAGTGGAAAACAAGGCATTATTGTATAGCTTAAAACCCCACAATGTTGCAGAATGTAAATGGCATTAGACTTGAGTTGGTTAGGTGATGAATGACCACTACAGAGAAAGTCTACATGTCATGCTGCGATATATTTACTTAAACATGTTCGGTTAACCACAAACAGAGTTAGTACAATGGTTAAAACTCCTTGGGTAGAAATTCCAATGCTACTTAAAAATGTCTGTGGTGCGTACTCACTTTCAGGTTACTAAATTGATTATAAAACCTATAGACAGCATGCACACACACACATACGCGCACACACTCTACCAAGGACTGGCAGCAGTACACACAACTACAATAAATAACAAATAAAATAACTCCCTATTAGCAGTCCATCCTCCCCCACACAAACATACAGTAACATGCTGGTTAGTTCTTTCCCTCTACCTGTGCATACTCTTTGACTCTGTGTTGCTGGGTTGACTGAGGGATGCACACCACTGTACACACACCTACATAGAGACAATCCTCCACTCCCTACCATCCCACCCCACCACACACACACACACACATGCAGGTTAGTTCGTTCCCACTACCTGTGCATTCTCTTTGACTCTGTGTTCTTTGGTTGACTTAGGGATGCACACCACACCCTGTTGTAAGTTCCAGCGAATCAGAACCTGGGCCGGAGACTTGCCGTGGGTCTCCGCTATCTCCCGGATCCTAGGCTCTCTTAAAATCTGTCCGTTACCGAGCGGACAGTAACCCTACAACGGGGAAAGGCAATGACACCAATTTTTAAGGACCCTGTGTTTGTGTATGAGAATTGGAGGCTTCTGATTCCTCCTGACTATGCCACAAAACAAGCTCCTTTTATACGGGTTGAGTTTCGAGGCAATATTTGAAGGACTCGTCTACCTCCAATTTTCTGACTGCACCACCATTACCGGTACCATTCTTTAAGAGGGTAGTACAGTGTTGTTGGTAAATCTGGAGGAACTGATTCCCCCAAACTATACCAAGCAACAGCAGACCACCATTATTTTTGTTGTTAGCTTGGTTCTGTTTCCTGGCATACATACATACATAAATATTTTGGAGGACTAAAGTAACTCCAATGTACCAAAAATGCATTATTCCCCTTAATTAAGTAGGCATAATGCAACTATATTATTATTATTATTATTATTATGCAACATTGAGTAACAGACAGAGGCACATGATGTTGGGTGTGCAAGATGATTTTATTGTACAGGTCTCCCTCACTATACAATGCATCACTATACGATATTTCGCGTATACGATTTAACTACTTTGATACCCTTGGCTCTTTAAACGATCATTTTCACTCGCATTTACGATCTCCCGCTGCGCAAGGTTACTATCATTTGTTTGAGCGAGCGATGACAGCGCCACCCAAGCGTAGCGACGATTGGAAGAACTGCGTCGTCTGCGTGTTTTGAACTGTTTTCCCTTGTCTGACACAGCATGGACAGGGGAGAGTCGGGAGATAGTGAGGGTGTAGTGAAGAACGAGAAGGCACTAAGGCAGACTGGTAGGCTAGACAGTGTGGCGCCTGAGGGTGGATGGCACGGGAGGGGAGGTAGACAGTGTTGACACAGTGGATGGAGAGTGGGATGGCTCAGACAGTGGCAGACACACCGAAAACATACACTCGTCCTTGCACATAGAAAACATTCACTCGTCATTATCAGACATGCCGTTTTATTATGTCCAGCTTAGACTGCAAGCTCAAGCACTTCCTTGGTTTTTTGGGCTTTACATCACTAGGAGAAGTGGTTGCAGGTCGCTTAGAAGCCATAACGAGACGAATGAATCACTCGATAATAAGAGAGGGGCAGTATGATAATGGTAGCAGCGGGAGCTTGACTGAAGGATACAACTTGTATCCTTCAGTCAAGCTCCCGCTGCTACCATTATCATACTGCCCCTCTCTTATTATCGAGTGATTCATTCGTCTCGTTATGGCTTCTAAGCGACCTGCAACCACTTCTCCTAGTGATGTAAAGCCCAAAAAACCAAGGAAGTGCTTGAGCTTGCAGTCTAAGCTGGACATAATAAAACGGCATGTCTGATAATGACGAGTGAATGTTTTCTATGTGCAAGGACGAGTGTATGTTTTCGGTGTGTCTGCCACTGTCTGAGCCATCCCGCTCTCCATCCACTGTGTCAACACTGTCTACCTCCCCTCCCGTGCCATCCACCCTCAGGCGCCACACTGTCTAGCCTACCAGTCTGCCTTAGTGCCTTCTCGTTCTTCACTACACCCTCACTATCTCCCGACTCTCCCCTGTCCATGCTGTCAGATGATGACTAGTGAATGTTTTCTGTGTGCGAGGACGAGTGTATGTTTTCGGTGTGTCTGTGCCATCCCACTCTCCATCCACTGTGGCAACACTGTCTATCTCCCCTCCCGTGCCATCCACCCTCAGGCGCCACACTGTCTAGCCTACCAGTCTGCCTTAGTGCCTTCTCGTTCTCCACTACATCCTCACTATCTCTCGACTCTCCCCTGTCCATGCTGTCAGATGATGACAAGTGAATGTTCTTTGTGTGCCTGGGCCTAATTTCACAAATTACAATACCGATATACTTAACTGTAAGTTAAATAAAGTGATTAACTGTTCTTAACATTGTTTGTTACCATTAATTATATATTATGGTAGTAAATAGTGATGTTATGGTCATAATATACGAGTCTTGGAACGTAACCCTATTTATCCCATTAAACCTTAAGCTCATTATACGATCGATCGCTATACGATTGGGTTTTGAAGAACCTAACCCAATCGTATGGTGAGGGAGACCTGTATGTATGTACTTTTCTGCAACATCGGGAGTCGTCTAGAAGGAAGAGAGAGGTTTAGCACTGAAAATTAAGGCCAATGTTTGAGAGAATGATTGATAATTGTACACCCATCAAAACATAAATAAATAAATAAATATATAAAAAATAACAACAGTAGGCATGGAGCTGATATTATTATTATTACTGTATTGATCTGTCTCATACATTCACTTCACTTAGGGTTTCAAAATGTAATGAGTGAAAAGCTGAATATAATACAAGTGTACTTTTGTCGATGGGTGTACAGTTGGGGAAGAAAAAACAATTACAATATATCTGTACAAGACTGGAAAAAGCTAAAAAAAATAACATACATGTACTTTTGTCAATTGGGTGCACAGTTGGAGAAGAAAGAACATAATAATTATACCTGTACAAGACTGGGAACATTTGTGGTGAATACGATGGGATGGCTCCTTAGATAAACAACAACAACAACAGAGCCCTTCGTACCGGTACCGCGCCATTGTTGACACCACATATATATATTCTTGCATACGACCCTAGATGCCAAGGTGACTGATGGCAAGCAACTCCATCAATGCATTAGTAGTAGTAGTAGTAGTAGTTATGGTGGTATTGGTAGTACATGTAGTAGTAAGCAAAAATAAGACTGTAGTGTTCTGTTGCTTGGAATAGTTTGGAGGATTCTGTTGCTCCAGATTTACTAACACAAAACTTCCCCTTTTAATAATTCCCACTGTACACACATGTTTACTACAGCATTGAAGAAGTTGCCATATTTCAGCCTTGGTCTTCATGCAACCATCGGAAAAGTAACGAATGAAGGTACAGTCACGAGCACTAATGAGTATACGTAAAGCTTTGGTGGAAGCTTTGAAAAGTCCGAATCATCAACGAAGTATTTCCAATGGTGACGTTATTGTGTATTTATTTATTTATTGTCTCTTGGTATTCAAAGCACATCTGTATACTTATTAGTGGTTAGTGAATGTACAGTAAGCTAATACAGTACAATACAGTACAGTAGTTTGTTTGTGTTTGGGGATAATTTTCGATAACATTACCCTAAACAGAACAGAGAAATTATATACAGATTAAGAAGCAGCCATCTTCCCATGTAGAACCAAACGTGCATTTTACCTTATTACAATTTACCATAACGTGCTATAATTTGTGTACATATGCAGAGCTGTTATGTTGAATCAAATGTGTATTATTCAACCTTAGAGTTTTTACACGATATATTTTAAGAGAGAGAGCTGAAATGTCAAATCAAATGTGCATTCTACTTTAAAATTTCCCATAACATAACATAACATAAATTTGGTGTACATATGCAGAGCTGTTATGTTAAATCAAATGTGTATTATTCTACCATTGAGTTTTCCACGATATGTTTTAATTTGAAGGACTTGGTGAGAGAGCTGAAACGTCGAATCAAATGGGTATTATTTTACCTTTCAAGTTTTCCATAACATGTTTAATTAAATTTGGTGTACATAATTATGTAGGGAGAGTTATGTCATACCAAATAAATGTGCATTATTCTATCTTTGAGTTCTCCATGATAGGTTTTAAATTGAAGGACTTTGATGAGAGCTGTGATGTCGTACCAAATGTGTATTATCACGACATCACGTGTGTATTATTCTACCTTAGAGTTTTCCATGATATGATTTAATTTGGTAGACTTAGGAAGGGCTGGGATGTTATGTTGTAGACTCCATCGCAGTAGGACCTGTGATGGTGTTTTGTTGAGCTGCTGTGCCACCTCCAGTACCTGTGGTTGTCTCAATATTCTCCCCTTGGCTAGTGGGGAGTAACCCTGAGTCAACGTAACACAACAACAAGCTTCATTTAATACAGTAGTGGTCGTGGGGAGTAATACATTATTTTTAGTACTGTAATACAATATATTAGCTGTAGGGAGTGTTATAATCACAGGGATATATATGTTCTTAGAAGAAAATATTGATAAGTTCATAAAATAAAAATAATAAGAACATTAATAATAATAATACCACATTGAGTTACAGTACCTCCTCATCCTTAAAAAAAAATCGAATTAAATAATATGCAAATAATAATCAACAAAAACATCATCCCTTTAAAAACCTATTGTGTACCTTTATATCTATCTATCTATCTATAGCTCTGATGCCTCACTCCCTCCAAGGGTGTGGCCACGGCAGAAGTGTCTCCAGTTTTCCCTGTTCCTACACTCCCTCCTTACTTGGTCAAGCCCTACTCTGCCCCTCATATTTCTCTCCTTTACATACTCTTCCACTCTTTATAACTCTATTCCAAACAAAATATCCACATCCTAAATCACATTTGTCTCACCTCCAACTGAATATTCATATCTTTAATCATGTTCATCTCACCTCAAACTGAATATTCATATCTTTAATCATGTTTATCTCACCTCAAACTGAATATTCACATCTTTAATCATGTTTATCTCACCTCAAACTAAATATTCACATCTTTAATCAAACAAAATATTCCTGTCTTTAATCTTGTTAGTCTCACCTCAAACTGAATATTCGTACAGTATCTGTAATCGTGTTAGTCTCACCTCAAACTGAATGCTCCTGTCCTTGCAGTAGTTACGTAGTTGTTTGGGGTTGTTGAAGGGGTGGAATTCACACTGGTTGAGGTGAGGGGTTACACAGCAGTCCTCCAGTAAGGGGTCCAGGTGACGCTCTAAGAAGTTACTCACGCCTATTGCTCTCACTCGACCCTCGTCAAGTAGCACCTGCAGTGGTCAATTATATTTAACGTATTTTATTTAGTTATTTTGATTGTTTTATTTTTGAAGAGTTGCTGTAGTCAAGTATTATATTTTTTATTTATTTATTTATTTTATTTATGAGGACTTGCTGTAGTCAAGTACAGTATCTGTATTATATTTTATTTATTTATTTTATTTATGAGGAGTTGCTTTAGTCAAGTATTATATTTTATTATATTTTATTTATTTGTTATATTTATGAGTGCCTGTATTAGTTAGTAAGTTTATATATTTATCTTATTTCTGAGAAAATTCAGTAGCCAGTCATTTTATTTTAATTCATTTTCATGTACAGTATTGACTTTATTTATACGAACCTGCAGTACAGTAGTCGGTTATTTTATATATTTATTTTATTTATGAGAACTGCAGTAGTAAGTAACATTATTTTACTTATTGTATTTCTAAAAACCTATATTAGTCAGGCAAATCACTTTATTTCATTTTATTCATGATAACAACAACTACAATACTATATTTATAAGTTTATTTATTTGAGGTACTTAAAAGTATATATATCATAATAATGGATATGAAAGAGATTATCAGAATATTAATAAATAAAGTTAATTCAAGTTCTATTAATCACATGCGAGTGACCCGAGCCCTAAGGTTAACATGTGCCCTCTTCCATCCATCCAACAGGTGTGTGCTGACCTGACCTGACCTCAAGAGCACGCCAGGTGTCCCTCAACACTTGTCGTTTGTCACCTGCAGCACCGGATGGAACTTCAGGCCAGTGTAACATGTACATATCTGAAGTGAAGAAGGAACAACACTGGTGAGTACTGGAGGGAAATATTTGTTACATTACATCACATGTGGTTCTTGATCTTGAGGATTTTGGTTTTTATGGTGTTGGTGGTCTGTAGGTGTGGTAGCTGTGCAACCTGTTATTATCTTTTGGGCTCAGTTCTAAGGGAGCACTGTCAATCATACCTTTAATTTTTTATATATAATTATTTATTTTTTATTTGTTTCATATTACTGTATTATTATTATTATTTTTTTTTTTTGTTATTAAGTGACGATACGATAGTTAAGGGGAGATTCTCTAGTGGTGAAATGGAAGGTCTGTGATTCCCCCAAACTATACTGTACCAGGAAACAAACGACAACCTTGATATTACTTTAATGAGGGACCTTTTTCTGGCATAGTTTGGAGGAATCAGTAACCCACCGAAATACAGTAGTCTCAAAAAGAATCTCCCCATAATTAAGGAGAGAGTATACTTTTGGTACATTGGAGTGCATTGATTCCTCCAAAGTATGCCAGGAAATAGGATCAGATTAACAAAAATAATAGTGTTCTGTTGCTGGGAATAGCTTGGAGGATTCAGTTACTCCAGATTTACCAATAGCAAACTCTCCCCTTAAAGAGATAGATAGATAGATAGATAGATAGATAGAGAGTTAGATAGAGAGATAGATAGATAGAGCCTTACCCAGATAGTCGGTGCCGAGGCGCTGACAGGAGCCGTTAAATGCCTCTCGTGTTTTAGCGCCACCATAGTCTGCCGGCCAACATTTGGTAGCCAGGAATATATCTTCTCTTGGAACACCTGAAGCCTGTACATATAATTATTATAGTATAGTATGTAGTTTGTGAAAGATTAATGGTATTTATTATTATTATCATTGTTACCGTATTATTATTATGACTGTATTATTATTATTATATTACTATATTTGTATTATTATTATTACTATATTTGTATTATCATTGTTATTATTATTGTTGTTGTTACAGTGCTATTATTATTACAATATTATTATAATTATTATATTTATTATTCAACATTATATAAGAGCCAGTGACCAACACACAATCAAGTGCTCTATAAATTACTACAGTACTTTATGTGTGTATGTGTATAATATGATCATGACTCAACTGTGTGTGTGTATAATGTGTGTATGTGTATAGTATGACCATGACTCAACTGTGTGTATGTGTATAATGTGTGTATGTGTATAGTATGACCATGATCAAACTGTATGTGTATAATGTGTGTATGTGTATAGTATGACCATGATCAAACTGTGTGTGTGTATAATGTGTGTATGTGTATAGTATGGTCATGACTCAACTGTGTGTATGTGTATAGTATGACCCTAACCCACTGTGTGTATGTGTATAATATTGTCCGTCATGTAGGGTACAATAATTACCTTCACAGCGTCTGCAATGTAAGTTTCACAGCCGTACCTCTTGGCTGTATCAATGTGTCTGTACCCACACTGCTGTAACGCAAACACCACAGCATCGTGACTGTAACCACCATCGTGTGACGTCCCTGTAACATACACACTACACTCAGAATACATACTGTACATATATATACATGGAGAACACTCAGAACATATACATACACAACAATCAGGACAGATACATACATACATGGAGAACACTTTGAACAGATACACACATACAGTACATGGAGAACATTTTGAACACATACCGGTACAGTACATACATGCATATACAATACTCATTACACATAAATACATGCACTCAAGAAATTTATTATTATCATTATTAATTCATATCGTACCTAATCCAAGTATAGGCAATTTAACATTGTTGTAGAGTAGCACGTGTTTGTCTGAGTTGGTGTACACATCTGCCATTACACTCTGAAATAATACAATAACACATTAATACACATCTTAATAGAAAACGACAGTATACTGCAACATTACCATACAAACAACACATTAATAAACATCCTAATAGAACATGACAGAATACTGCAACATTACCATACAAACAAAACATTAATATACATCCTAATAGAACATGACAGAATACTGCAACATTACCATACAAACAACACATTAATACTCATCTTAATAGAACATGACAGTATACTACAACATTACCATTGATCCAATTTTCCTTAATCTGTGGTGTTTACAGCGGCCATATTGGTACAAACAGCCAATCAGTGTGCTTGATTAATGTGCCTCAATTTCAACAGCTAATCAGTAAGTTTGATTACAATGTCTTTGAACATAATATTTTTCAGTACTGTTTTGAGAATAATGAAGGAAGTTTAGACTTTTAACGTCCATGGAGTACACCTGACATTAGTGAACTGATCCACGTGTATTATTATTATTTGTCGTGTAATAATGTATGTACACTATTTACCACCACTCTCTAATAAAAAGGTACAGTATTACCAATTCAGGATGGCAACCCAATGTTTACATGGTCCTGGTAGACTACTATGTTAAGGTTAGCCCCCAGTAGTATGCCCAGGTTAGGTCCCGGTAGTTTGTCGCGGTCCTGATTAGGTCAGGTCAGGTCAGGTTAGGTAAGGTAAGGTAAGGTGAAGTCTACCTAATTTTATTTAATGCATTATAGTGTTTTTTTCAGACGAAACTATACTTCATATCTGGCGAAAATTAGTGTTTTTGGAGATTGGGGTGAGGGGGGGGGGCAGAGGAGGTGGAGGGGGGGTGATATCTCCAAAAAACACTCCTTTGCGACGAATAGGAAGGATATAATCTTAAAAAAAACACCATTAAACACTACATACTGAAAACCTCGAGTCGAAAAGCCATGATGGACAAACACTCCTATATTACCACAGAAAACAATATTATACCAGAGAGATGAGGGTTACCTGCTATTCACTCACCAATAAACAACAACAACAAAAACAACAACAACAACAACACGTGACGTAATATCTGCCTTCGTACACAGTTCATTTCGGCTCTACAATTTTTTTTCTTTTTAGTGAAAATACAAAATAGCATTGTATAATTATCAGTTTTAAGGGTTTTTAAGGTTATAATTATAGTGAAGTTTACGTTATAGAGGTGTAGTCGTAATAAAGGTGTATATATATGTATATATTAATTAATGCATAAATTAATAAAGTTTGGATAATGATTAATATGAACATAAATATATTGTTAGTTAAATATTCGTTATAGAGCTGTAGTAATAATAATAAAAATGTATATATCAACTCATAAAATAATACTAAAATTTGTCTCTAGTTGGCTAATAATTAATAAAAAACCGAAATAAGTTGTAGTTACGAATTGGACTGTCTTTATTTACCTTGTGACCTTGAGAACTTGGCAATGGTATGTATAACTAACTAGATTATACATACATACCTACCTACCTACCTACCTGTGTGTGTATGTGTGTATGTATGTATGTATGTATGTGTGAATGTATGTGTGAATGTATGTATGTGTGTATGAATGTATGTGTGTGTGCTCTACTCACCTACTTGACTGGCTCATGTGTGTGTGTATGTATGTATGTGTGTGTGTGTGTATGTGTATGTATGTGTGTATGAATGTATGTATGTGTGCTCTACTCACCTACTTGACTGGCTCATGTGTGTGTGTATGTATGTATGTGTGTGTGTGTGTATGTGTATGTATGTGTGTATGAATGTATGTATGTGTGTGTGTGTGTTTGTATGTGTGTGTGTGTTCTACTCGCTTATCTATCTGGCTGGCTGGCCCACGTGTGACATTGTATGTGTGTATGTATGTATGTATGTGTGTGTATGTATATGTATGTATATGTATGTATGTATATGTATGTATGTATATATGTATGTGTGTACTGTATGTATGTGTGTGTATGTATGTATGTGTATGTATGTGTGTATGTATGTATGTATGTATGTATGTATGTGTGTGTGTGCTCTACTCACCCACCTGGCTGGTTGGCAGGTTCAGGTGTGACATTGTTCTTACCTGTTTGTTTTTATCTATTTTTATCTTTACAGGATTGAGTCAATCTCGTAATGTCCCCTATTTTAAAACACAATTATCATATTTTACTTTTAAACATATGTATGTTTTTGGTAACTAATTAGTTCCATTCTTCTATTACTCTATTTGGAAAACTATATTTATGTACTGTACATCTTTGTGGTGTGTGTGTGTGTGTGTGTGTGTGTGTGTGTGTGTGTGTGTGTGTGTGTGTGTGTGTGTGTGTATGTTTTTGACACACCCCTTCTTCTGTACTATACATCTTTATCTCGTCTTCTTTTTATTAATTTCTTGCTGTGCCTCTCATTGTTGACATAAGTTTTCTATATACAGTATATCTTTCTTTCTGTGACACATATGTAAACCATAATCATATCTCCTCTTCGTCTTTCTTCCAGTTTAGGTCATTTTAATTTCTTTACTCTTTCTTCATAGCTTAGTTCTCTTAGACTTAGTAGCCATCTTGTTGCTGCTCTTTGTACTTTTTCTAATTTATTGATATTTTTCTTTAAATGTGTGTTCCATACTACTGCAGCATATTCTAAGGTATATAGGCCTTATAAAGGATGTTATTATTTTCTTGACCATTTCTTCGTCTATATAAGTGAAGGTCACTCTCATATTTGCTAACAATGTACAGTA